>SNQJ01S0001564.1:258539-318798 GCA_010110895.2 Picea sitchensis
ATGAATATGGCAAGAACACTTCTCAAAGAGAAATGTCTGTCAAATACTTTTTGGGTTGAAGCAGTAGCATGCTCAGTTTATCTTTTGAACAGATCACCAACCACCAGTCTACAGATGAAAGTTCCCCAAGAAGCATGGAGTGGAACAAAGCTCAATGTAGCTCATCTAAGGACATTTGGATGCATAGCATATGCACACATACCTTCCGAATTAAGGAAGAAGCTTGATGACCGAAGTGAGAAATGTATTTTCACTGGATATAGTGAAACATCTAAAGCCTACAGGCTTTACAATCCAATCACCAATAAATTAATTCTCAACAGAGATGTACAATTTTTGGAAAACCAATTTTGGAATGATTTAGAAAATCAGCAAGTGGACAGTCATAATCCATTACTGCCAAGTTCTGAAAACACAGAAAATTCAGAACAGCAAGTACCTCAAACTTCTCTTCCAAGACTACAGGTACAAAGACAACCTGAACACTCTCAGGATAACTCAACTTCCAGCAGAGAATCAATCTCTGGACCACAGAATCAGAGAACTCGAAGTTTGAGAGAAATCCATCAGCAGTTGGGTGACTTTGAGCAACACAATCTTTTTGCTTTAATGTCATGTCAACCTACATCCTTTAAGGAAGCAACTAAGGAGCCACATTGGGTTCAAGCCATGAACCAAGAAATTGACTCCATTGAGAAGAACAAGACATGTGATCTTGTTGATCTGCCAACTCACAAAAAGAGTATTGGTGTCAAGTGGGTTTACAAAACTAAACTCAATGAAAAATGACAGATTGAAAAGCACAAGGCAAGACTTGTTGGCAAAGGATTCTCACAACAACCAGGTACTGATTATGGTGAAACTTTTTCTCCAGTAGCAAGATTAGACACTGTCAGAACTCTATTGGCCATAGCAGCACAACACAAATGGAAAGTATACCAGATGGATGTCAAGTCAGCATTCTTGAACGGTTTCTTAGAAGAAGAAGTTTATGTCAGTTTTTTATTTTCAGAGACAACACTTAGGCATAGTCAGTGCTGATGATTGTAACTGTTGAGTTTAAGAGGGAGTGTTAAATATAATGTAACCTCAACAGTCTGACTGCACACTGCCAGCTGTACTGGACAGTTGTACTTTCTATTTTTGTCTTGCTTGAGCCTATTTAGCTCAACCATCTCCCATTGCATTGTACTTCAACTAGTTCAGTATTTCTTCATACATTTCAATATATTGTTCTATTCTTTTCTCTCTGCATCTCTCTTTGCTTCACAATTTATCAACGTATTTGTTCGAATTCTATTTAACAGTCAAAAAACACTAATGTCCTCTTGTCTCACTTCTTTTATTTCAAAAAATTAATGTTGTCCTTCCGTAATGTGTAGGGTATTGTTTTAGAGTGTATTTTAGCCCTATCAAAAACCCAACCATACCAAATAGTTGACTATGCTTAGTGCACATCACCGTAGAAAATGATATCTACATTCCCAAATGGTTTTGTGCATACACATAAAATTTCACAAAGTCGTTTGTCTATTTTCCCAAATAATAACACTTCGGGAGAATGCATTCTCTACCCTCAATTGTGTTTAGATTGAGTCTCTCAAGTACACATGGTGAATTGGTTTTAGGGTATACAAATCAAATTTTCAAGAAAAATTGAGTGCCATGAGTTCCAAAAAGTTTGTTTGGACAAATCCACTTATTAAGCAAAACTCTACTTTCAGGAATCGTCAAATAAAAAATCTTGGAGCTATTGGACTCATGGGAGAGAGGTGTCCTTAGAAGTAATAGAAGTAATATGATGTTATTAGTTCTCAAAAATCAATGGTTTGTAGATGAAAGTTTTTATTTTCATTTTATGTTGAGGTTGCAACCAGTTTTCCAAAGCTAATTAAAGACATATGGAAAATTCATCTTAGGGGTATACAAACTAAACCAAGAAGTAGAATTGAGTGTGTAAGATCTGACAAGTGTGTTTTGAAAAATCCAATGTGAACACAGTATCAAGATCGTCTTAAGGCAAATTTTGGCCTCTTCATGCAAAGTTTGCATGTCCCCTCACTAAGCAGAACCCTCTAAGTTTCAACAATCATAGAATAAAAAATATCCAAGCCATATGAATCATGAGAGAGGGGCACCTCTAGTGGTATATTTATGTCACGAATAAAAAAAATCAATGGTTCATTGAATAAAGTCTTGATTTTCATTTTATGGTGAGTTGTAAATCGCATCAAAATTTGGCCTCTTCATGCAAAGTTTGCATTTCCCCTCACTAAGAAGAATCGTAGCTTCAACAATCATCAAATAAAAAATATCCAGGCCATACGACTCATGAGAAAGGGGCACTCCTAGTGGTATATTGGTGTCACGAATGAAAAAAAAACCAATGGTTCATCAACTAGAGTCTTGATTTTCATTTTATGGTGAGTTGCAAATCGCATCAAAATTTGGCCTCTTCATGCAAAGTTTTCATTTCCCCTCACTAAACAAAACCTTAGTTTCAACAATCATCGAATAAAAAATATCCAGGCCATACGACTCATGAGAAAGGGGCACCCCTAGTGGTATATTGGTGTCACGAATGAAAAAAAAAAACAATGGTTCATCAACTAGAGTCTTAACTTTCATGTTTTGGTGACTTGCAAATCGCTTCAAAATTTGGCCTCTTCTTGAAAAGTTTACATTTCCCCTCACTAAGAAGAACCCTAGTTTCAACAATCATGAAATAAAAAATATCCAGGCCATACGACTCATGAGAGAGGGGCACCCCGAGTGGTATATTGATGTGACAAATCCAAAAAAATCAATGGTTCATCGATTAGAGTCTTGGTTTTCATTTTATATTGAGTTGCAAATCACTTCCCAAAGTCATTAAAGGTTACCTGAATGAATTTTTCCTAAGTGAATCTATTCAACATATTTCTTTCTTGTGATTTGATTGTATGAACTTACACCCATAAATGTTTGTGTGTGCATAAAAATAAAATTGAGTGACAAAATTGAATGTTGTAAGCTCCAACATATGTGTTTGGTAAATCTTGACATGAGAATGTTGTTCACACATTCCTACGGTAGAGCTTTCAAAATTTATCCCTTCATGAAAAATTTGCATTGCCTCTTACTAAGATTAAAGCTTAAATTATTGACCACCTGATGCAATGACGTCTAAAGTTGGGAGAGCCATTCCACCATTGTGACATGGTGCATCCACATTCATGTTTTAGTATAATATTTCCACTTTTATCAATCTTATGCCCACTATATTTATATATGCAATAACATCATTGATGTAAATGAAAAATGCAAAACATTTAGGTTGATGTCAATGGACCCCTTCTTAAGTACATATATCCTATAAGTATCTATATCAGTGTAAGCACCTTTTTGTGTATCTTTCTATATAACTTATATTATAATGCTTTTCTCTTGTTTCCAACTTGAGAAATGCATGTATGTTTTAGTCAAGTCTTTTATAAGTCTTTACGTCTCATGGAGTCCAACTCCCTCATTTGTTATATTCTTGGAAGTTTTCTATCTAAGTTAAACTACTTACCTGCCCTAGTTGGTTAGTTTGGTGGGAAGATTCCTTTTAAAAAATGATGTGATCTTGGAAGCTTTTTGGCCAACACGTCAACAATATCAGGAATTTAACTATGGTCTTCTGTATCTCTAGGTTAAAAAAAACCTTGACTTTTATATCTATTATGTACTACACACCATGACCTATATGAATATCTTGTCCATGTTTGTTCATTTGAGTAAAGATTTAATTTCAAAGTTTTTAATGCATTGAGATATCATTGTTTAAATTTTGTTTCTTGGCATTATAACAAAGCACTAGTTATTTTTGGAAAGATGGGTTTAACCTTCAAGAAAATCCTTACTTAATGAACTTAAAAATGTTTTTTCACCATCCACCCAATAAACAAATTTGCATTCAAGTAAACCTTCATAATGAATGAACCTTCGTAATGACATCTATGTGTGCAACCATTATTCATTCATATGCCCATAACAAATATATAGTATAAGCATAAATCATGAATTCCTTTGAGCAAGCATAGACACAATACATAGCATAAATATAAAAGATAGTCATTCTTCAACTTTCAACCCTTTCCATAAGTCCCTAAATGAGGTGAATTAAGTGAATTACATATTTATAATACCTTAAGGTAGTTACAAAGAATAATTTTCATGTACTAATAAGTTTATAGGTTAAATCTATGATATATTTTGCACAACTTAGATATGCACCTACTATTGAAGTGTTTGCAAAGGATTTATGTTTTCACACCATGTTCTATCCAAAACTTTTGATCTTGTTCAAATACTCTAGCATATCCAAACTCACATTATTCCCCAAAATGGTTCAAGAAATGCACAAGACGAGGAAGAATTACATATTTCTATACTTGAGGGGAGGCCTAATTTGTTGCCCGGGCTACCTTTACGTGATAATTGGGATCTCCATCATCACTTTAAAAATAATTGAAAACAAAATTCAAACTGTTCCCTTTTCAAGGGATTTTGACCCATCGTCACATTCCTAAATCAAAATCTAATAGAAGTGCATTATTTGAAAGGAAACACTACACGAGTATCGGTAAAACAAATTATGATGTTTATTGAAGGGAGTTATGTCAACTATGCTTGCTAATACCCAAAACAAGATTGCCCAGACCAAAAACAAGTGTGTCTTATTCAGGACGGCATACCTATGACTCCAATTCAGAGATAAGTGTGTGATAAAATACTAGTAAGGGTAGATGAAAAGTGGTGTAGATTTTGTGCAAACAAATAACGTAGAGTAAGTGGAGTTAGCTAAAGGCGAGCAAGTACTAAAAAGACATTCTAAAACGACATTTGAAATAGGGAATTTGAAAATAAGTAATAAAAATACATTTGAAATAGGGAATTTCAAAATAAGTAATAAAAAGCTATTTGAAATGGGAAATTTCATCATTTTGAGAATATGGGTGTTGAAAAACAAAGTTGTCATTCTTCGCTAGTTAAAGAATACTAATTTTGCTTGAGAATATACACTATTATCAAAACTAAATATTCAACAAAATAGAATATTTTCCACTAACCTTTCATTGAGCATATTTTTGTTGACTTTTTTTAACAAATCTTCAACATTCCCTGTAAATGATCGAGAAGTTAAAAAGAAATACAATGTCACCAAGAAAATGACATTAAAATTAAATTATTGGAAAAAAAAAAGGTTGCAAGCGGAAGTTAAAAAGAAATACAATATTTACCCAAAAAATAACATTAAAAATATTGGAAAAACCGTTAGTATCGAGAAGTAAAGGGTTAAGGAAAGTCACAAATGGTGCGGAAAAGTTAACATTACCATCCTGAAAGGAAAAGGTTAGGGCAAAGCCACAAAATGGTGAACGATGTTTCAGAATTACATAATAACATAAAAATTAGCATTTAGGGTCCCTTCATATGTTCGGATGGAGTGATGACGACACTCCGCGAGTCTTACAGAAATAACTAGATAATCTTAAATCCAATGCACTTTCAAATCAGGAAATAGTACAAACATCGGAGACAAACATGGTTTAAAGTTTTAAACATATTTTTTATGGCTTCTTTCTGGTTTCTTATTTTTGTAAAACCCTAAATTTTAATTTTTACAATCTAGTAATTTCCTTTTCTGCTAAATTTTCAGCCTAACCTTTCAACCAGTTCCTCTTAGCTCTGCTTTCCTATTCGTATAAACCTCTTGATTTTAATTTCAACAAACTAGTAATTACCTTTTCTGTTCAATTTCCCGCCTTGTCTTTCAACCAGTTCCTGTTAGGAAATAGAAAAATCGTGACGCCCAAATCAGGAACACTCGATACTCTTAGCTCGGTTAGGTCACTAATAATGTTCGGACAATGGAAGAATGGCTTGCTCAAAAACAGCCGGTCGGTGTACTCTCGCGCGTCATTCTGATTAACAGAACAAATGTCTTCCACTGAAAGGAAAAAAGCGGCAACTATCAATAAAGTATCAGCGCATAAGACAAGGTACGCGCTGTTCTCCGGACATAACTCGCTAGGTATCGCAGCAGACTCCTTTTCACTTTCAAGAAAAGGACTCCATTACAGTACTTTCCTACTGTAAACAGCAAGTCAAAACAAAACATTTTAGTATAAGACGAGATTCAAGGAAGGAAGAAATAAAAGCAAGAAATGAAAGATGTCATTGAAATACAGTTATCTACGACAAATTTTATGGTGCCAGAAATAATACTTGTGAATACCTAATTTGTTGAAGTCGTCCTGAAATAATAATTTAGAAGAAACGTAAAAAATCCCTACCAGTCTATCTTTCCTTCCTTACGAAGCCCAAAAGCTGGTTCACGCTTCGAAACCCTCCAATTTAGGGAAATTTCTATGTAATACTGACTGGCGTGGTGATTCTACTGACATCCGAGTGATGACCGTACGATCACGATCGCACACGGCTACGTTTTCTGGCTAAGATTACTCTTTCGAGACATCGACTTCTCAAGACCTAATCACATTCCCTCTACGGCTCGTTCTTACGTACCGGCGAAAGATTTTTTTTGCTTTATTTCGTATCAATCGTCATATCCCAGTTCGGTAGACTTGACTCATGAACGGCCGAGAGCGTCAAATCAGGAAACTAGAAGCCAGCTGACGCATTTTTTAGTGATCCAATCAGGTTTACTGACCCTCTTTCTATCTTTTCATGAATTGTACTCCATTCATGTACTCTTTTCATGATCCAATCAGGTTTACACTCGTGCCAGTCGGCGATCACTAAATTCCAAAATCGAGAAGAGAGCTTATCGGATCTAGTTTCCGTGAGATATATAGACAACCAACCTCTATCCCTGCAACTGATTTGCATTTTAAACATTATTTGCGGGAATTGATACAACTGTTTACTTCGTCTATTCGAATACTTTTTACGAACAATATTTTTAATAAAGGTCAATGATAAGATTCAAAACAATGAATTTTTAGACCTATACATATTTAGGTCTGAAGCTACATCCATATCATGATATTCAAAACAATAAGTTCTTAAACCTATAGATATTTAGCTCTGAAACTACACCCATAATATGCGGTACTGTGAAAATCTTCATAAACAGAATAATTCTTTTTAAATTTGAGAACCAATTAGTTGTGCGGAAATTTCATATTAACTGAGAAGCTTAGTTTCACATTTAAAAATCTCTTCGTATTTTATCAATATTATTTATTAAAAAATAATAAATATATTATTTGTTAGAAATAATAAATTGTTTTGGTGAATTAACCTACATTCATATTAATTTCAAATTTGTTAAATATAGAAAAAAGATGAAAAAAACTCTTGAGATATAAAAAAATTATTGTTTAAGAGTTCCTGAAATAAGATAAACCTGTATTAATATGTGTAAGGCCTTCTAGGAAACCCATGGAAGGCGCGGGATCCTTGGGCAGATTTGGCGACAGAATGGACAAAGAACAGAAGGAGGAAACAAATTGTTGAGGAAGAACTTGTATTATGGGCGTGGGTAGGAGCACCTTGGGGCATGATGGTGACGTGCGAGCCTAAGTGGGCACACACCCCTCTTCTCTTGCGACGAACGACGAAGACTTCAGTTTCATTTAGGCAAGGGAGGGGCAACTTGGGAGCATGCCCAAGTAGTGGATCCATGTGCCTTTGGCAGCGTGGGTGCACCAAAGAGGTTGGACAACCCCATCGGCACACCCATGGAGAGTAACAACAATCAGCACACCCACGAAGAGTAAAAATGATCGACACAAGGAAGAGCAAATGCAAGGGGCGCGCATGTCCAAGAGATGTAACGCTTGATGGGCAAACGAGTTTGTTTTGGCGCAATGGGTCGACAGAGGGGTGTGACAGTCTGGTTGAGTGTGACGATTCGTGAAGGGGTGTGACACACCCGAAAGACAAGACGTTTTACAAAAGTGACCATTGGAGTCCTTATAAGAGCAAGGGTGCACAACAAAAGAAGGACATGAAGAAGAAAAGTGAAGGCAAGAGCCATGGAGCTTTGGGGTTGGGCACACAAGTGGGGCACAACTCAGGTTGAGGCAAGGAGGAACAAAAGGGGAAAGTTTGGGTGTGACAGAACCGCGGGTCTGGGTGTGATAGAACTACAGGTCTAGGTAGCTTTGATGTATTAGTCAGAGTCGTGAGACTCTGTCCATCTATGTAACTAGGACAGTAGCACCCTCTTTGTAAATTTTTATTTCTGTTTCACAATATAATAAACAAAGTTGGGTATGAGGCATCGTTGGTGTCGCCCACACTATATCTGTCTCTTGTGTTTCACATGTTTTCTATTGTATGCCGAATTGAATAAGTGTTAAAGAATGTTAACAAATGTCTAAGTATACAATTGAGTTGCATAGAGTAAAGATGTGACTCACCCGTAGCCTAGAACAGAGTATGGGTATGCTCTAGGTGAAGAGACATTGTTTGGGTGAAGTGTCCTTGGTTGAGCCAAGCTTCCAAGTAAGAACCGTCATGGTGTTGCACGTCCACGAGATTCCAAGCTTGGACTTGGGGATGGCTATTGGAGGGGTGAAAGACGGTTTCAGAGTTGTTTCACAACGAAGAGTTTTGTAGAGACATAGTGCATAGTATGACCAACTTCACATAGTTTGGAAGTGGGGAGACCCAAGGTGGTGTGATTCCTTGGACAGAGACAAATGAATTCATACAACAGAAGCAAACTTGAGGTAGGTTGAGTCAACTATCCCATTGCAACCTGAGGCAGAAGAGACTTTAGTTTTGCAACAATCCAGGATCTACAAGGAATCGCAACGAAGCACCTTCGAACCAAGTGGTGGACCAAGGGGCACTCTCACACAATCCGCAGAAGATGAGTACAACATAGGTATGTTTTATTGTCATTATGATTTCCTTTTCACTTAACACATAAAGAGTGGCAAGGTTCGGTTTGCAACAAGATGCAAAGGGTTGGTGCATTAGGTGCCTTGGGTGGAAAGCTTGGTAGCCAAGACCATTAGTTGTGTTTCGTGGATCCGATTATCAACAGAAGAACAATACAAGCTCTGGTTAACTTAGGTGTCTTGCACAACTTTCTGAAGACTGAAGTAGCAAAGGAGTTGGAACTTAGAGTCTCCCCGTGTGGAGTTGCGGTGAAAGAGGTAAACTCTAAGGAAAAGGCAGCAGCTGGTGTTGCCTCGCAATTCACATTCGACTTGACAAGTGAGAAGGTCAGGCTAACTTCACGATTATGCCTATGGATGACTTTCAGGTGATTCTTGGGCAGGAGTTCCTAAGGAGAACGTAGTCGGTCCTCATTCCATGGATTGGCAAGATGGTTATACTTAGAAAACAAAAGGTTGGGGTTGTGTGCACAACCACAAGGAAGCCTAGTAGAAAGGTGCAACTTGTGTTTGCACTAAGTATGAAGAGAACATCAAGGAAGAATGAATTGTAGATTTGTGCAACAATTGTTGGAGAAGTTCAACAGGATGGAGTGGGGACGCTTGGTCCACCTTAGTTCATTGACTTTTCAGGCAATTTTGCTGACATAATGTCGGATGAGTTGTCGAAAGTGCTCCCACTGCATTGCATTGTTGATCACTGTATAGAGCTAAAGCCTAGGTTGAAGCCACCGACAAGAGGTCCTTACCGATTGTTCGGACCTTAGTTGGAAGAGTTGAAGAGACAGTTGACAAAATTGATTGATGTTGGCTTCATTTTTCCATCCAAGTCCCCATATGGCACCCCGGTTCTCTTTTAGAAGAAAAAGGACACTTCAAATCTGAGGATATGTTTGGATTACCAAGTGTTGAACAAACAAACTATGAAGAACTGATACTTACTTCCTATAGTTGTTGATTTCTTTCACACGTTGGTCAAGGATAATTCTTTTCAAAGATTGACTTGCGACATGGGTATTATCAGTTGCGAATTGCAAATGGAGATGAGGTGAAGACAGTAATGGTGACGAGGTATGGGAGCTATGATTCCTAGGATGCATTTTGGGTTTTGCAACGTCGCTGCAACCTTTTGGACATTGATGAAATACGTATTGTGACCATTTTTGGACAAGTTCATTGTGGTGTATCTGGATTACATCGTAATGTATAGTGAAAGTATGGAAGAGAACAAGAAACATTTGGTACAGATATTTGAGGCGCTATGATGTAACCAACTATTCTTGAAGAAGTGCAAGTGTGTTTTTCAACAGACTAAGATACCATTCTTGGGGCATTGAATTGGCCAGCGATGCATTCGCATGGACCTTACGAAGGTCAAGGAAATCAAAGATTGGGAAGAGCCACTGAGAGTTCATGAGATAAGAGTCTTCCTTGGACTAGCCAACTATTATCGCAAGTTCATAGAGCGCTACTCCAAGATTGTTGCATCGCTGACTGACTTGTTGAAAAAGGAGAAAGCATGGAACTGAATAGAGAGGAGAAAGTTTGCACTTGAAAAGCTAAAATATAGAATCATCATTGCTCTAGTGTTGAAGATGTCATAATTTGAGCAATCATTTGAAGTGCAGATAGATTCATCCAACTTTTCCATTGAGGGGTTTTAACGTTGGTGGGACATTTGGTTTCCTTTCAGAGCATAAAGATCTAAGATCATGAATAGAGATACTCCGTTCATGAGAAGAAGATGACTATCGTGGTACATTGTTTACAGACATGGAGACACTACTTGTTGGGAAAGTCATTTTTTGTGAAGACATACAATGTTGCAACAAGTTACTTCGCAACGCAGTGGAAGTAGTCACCCAAGCAGGCAAGGTGGCCAGACTTCCTCACTGAATTTGACATGACCATTGAGTATAGGTCGAGAAGGATAAACATTGTTGTGGATGCTTTGAGAAAAGAGGCACAACTCGATGTCCTAGAGGAGGACGAGTTGCCTACATAGGGGGAAATCAGATTTATGTCTTGGAAGAATTGCATGAAAGGATCAATGAATGGTTAGAGCATGATCACATAGTGAAGAACATCATGAAGTAGGAAAAGGATGGAAAAACATGGAAATTTTGGCTACACGATGGACTGTTGTACTTTGGGGAGCGAATCTATGTCCCTAAGTCATCCAACCTCAGGAGGGAACCTGTGAAGGAATATCTCGACTTACCCTAGGATGAAAACCCAGTACAACAGAGAATGATGGTGTTGTTGGACCAATGATATTTTTGGGAGTGGATGAAGTAGGATGTGGAGGAGTATGTTCGCACTTGCCTTGTATGTCAATAGGATAAGATGGACACCGGAATGAGCGTAGGACTGTTGCAACCTTTACTGATTCTAGAGAGACCAAGGATGAGTGTCTCGATGGACTTCGTCACATAGCTTCCACTGGTGCAGGGATATAATGGGATTTTTATCACGATGGATCAATTATCCAAGTATTTCATATTTTTTGCGACAAAGATGCCTTGTAGCCTAGAATAAGTTACAAAGTCATTTTCAAGCACATAGTGAACTATTGAGGTCTTCCTCTGAACATTGTGTCTAACAGGGATGCAAGGTTCACAAGTAAGTTTTGGACAACATTGTTCAATCTCGTGTGGAATAAGTTATTGAAGAGTTCATCCTACCATCTACAGACAGATGGGCAGGACGAACGAATCAACGCACTTCTAGAGGACTACTTGTGGCACTATGTACATGCAAATCAGATGAATTGGCTGGACATGTTGGACATTGCCTAGGTCAGTGACAACTTGCATAAGAGTTCAATGATGAGCTACAATCCATTCAAGTTGACGAACAGACAAAAACCCACAACTCCTCATTTTCTAACACAAGGCTATTATGGGATGAATCTATCAGTCGTGGGTTTCGTGAAGAGTTGGCAGGATTGGTCGCATATTGTTTGCACACACGTGACTAACACAGCAGATAGAATGAGCTAGTGGGCAGATCGCAACAGACGTGACGCAAAATTCCAAGTAGGATAGTTGGTCTTACGCTAATAAGAGATCAGTTCTCACCACATAAAGGGATGGCTCCATCTCTCGTGAAGAGGTATGAGGGACCGTTCAAATTTCTTGAGAATATTGGCAACAACACCTACAGATTGGAGTTGTCATTCCACATGAGATATATTTACCCTATCTGTCACGTTAGCCAATTGAAGTCATGTCAGAGAGACCTAGATGACCCAAGTCAAGTTGAGCCATCCATAGCATCGTCCATGGTAGTGGATCCATCTATCCTTAGCAACATGGGTGAACCAGAGAGGTTGGAAAATGCCATCAACACACCCAGGGAGAGTAGCGACAATCGACACAAGGAAGAGAACAACGCAAAGGGTGCACACCCAAGGATGGGGTGCATCGGTCCGAGATGTGACAGTTTATGGGAAAACAAGCTCGTTTGGGCGCACTAGGTCCATGGAGGGGTGTAAGGATCTGGTTGAGTGTGACAATTCACAAAGGGGCGTGACACAATCAAAATACATGACGTTTCACACAAGTGACCCTTGGAGTCCCTAATAGAGCAAGGGCTCACAACAAAAAGAGGACATGAAGAAGAAAAGTGAAGGTAAGAGACATGGAGCTCCGAGGCTATGCGCAGAATTGGAGTGCACCTCATTCTAAGGAAAGGAGGAACAATAGGGGAAAGTCTTGGTGTGACATAACCACAGGTCTGGATAGCTTAGATGTATGAGGCAGAGTCGTGACACTCTTCCCATCTATGTAATTGGGACAGTAGTGCCCTCTTTGTAAATCTTTGTTTATGTTTCTCAATATAATAAATGAAGTCGGGTATTAGGCACTGTTGGTTCTGCCCGCACTATATCGTTTTCTTGTGTTTCACATATTTTTTGTTGTATGCCAAATTGACTAAATGTTAAAGAATGTTAACAAATGTCTAAACTAATTTGCATAGAGTAAGGATGTGACTCGTTTGTAGCCTAGAACAGAGTATGTTTATGCTCTAGTTGAAGAGGTGTATTCCAGATAAAGTAGCCTTGGTTGAGCCAAGTTGCCAAGTGAGAACCACCGCGGTGCCGCACGTCCATGAGATTCCATGGTTTGGCTTGCACTACATCTTTTAAATTTTACTTATTTAGTGAGGGGTTGTGTCACCGCTTTGAGTGAGATCGATCTATAAACACCGAAAGGTGGGATTTCTTATTCCCCAAGTAAATTTCTATAAACATGTACTAAGAAAAATGGTGGGATTTCTTATTCCCCAAGTAAATTTTGTCTCTTTCTAGAAACCCAAGGTAGGTGACTTAAACACAAATGCATTCATTTAACCTAGGCTTTAAAAGGATGTGGGGTAGTTCATAACAAAAAGATTTCCCAATGGGTTGGATGCACCACTCCAAAAGTGACCAAATTTAGAAAGGTAAATTTTTAAATTCAACCAATGCAACTTGTTTTTTTATTAACTAAGAAATCCTAGTCCACCAAGATAAGACTTTAAGGGAATTTTTGTATACAACATTTTTTCTATTAATTACATTGTTTTGACGTTCTAAATCTTGTACAAATAGTAACCTCTAATTATTCTTTGCATGGCACACACATATCACCCATGGGATGCATGACATCGATCATCTCCTTGGAGGTAACTTGAATCATGAAATATTGAATTAAATCATATTGATGAAAACTTAAAAAAAATCTTCGCTTCAACAATAGAATCTTTAAATGATTTGAATTTAAGAATTTATTTTTTCTTTCCCATTTCGTTCACCGTCAAAGAAATTTTTTCCATCTTATGAAGGCCCGAAAAAAATCCTTGAGTACTTCTCCTCATTTCAAGGATGGTACCCAAGGTAAACCCTACAATCTTCAAGGCACAAGGTCGATCAACAACAAGGCTCGAAGCTATTACCACTATAGACTCTAAACATGTCACCTGTGGGAATTGAACCCAAGTGGGGAGGATAATAATCATTCCTCCCATTCACCCGAGATGAACTCAATTGACACCACCGAAGAATTTATATTACATCAATTAATTTTCTTTCATAATGCATTTCAATATAATTGCACTACTGCATTTGAAACCCATGTTCAAGATGCATTGATGTCAATAAACTAAGAAGAGCTTCTTTACAACTCACAAACTTCTATGATCCGGGGACAAAAACCCTTACAACCTTTGTATTGAGGGGTCAAAACTCAAGAGGACATGCATTCAACATATATGAATGCATGGGGAGAATAGATCCACTGATATATATGTTCTGCAAATAACAACACACGGGGAGAATGCATTCCCTTCCTTCGACTATGTCTAGATTGAGTGTCTCAAGGATACATGGTGAATTGATCTTAGGGGTATAAAAACCAAATTGAGAAGCAAAATTGAGTTCCATAAGTTCCAAGAAGTGTGTCTAGTCAAGTTCAACATGAACATGCTATCCAAATTCTCTTAAGATGAGGTTTATAAGTTTGACCTCTTAATGCAAAATTTGCATTCCCTCATACTAAAAAAACGTTCTAGCGTCAAGAATTGTCAAAAAATTATTATTTGATGGGGCTCCTGGGAGAGGGGAGCCCATAATGGTAATAAAACGCCATGAGTTCAGAAAAATCATTAGTTCATCAATATGTATCTCATTTTTCATTTTATAGTGAGTTGCAACTCGCTTCACAAAGCCAATCAAGGACACATGGCAAATTTTTCCAAGGGGTATTAAAAACAAAACAACTAGAAATATAGAGTGACATATATTATTGTAGTTTAGCTTGGTTAAGGCCAACATGAATATGCTATCCACAAGATCCCGTCATAGAGTTTTCAAATTTTTACATCTTAAGGTATAATTTGTGATGCCACCTATTAAGAAAAAGTGTAGTTTCAAGAAGAATCAAATAAAAAGGCTCCAAGCTACGAGACTCATGGGAGAGAGGTGTCTTTAGAAGTAATATGATGTCACAAGTTCTAAAAAATAAATGGTTTGTTGATCAAAGTCTCGATTTTCAGTTTATGTTGAGGTTGCAACTCATTTCCCAAAGTCGTTAAAAGACACATGGAAAAATAATCTTAGGGGTATAAAAAATAAACCAAGAAATAGAATTGAGTGTGTAAGCTCTGATAACTGTGTTTGGGAAAAGACAATGTGAACACACTATCAACATGCTCCTAAGGAAAATTTTGTCAAAATTTGGCCTCTTAATCCAAAATTTGTATGGTCCCTCACTAAACAAAACCCTAGTTTCAAGAATCATCAAATAAAAAATCTCCAAGGCAAAGGAATCATGAGAGAGGGGCATCGCTAGTGGTATATTGGTGTCATGAATCCAACAAAATAAATGGTTCATCGATTAGAGTCTCGATTTTCATTTTATGGTGAGGTGCAAATCGCTTCCCAAAGTCAGTCAAGGATACGTGATGAATTTGTCTTAGGAAAATCTATTCAACATATTTTTCTTTCTTATGGTTTTATTGTATGACCTTACACCCTTAAATGTTTGTGTGGGCGTAAAAATAAAATTGAGCAAGAAAAACAAGCGTCGTAAGCTCGAATAGATGTGTTTGGGAAAGCTTGACATGATAATGTCATTCAGACATTCCTCGGGTAGAGATTTTAAAAGTTGGGAAATCCATTGACCACCCGATCCAATGACATATAAAGTTGGGTGAGCCATCAAACCATTGTGACATGGTGAATCCACATTCATGTTTTAGTATAGTATTTCCACATTTTTCAATGATATTCCCACCATATTTATATATGCAATAACATCATTGAGGAAAACGAAAAATTTAGAACATTTAGATTGATGTCAATAGACCTCTTATTAAGTACATATCCTATAAGTATCTATGTCAATGTAACCATGTTTTGTTGTGTATTTTTCTCTATAATTTAAATTATAATTCTTTGCTTTTGTTTCCAACTACTGAAATGCATGTATGTTTTATAAGTCTTTAGGTCTCATGGATTCCACCTCCCTCATTTTTTATATTCTTGTATGGTTTGCTATCTAATGCAAACTAGTCCCATACCCTATAGCTCACATGCCCTAGTCGGTTATTTTGGTAGGCACATCCCTTCAAAACATGATGTGAGCTTGGGAGATTTTTGGCCAACACATTAACAACATCAAGAATTTAACTATGGTCTTTTGCATCTCTAGGTTAAAAAAAACCTTGACTTGTATATCTGTTATGGACTACACACCATGACCTATATGAATATCTTTGCCATCTTTGTTCATTTGAGTGAAGATTTAATTTCCAAGGTTTTATTGCACTAAGACATCACTATTTAAATTGTATTTGTTGGCATTGTAACAAAGTGCTAGTGACTCTTGGAAAGATGGGTTTAACCTTTAAGAAAATCCATACTTAATGAGATAAAAAGGGCTTTTTCACCATCCACCCAATAAACAAATTTGCATTAAAATATAAACATAAGCATAGATCATCAATTTTTTGTGCAAGCATAGAAACAACACATACCATAAATATAGAATATAGTCTATCAACATTCTTTAACTTTCAACAGTTTTCCATATGTTCCTAAATGAGGAGAATTACATATTTATAGGCCCTTAAGGTAGTTAAGAAGGATAATTTTCATACACTAATCATCTCATAGGTTAAATATATTATATATTTTGCACAACCTAGATATGCACCTAATATTGGTGTGTTTGCAAAGCACAGTCTATTTTGCATACCATGTTCCATCCAAAACTATTGATATTGTTGAAATGCTCTATCATATCCAAAATTACTCACATTATTTCCCAAAATGGTTCAAGAATTTGTTAGGGACCTAAACCCTAATGTAGATAGAATAATATACTTTCCATGTAATAAAGGTCGACATTAGTTAATAAGGCCTAAATATATTTTCCATGTAATAAAGGCCGACACTAGTTGGTAAGGCCTATTTAATAAATGTGAACAAGTCAATGCAAGAAGACCAAATAGAAACTTCCACTTCTAGAAATATATTCCTCTACAATGTTCTTTAGAAGATAGAATTAGTATAAATAAGAGTAGGAGGCATGAGAAATCTTCTATTGAGAATTATTGTAATAGAGCTCTGCTCTACTATAGGTTTCCCCCTCGAAGAGACAAGTGAACATTGCTTTCTTTGAATAAAGGTATTATTTTCGGTGTTTCTCTTCTCAAAGTTTGTTGCTTCATTGATATTTGCTTAATATTCATCTTTCTGCATATGATATTACATATGGTATCTTACAAATGGTATCAAAGCACTTTCCTTGACAGGAATTGTGGGTTAATTTTTTTCAGGGTAGAGATGTGTTCCGGTGTCTTTACACTATAGTGATCTCTCGTTTAGCACATAAATTCATGGTTAGGGAAGAATACACGCAAGAAATACAAGAGGTTTTTAAGCTACATTGTTGGACACCCTTGTAACCCCTGTTGGTACCCCTTCAAGTGGTAGCGCATTAGAAAACACATGTATATGGACTGACATATGTATCTTGAAACCCACTATAGATCAACCGATTGGCCACATGATTGTTATAGTGCTACCAAGAACAACACTAGGAAAGATACTCTCTAGTACCTAGGAAATCGAGTAGTACGACTAAGGGTATGGTCTTGCCTCCTTAGTTGGTGCCCTAAGATAGTGGGTCGAATACTATTGTTCAACCTCGCATGTATATCAGAGAGCTATAACACAAGGAAAACCCTTGTATGTAGGAACCTTGAAAATCCCGACCCTTGGGATGGAACAAAAACATAATAGAAAAGGAACAGACAAGATCTATTGACATGCAACCTTGCCTCCTGCATTCTAGTTACAAAACTACTACACATTTTTTCCTGTTAAGAATTTGTGCATTTTGACACTGTAGTATTATTCAGATCGGAGTACAAATCCACAGGGGTAATAAAAAAAAATGTGGGGCCTGTCTGCACCCTTATTTGAGACCTATCCCATTGGATTCCTCTTTTTGTACTGATTGTTGTGATACCTATCATTTTTACCTTTTTTTTAACCCCGTGGACCCATACCTTCCCGGTACCCTTATTCCCCACTTGTCCCATTGGTCTCTTCTCATTTCCATGATCATAGTGGTATATATGACTTGTCTATTTTTTTTTCCATGGACCCACCACTCATACCCTCATGGATCCTACCCACTAAGAAGAAACCAATCAGAAATTGAGTACTAACCTTATTACCCTTCAGGACCAAGTAAATAATAACATTCTGGCCATTAATGAAAAAATGGACCTTATCCAAGAACAAGTCGGTAGCCAAATTGTTGAATTCCATTTCTCTCTACACAAATTCATGAACAAATTCTAGGGTCCTTCCTTCTTTGACCCACTTCTCTATACTGAAGGTGTTGACTCCAACGAACCTCTACACTATCATTCCAACTCCCTACCTCGTGACTCCGTCTTCCTAGAGTCAAGGTAGACAAATTTGATGGCTCGAATCCACAAACCTAGATTACTGAGATGGGACATTATTTATTCCTATGTGGTATCACTGATGAGTTAACCAAGCTTCGTTATGGAATTCTCTATATGGATTCAGAACGATGGAAATGGCGTCAAAATGCATGCCAAGGGTATGTTGCTTGGTCAAAATTTGTTGCAGAGTTGTATGAACACTTTGACATGGACACCCACCATTTAGGATGCCTGACAAAATTGAAATAGTCTAGAAAAATGGAATATTTTATTGTTTTCTTTGAGCACCTGGCTTTCCGCATGGAGGGAATGACAAATGCTTTCTTTTGAGAATGCTTTATCAGTGGCCTCAAGGATGAAATCCAAACCCAGGTCATCATGGCTCACCCCCAAACTTGGTTGGAAGAAACTAAGCATGCCAAGGAGCCACAACATGTCATCTTGGCCGAGAGCAAAAAACCCACTTTTATTCCCCGCCCAAAACCCACCACCCCTCCTCCTTATGCCTCTCCTCTTGTTGAAGAATATGTAGTTGTAGAAGATATTCTCCTATTATACTTGATCGTGAAAAAACCCTAAAGCATATTATGATGTTGTATTAATGAATTCGGCCCCATTGTGGCCTTTATTGTTAAATAAAGTCAAACTGTCAAGTCGGACCCTATTGAGGCTAATGTAAAGTATAATGAAGAGAGAATTGTCAAATCAGCCCTAACAGTTAAATAGGGAAAGTCACTTGTGTATAAATAAGAGAGGCTAGGTGCCTCATTCACATACTCATCTCACTAAAGCATAAGAGAGAGAAAGGTGGGCAAGTTTTGGAGAGGGGTGATGCAGCAAAAGGACTTTCTATTTTTTGTCTTGGTATTGTTCTTGGTTGAAGAATCTATTTAGAAGAAGTTTGTTGGGTTTTCTTCCCCAAGAGGATTACCAAGATAATCTATGTGTCTATCTTGTTTTTGTGATTGTATCTCTTTCAGTGATCTTATATATGTAGCTAACGTGCTAATTAATTGTAATAACATAAGAAGAACTATAACTGCTAGCTGTATATGTAAAATAAAAACATGGTATCAGAGCAAGCCTGAAAGAGACCAACTCACAGCTTATAGAGTCTTGGCTAACCTCAACACATGCTCTCCAAGTTTTAAATTTCAGTTTTGCAGCTGTTGCAGAATTAGGGTTTTTGTATAAACCCTAGAGTGGCATTTTACCCTTCATTGGAGGACATGGGAGGATCTAAGGACACCTAGAAACTCACCCAAGGAAGGCACATCACTTCCGTAGAACAGAATTTGAAATCCAAATATTGAAAAATTAGGGTTTCTTGATAAACCCTAGATCTAGACATCTGGTTGCAGTTGTTGCAGTTCCTATGACAAACTTCAACCTAGTGCAACAAAACTCTCTGGTAAGGTCTATATCCATATCTTAAAAGATTAATTGTTGTTTACTTGTTCCAGGCAAGATGACTACTAGTTTTAGGATTAATGGAAAACTTGAAGGATCCAATGACTACCAAGCGTGGAGGTACATTCTAGAAGAGAATGATCTCATAAGATCTAAGGATCTAGAGGGAGAAAGTGATGGTGAACCAAATCTTTTAATCTCATCCCTTTCAGGAACTGTCACTCATGGAAGTGACACTTGGCTCATTGATAGTGGTGCTTCTAAGCACATGACGGGATACCCAAATTCTCTTTCAAATTTGATCAAGAAGGACTCACTTCATAAAGTGAAACTTGGAGATGATTATCAGTATCCTATCAAAGGTGTAGGAGAAGCTTCCTTAAAGTTGGATTCTGGTAAATTGATGAAGGTAAAAGATGTCTTACTCGTACCTGGGTTAAGGAAGAATCTTCTCTCCATTTCAGCTCTAGGAGAGAAGGGTTTCATAATTTTATTTGTCGATGGAGAAGTTCTAATGTGGCCAAAAGGGGAATCCTTCAACGATGCAATTTTGATTCGTGTCCAAGAGGGAGGCTTATACAAACTAAAAGGACACTCAGAAACAAACCTAGTCCACAATACCATAAACCCACGTGATTTATGGCACAGAAGACTTACGCATCTACACTATAAGTCATTTCCGATCATGAGCAAGATGGTGATGGGACTACCTGAGATCTAGGTGGACCACGAAGGCATATGCAAGGGATGTGCACAAGCCAAGAGAATGAAGAGCCCATTTCCAAGAAGTGAAAGAAAATCCAAACACATATTGGACATTACACACTTAGACATATGTGGACCTATGTCCACCTCTTCATCTAATGGGTATTTATACTATGTCTCCTTCGTTGATGACTTTTCACGCAAAAATTGGATTTACTTCTTGAAGACAAAAGGTGAAGTGTTTATCAAATTTAAGGAACTCAAGACCCTCATAGAAAACCTATCTAAAAATAATATTAAAGTCTTGATATCAGACAATGGTGGAGAATTCACATCAGATGAATTCAAGGCATTATGTGGGGAAGTTGGGATTAAGAGGGAGCTCTCTACTCCATACAGCCCTCAGCAAAATGGTGTGGAAGAAAGAAATAATTGAACCATAATAGAAGCAGTAAAGGCCATGCTTCATGATCAAAACTTACTGAAACATCTATGGAAAGAAGCACCATGGACTACAATGTATGCTCATAATAAAACACCCCATCGTGTCCTTGGAAGTAATACCCCAAAAGAAATGTTCACAGGAAAGAAGCCAGAAGTCAGACACCTGAGAATATTTGGCTATCCAGTATATGTATATGTTCCCAAGGATGAGATCCAAATTGGACCCTTCGAGAAAGAAGGGCATATTTGTCGGTTAAAGTGAAACACCGAAAGCATGCAATGTCTACATCCCTAGTCAAAAATAGGTTGAGATTGGTAGAGATGTCACTTTTGATGAGGATGCAGCATTCAACAATTCAAGGAAGTGTCTTATAGATGAAGACCATAATGAAGAACCTATAGCTCCAAGAATTGTAGACTCGAGAATTGATATTGTACCTGAAGAACATGATATAGAATATCATGACATGGCAGAGCAAAAAAGACCCACAGATCTACCTAGAGGAAAGAAGAGGCCAACTTGGGCTCGTGAGATTATACAAGATGCAAAAAAATATGTTTCTCCAGAAGGAACTTACAGAGAAAGCAAGAAACCAAAACCCTATTCTAGTTACGTGGCACTCCTTAGTGATATTATTGATACAAAACCTACATGTTATGAAAAGGCCGCAGAAAAGAAGGGACGGAAGGATGCCATGATTGAAGAGTACCAATCCATTTTGAAAAATGATGTTTGGGATGTAGTTCCAAGACCACGAGAAAAATCAGTTGCGAGCTCAAAATGGATGTACAAAGTAAAACATGCAGCAAATGGTAGTATTGAAAAAATACAAAGCAAGATTTGTAGCACGAGGATTATCCCAGAAAGAAGGAATTGATTATGTGGATACTTTTTCTCCTGTAGTAAGATACACTTCCATTAGGACTGTACTTGAAATTGTTGAAGTAAACAAATGGAAGATACACCAGATGGACATGAAGAGGACCTTCCTGAATGGTGAGATAGAAGAGGAAGTGTATGTGGAGCAGCCAAAAGGTTTTCAGACACATGACAGACAGTCACATGTGTGTAGGCTAAAGAAATCCCTGTATGGTTTGAAACAATCCCCTAGGGCTTGGTAAGAGAGACTGGAAAACTAATTGATGAGTTTGGGCTTTACCAAAAGTAAAGAATATCCCAACCTGTACTACAGGGTTGAGGATGGAAGCCCAATAATACTATTACTATACGTAGATGACTTGTTTCTGACTGGAGAAGAGAATCCCATCACCAAAAGAGAGAGGAAGCTTGTTGCAAAATTCAAGATGAAAGATCTATGGATAATGCACTACTTACTAGGTCTAAAGGTATGGAAAAGATAAAATGAGATTTTCCTAAGCCAAGGAAAATATACAATAGATATTCTAAAGAGGTTCGATATGATGGATTGCAAGTCCATGCCTACGCCCATGATGACAAATCTGAAGTTGCTAGGTGATACATCCTCAGAAATAGTAGATTTCACCGTGTATATACAAATGATTGGATCATTGATGTATTTGAAAAACACAAGACCATTCATATGTTTTGCGGTGAACACCTTGAGTCAGTATATGGTTGAGTCGAGACATGTTCACCTGATTGTGGCAAAACACATATTGAGGTACCTTAAGGGTATAATTGATTATGGTCTCAGATATACCTCAGATCAAGAGATAAGCCTACATGGATATGCCGATTCAGATTGGGCTGGTAGTGTAGTAGATCAAAAAGGTACATTCAAATGTTGCTTCAGTCTAAGATCGGTTGTGATTGCATGGTTCAACAGGAAACAAACTAGTGTGGCACTCAGTACAACTAACGAAGAATATATTGTAGCATGCTCAACCAACAAAGAAGCAGTGCGGCTGAGAAAGTTGTTGGGAGGATTATTTGATCTCGAATTACAAACAACTTGCATTTCATGTGACAACCAGATTTGTATGAAGATGTCAGAGAATCATGTGTTTCATGAAAAATAAAAACACGTTGAGATCAAATACCACTATGTCTAGGACATGGTACAGAAGGGAGAAGTAAGACTCCATCATATCGCCACTAGCGAACAGGTAGCAGATGTGTTGACCAAGCCCCTATCCAGAATTAAGTTAGAATATTTTAGAGACAAGCTTGGAGTGTTCCAGAAAGACTTTTCCAGTAGTGAGAAGTAATTTTTTTCTTCAGTAGTGAGATGTGATGCCTAGTAGAGGGAGGTGATGTGATCCCCTGTAGAGGGAGGTGATGAGCTACCCCAGTGCAGGTTGGTAACCACAACACAGGCTGGTACGCTACCCCAACATAGGTTGGTACAATACCCCATTGCAGGTTGGTAACCCCAACGCAGGCCGGTACGCTACCCTAGCATAGGTTGGTAACCCCAACGCAGGCTGTTATGCTACCCCAATGTAGATTGGTAACCCCAACGTAGGCTGGTATGCTACCCCAGCACATGTTGGCAACCGAACGCGGGCTAGTACGCTACCCCAATGTAGGTTGGTAACCTCAACCTAGGATGGTATGCTACCCTAGTGTAGGTTGGTAACCCCAATGCAGGTTGGTACGCTACCCAAATGCAGGTTGGTAACCCTAACACAGGCTGGTATATTACTTCACTATGAAAGACTAACGAAAGTGAAGTACTTCTTATGATAGATAGATTCATGGAATTCAAAAAGACAATGACCGATGTGTGCAGACATGAAGAAACAGATTGTTCCACAAAAATACCTTCCTAGCTAAGAGGGAGTGTTGAAGAATATGTAGTTGCGAAAGATATTCTCCTATTATACTTGTACATGCAAAAACCCTAAAGCATATTATTATGGTGTATTAATGAAGACGACACCATTGTGGCCTTTATTGTTAAATAAATTCAAACTTTCAAGTCGACCCCTATTGAGGCTAATGTAAAGTATAATGAAGAGACACTTGTCAAGTCAGCCTTAGCAGTTAAAGAGGGCAAGTCACTTGTGTATAAATAAGAGCGACTAGGCGCTTCATTTAAATACTCATCTCACTCAAGCATAAGAGAGAGAAATGTGTGCAAGTTTTGGAGATAGGGTTGACACAACAAAAGGACTTTTTATTTTCTGTCTTGGTATTGTTCTTGGTTGAAGAATCTATTTAGAAGAAGTTTGTTGGGTTTTCTTCCCTGAGACAATTTCCCAGGATAATCTTTGTCTATCTTGTTTCTGTGATTGTCTCTCTTTCAATCATCTTATATATGCAGCTAATGTGCTAATTAATTGTAATAACATAAGAAGAACTATAACTACTAGTTGTATATGTAAAATAACAACACCTCTCAAGGTCCAAAAATTAACAAGGGAATAAATGGTTGAGTGCCAAGCTACTGGTATTTGCTAGAATTGTGATAATAAATACTTCCGCGGGAACAAGTGTAAACAATATAAATTTTTTATGGCCATTTTAGAGGATGAGGTTTCACCTAAAATAGAGCTTCCCAAAACAGATGATCATACGCCATTGTCTAATCCTCCTGAAGTTGAACCAATGATTTCACTGAATGCTCTCATTGGTTTTTCTGCTCTCCAAACCATCAAATTGATTGGTTACATTAAGCACAAGAAATTCATCGTCCTAGTTGACAGTGGGAACACTCCTAATTTCATTTGTCACCTTGCTCAAGAAGTCAATTACTATGTGTTGTCAACTATTTTCAAATCATGATTTTCAATGGTGGTTCTATAAAATGTGGGGGGCGTTGTTAAAATGTGTGCCTACAAATTAGTCAGTATAACTTGAAATATCACATGTTTTCTATTGACATGGGTGGTTGTGAAATTGTGCTTGGTGTTGAATGGTTATGCACTCTTGGCCCCATCACTGTGGATTTTAAGGAATTAAACATGCAATTCCAACATGAAGGACAACAATATAAATTTCAAGGTATTAATGCAGGGTCTACGGAGATCATCAATTCCCATCACATGGAAAAGTTACTCAAAAAAGGTCATTCTGACATCATTTCCCTACTCCATTCCATTCAAGCAGTTGAGACACCGTCGATACATTACCCGACCTTCAAGCGATCCTTTCCTGCCATCCCACTATTTTCCAAACTCTCTGGGGCCTTCCCCCCTCTCGTGGAGATCATGACCATTCCATACCTTTAATCCTGAGAAGTCTTCCTCCCAATGTTCACCCCTATCGTCATCCCTTTCCTAAAAAAAAATGAAATTGAGAAAAATGTCCAAGAATTGTTAGAAGCAGGTGTTATCCGTCCTAGTACCATCCCCTATTAGTCCCTTGTTGTCATGGTCCTCAAGAAGGAAGGAACTTGGCGCATGTGTCCTAATTTTTGTTCCCTTAACGAACTTACCATCAAGGACAAATTTCCCATTCCTTTCATAGATGACCTTTTGGATGGACTCAATGGGGCTCAATCGTTTACCAAACTTGACCTACATTCAAGCTACCACTAGATACATATGAAAGAGGAAGACATCCCCAAGACTTCATTTCACACTCATGAGGGCCACTATGAGTTCTTGGTCATGCCTGATCCACTAGCACAAGGATACTCCACCGGAAGATGCCACCTGGGAACTGGCCACCCTTATGCAGTAGTTTCCTCATCTTAAGCCTTGAGGACAAGGCTCTTTTTTAAGGGGGGGAGGGGGAGGGGGCAAAGGAGGTATTTTCCTCATCTTAAGCCTTGAGGACAAGGCTTTTTTTTAAGGGGGAGGGCATGTTAGGGACATAACCCCTCACGTAGATAGAATAATATAATGTCCATGTAATAAAGGCCGACATTAGTTAATAAGACCTAAATATAGTTTCCATGTAATAAAAACTGACATTAGTTAGTAAGGCCTATTTAATAAATGTGAACAAGTCGATGTAAGAAGAACTAATAGAAGCTTTCGCTTCTAGAAAGATCTTCCTCTAGAATGTTCTTTAGAAGATTGAATTAGTATAAATAAGAGTAGGAGGCATGAGAAAGCTTGTCATGAGAATTATTATAATAGAGCTCTGCACTGCTAGAGGTTTCCCCCTCAAAGAGGCTAGTGAACATTGCTTTCTTTGAATGAAGGTATTATTTATGATGGTTCTCTTCTCAGATTATGTTGTTCCATTGATATCTGTTGAATATTCTTGTTTTTTCATATTATATTACATCTGTTATCTTACATAATTGCACAAGAGGAGGAAGTACATATCTCTATACATGAGAGATCAGAGCCCTAATTTGTTGCTCACATTACCTTTATGTGGTAATTAGGATCTCCATCATCACTTTCAAAGGTTAACATAAATTGAACCCTTATTTGTTGCTCACATTACCTTTATGTGGTAATTGGGATCTCCATCATCACTTTCAAAGATTAACAAAAATTGAAGATGTTCATTTTCAATGGATTTCGACACATCATCCTATTCATAAATCACAATATAATAGCTTCTAATAAAACATAAATCACAATATAATAGCATCTAATAAAAGTGCATTATTTGAATGGAAACACTATATAAATATCACTAAAACATCACATTCCTAAATCAGAATCTAATACAAATGTATTATTTGAAAGGAAACACCACATAAATATAACGAAAATAATAAAAAAAAACAAATTTATAAAACTTATTCAAGGGAGTTAGGCCAACTACATAAATATAACGAAAAAAATAAAAGACAAATTTATAAGGCTTATTTAAGGGAGTTAGGCCACCTATGCTGGCTCATACCAAAACAAGATTACAAAGACCAATACCAAGGCCAAGTGTGTGTCTTGTTCACGATGGCATACCTATGACTCTAATTCATAAACAAGTGTGATGAAATAGAAGGAAGTTATTAAGCGTTCATGAAAGGTGATGTATTTCATGCAAACAAATAAGGTAGACTTAGGAGAGTTAGATAATGCGAAACATATAATAAAAAGACATTTCAAATAGGGAATTTCATCATTTTGAAAATATGGTCGATGGTGTAGTTGTTCGTGTTCGAGTTAATGAGTCTTCGCAAGGAGTTACGCTTGAGAATATACATTATTATCAAAACTAAATATTCACCAAAATACTCACGTGAAAGAGAATATTTTCCACTTACCTTGTATTGAGCGTATTTTTGTTATTTTTTAACAAATCTTCCACATTCCTCCAAATGATCAAGAAGTTAAAAACAATACAATCTGTCCGAAAAAATTACACTAAAAATATTGAAGAAAAAGGTTAGCCTCCAGAAGGAAAGGATTAAGTCACAAATGGTGAAATAAGTTTCAAGATTACATAAGAGCATAAAAGTTAACATTAAAAGGGTTAAGGAAAAGCCACAAAATGGTGAATGATGTTTCAGAATTACAGAATAGCATAAAAGTTAACATTTAACATTTAGGGTCCCTTCACATGTTCGGATGTAGTGATGAAGACACTCAGCAAGTCTTACAGAAATAACTAGATAATCTTAATTCCGATGCATGTTCAAATCAGGAAACAAACATGGTTTAAAGTTTTAAACATATTTTTTTTAAGGCTTTTCTTTAGTTTCCTATTCATGTAAAACCCTAAATTTTAATTGTTCAAATCAGGAAACAAACATGGATTAAAAGTTTTAAACATATTTTTTTAAGGATTCTCTTTAGTTCTCTATTCATGTAAAACCCTAAATTTTAATTTTTACAAACTAGTAATTACATTTCATGCTTAATTTTCAGCCTAACCTTTCAACCAGTTCCTCTGCTTCCCTATTCTTATAAACCCTTTGATGTTAATTTCCACAAACTAATAATTACCTTTTCTGTTCAATTTTCCGCCTAGTCTTTCAACCAGTTCTTGTTATGAAATAGAAAAAGCATGACGCCCAAGTCAGGACCACCGGATACTCTTAGCTCGGTCAGGTCAGTAATAATGTTAGGACAATGGAAGAATGGCTTTCTCAAAAACAGCTGGTCGGTGTACTCTCGCGCGTCATTCTGATTAACAGGACAAAAGAAGGGCAACTATCGATGAAGTATCAGCGCATAAGACAAGGTACGCGCCGTTCTCCGGACATAACTCGGTAGGTATGGAAGCATAGTCCTTTTCACTTTCAAGAAAGGGACTTCATTGCAGTACTTTCCTACTGTAAGCAGCAAGTGAAAACAAAACATTTGAGTATAAGACGAGATTCCTGGAAGGAAGAAATAAAAGCAAGAAATGAAAGATATCATCGGAATACAGTTATCTACGTAGTGCCACAAATATTACTTGTGAATACCTAACTTGTTGAAGTCGTCCCGAAATAATTTAGAAGAAACGTAAAAAATCCTAACCAGTCTAGCTCCATAACTAGATAACAGCCGATCCTTCTGAAATGATTTAGAAGAGACATGAAAATCTCATCCGATCAATCTGCATAACCAAATAACCGCCGCAACTATTCTCTTCCTGAAACCCCGAAAAGGAAGGTAACTCAGACGCCATGATAACAAAAAATTGTATTCAGTTCCTCTTTAGAGTTTCTTGCATGTTAAGTCTCTTTCGCTGCCGTGCGACTATTTCACTGAATGTTTCCTTCCTTACGAAGACCAAAACCAGGTTCACGTCTCGAAACCTTCCAATTAGGGAAATTTCTATCTAACACCAACTGGCGTGACTGGTTCTACTGGCAGCCGAATGATGATCGTACGATCACGATCCCAAACGGCTCTGTTTTTCTGCATGCTGCGCAGCATTCAATGCCGCTGCGGCAGGTGGTATATACACCGTCGGATATTTCCCGGCGTACATACCAAAGTCATCCGACGGTGTACATACCAGCTGTTCGCCCTGTTTTACGGCTAAGATTACTCTTTCGAGACATGGACTTCTCAATACTGTAATCACATTCCATCTACGGCAGCTTTCATAAACGACAAGGTAAAGTTCATACGTACCTTCGAAAGATTTTTCATTTATTTCGTATCGATCGTCAAATCCTAGTTAGGTGGACTTGAGTCCTGAATGCCCTCAAGAGTCAAACCGGGAATCTAGAAGCCCGCTAACGCATTTTTGAGTGATCAATTCAGGTTTACTGACCCTCTTTCCATCTTTTCAAGAATTGTACTCCATTCATGACTACCGCTTGGAAGCCCCGCTACACTCGCGTGCCAGTCGGCGATCACTAAATTCCAAAATGGATCTAGTTTCCGTGAGATATATAGACAACCGACCTCTATCCCTGCAACTGATATCCATTTTAAACATGATTTGCGGGAATTGATACGACTGTTTACTTTGTTTATTCAAATACTTTTTACGAACAATAGTTTTAACAAAGGTCAATGATAAGATTCAAAACAATAAGTTTTTAGACCTACACATATTTACCTCTGAAACTGCATCCATATCATGCTAAGATTCAGAACGATAAGTTCTTGAACCTGTACATATTTACTTCTAAAACTACCACCCATGATGTGCGGTACTGTGAAAATCTTCATAAACAGAATATTTTTTTTTTAATTTGACGATCAATTAGTTGTGCGGAAATTTCATATTAACTGAGAAGCTTAGTTTCACATCTAAAAATCTCTTCGTATTTTATCAATATTATTAATTAAAAAATAATAAATATTTTATTTGATAGAAATAATAAATTGTGTTGGTGAATTAACCTAGATTGATATTATATTCAAATTTATTAAATATAGAAAGAGATAAAAAAAAACGTTCGAGATATTAAAAAAATGTTGTTATTTAAGAGTTTCTGAAATAAGATAAACGTATATTAATATGTGTGTTTGTCTCTCTTTATATATATAAAATTTTCCCGGTCGCATTACATCTTTTATGTTACTTATCTGGCGGGGGATTGCGTCACCGCTTTGAGGAGAGATTGATTTGTTCGGTTCCCCTCCGACCTGAGTGAGAAAGTGATCAACAAGTAATGTATAATTAAAAATTTAATAAACGTAGTTACTCTCGGAATTACATGTGAGTTATAAAATCTCCATAAACATTATAATTTTTCTCAATTAATTTGTTTTTCAGTAAATTTTATTTTTATTAATAAATTTAATTCCATTTTCAAAATAGATTAGCTTTTGACAATATAATAATAGTTATCTATATATATATAGTTTGAATGGTGAAGAACTTGTGTTTTCTCTTAAAAAGTTACAAGTTCAAATCCAGAAAGAGATAAGGGTATGTATACTTCTAAAGACTTTAATCTAACTTAGCTTTTACTTGTATTAAAATGGTTGATTGTTAAGATTTTTAATATATAATTAAGATTTAAATAGTATATAATGAATATAGTTTTGTTGATCTTTTCACTTGAGAAAATTGGTAACATGCTTAACTTCAGGTTTCCCTTCATCAACCAATTTTTCACTTTCCCTAATTAACAAACAACAAAAAGTGTCAAAAGAATAATCATTACCATTCTCTTTTCTGGAAGACCAACTAGCATATATTGTCCAATACATCATATGTAAAAAGTGTCAAAAGAATAATCATTACCATTCTCTTTTCTGGAAGACCAACTAGCATATATTGTCCAATACATCATATGTTGTCTTCAAGTTCATCAAGATAAATACTATGAGCTGACCATCTTTCTTCAAAACAAATGTTTGGCATTCCCTATGAGAAATTGGAAGAGCAGCCATTGCATAGGAATAACACACAAATAATAGATTATATTACTGCACTCTTACACACATACATAGGTAAATATATAGTTGGATTCAGATCCAACCGATTCCATATTTGGAGGGAGCTGTTGAGAAGATATCTCAACAGCCTCCTACAAATCTTCAACCAACCCAATCTAGTCTCCTAAAGTAAGCTTTATTCTAATACCCTCCCTTAATGCTTACTTTACAAATTACAATACAACACAAAAGATTACAACACTAGAACTTTCATCTGTCTATCTGATCTCGTCTTCCTCAGCACTGAAACTCACTCTGCTATCACCTGGTTTCTGCTCTTTCTTCTCCACACATTCGAGCTTCCCACTGACACATTTAAAGTCAAAATGCTTCTGGCCATCTTTGAGACTCTTTGTGAAACCGACGCTTCTCGACCTCCCGAAGGATAGTCTAGACACTGAACCATTTTATTGATACACTTCCATCTGTGAAATTCCCCCGAAGAGCAAATTTCAATAGTTATATAGGACAGTGATCTAAGTACAAAATGTTTTCAGCAATCACTTAAACAACTGACCTTTCTACACACTTAAAAACTCACAAGGTAACCTGTAACTTTTGACTTTGAAGCACCGAAGTACAACAATAATCTTCAGTTTTTTTTTTTTAACAGACTTTAACCAGTCATGTGTTTCTTATAGCTTCGAAGAACATGAAGAACAACAAGCCTGAATTATGTCACTTTGTTACATATTTGGTTCTTCATCATTTGAAATGTACACAAATTTAATAAAATTCCACAAGACAACAAACATAACATATAGATCCCTTCAACAATTTCAAAAATCAGATATAGCTATCGTTCGACCGATTTTAGGCCCGATTCAAATTCCCAAAACAGTGGTTGTGATTACTATGCACAATCCGTGTCCCACGGATATAAGAGACTTGAGGAAGAGACATTGCACGCAGCATCTTCCTCGAATGGAATTGTTGATTGATCGTTGTAGACACGCCAAATCTTGGAAAAGGGCACGATTTCTAGATTTAAATAATTCTGGACATGTATCCAGCAACTGCTCCATGGTAAATTTAAGCAAGCATCTCATCCACATTGAGTCTCTGCTAGCGATTGAAGGAGAGCTACGGCTCAACATGCAGCTTTGTAGAGAAATGATTGAAATCAACGGCTTCCATTGCAGATAGCTCTTCTTAACTGTTCCAGGTAACTGACTTAATGGCAACATGAAATATACAGGTGCATCAAGAAGAACACCAAGAATAAATCTAACAGATTTAGAAAATATTATGTAAATGTACACAACTAGTGAATTCCTGGTGAGACGAGATATATTTGCAAGGCGCAGGTTCCATCTAAAATCGTGATGCCAATAATTATTGAGGATCCAACATTGTCTTGAATGGAGCCTCCTACCATGCATCATTAGATATCTAGACTTATCCACAAAATCCCTGAGGAACTTGATAGGCTCGAGTCGTTAGCTTCTAATCGGTCCCAAAACAAAAACGCAACAATCAACTCTGGTTCATGGCCTTCTCAAATGGATGGCGTTTTCTAATGAACGACCGGCTGCGATCTCAGCTCTCAAATCACACAGAAAATTAATAAACACATAAATAATTGCACTCTTCAAAACACACTCAAGCAAATGTTTGCGCAGCGAATTATTCAACACAGAAATGCACTCACATCATACACTCTATTAATTAGCTTTCTTTTCTTTCAAATTTTCCTGGCTGTCCCGTGAGGGATTTAAGCCAGTCCAAGCTCTGATACCATATGAGAAATTGGAAGAGCAACCATTGCATAGGAATAACACACAAATAATAGATTATATTACTGCACTCTTACACACATACATAGGTAAATATATAGCTGGATTCAGATCCAACCGATTCCATATTTGGAGGGAGTGGTTGAGAAGATATCTCAACAGCCTCCTACAAATCTTCAACCAACCCAATCTAGTCTCCTAAAGTAAGCTTTATCCTAATATTCCCCCAATTTCAAGTGAGGCTCTTTCACCGAAGCCATATAATCTTCAATTTTTTCAATGGAGAGTGAATCAAGAGATATCAACTCTTTTTCAATCTACATAACCTGACTTTCATTAATCTTATCAAATAGAGACTTCAACTTTTTCCACATTTTATTTGAAGCATGGATCCCATTAGCATGAAAATGAATCTCCCTAGAGATGTAGGTCATTATAGCTTCTAAAACGTCGTACTTATAAGAAGCAATGATAAACTCACAGTGATCATCCATAGATCTAAAACCATAGTCTTGTTAAACTATCAAAACAATTTACCCTTCAATGACGTTTCCATATCTTCTAAGTTCTCATACCATAATTGTGGTCATTTAGAGCCACATATTTTCCTTGGAACTCATGAACCTGATCTACAGATCTAAAGCTTGATTCAGTGTCCAAGTCATAACCTAGAGTCAATATACCAAAGAAATCCATCTCATAAGGCGTGTGTGTAAGAAATAAACTCTAAAAGACTTGTAGAGAAGATGTTAGGTCTCAAACCAATAGCTCCAATACCATGTTGGAGAACCAATGAATTATAAGATCAAGGAAACATACATTTCACAAAAGGGTGGTGTCTAAAGACACCATTCCAACACTTAAACAAAGTGAGAATTTCTCAACATACAATAGGAAACATAAAGAACCAAAATCTTTCATGATAGAGCTATCTAAAAGAACATTTATATATAGCACCAAAATGTAACTAACTTCCTTGAAGTGAAGAAAACATTAGAAACTTTGATAGGATAGGGTGTGCACTAAACTCAACCTAGCCTCGACCTTCATACTAATTTACTACCATTGTCAACCCAACTCACTAGTTAAATGCTCATTCCTCTCTGGGTTTCCTAGTCAATCCTCAACTCTCAACTATCTCCATAAAATCCAAAGATGTGATGAACCTTGTGATTTTAACATCATTTATGATTACTCTTCATCAAATCCATTTAAAGAGGAAAATATTCTCATCAATTCAGAAATAAAATTAAAAATAAATATTCATTATTTTTTTAAACCATTAATTCAGTAACAAAAAATGAAAATAACAACCTAAAAAAATATCAAATAACTTATATACATAATTTAAAAATTTTAATTTATAAAAAAATAAAGATAAAAATATCTAAAACTATCAATATGATGACAAAGATACAAAGAAATCAAAGTTGTAAAGTAATAAATTAAAATAATAAACCAAATTCAAAATTTAAACCTAATACTAAGATATAATTTTAAAAAACGAAACTATGTTAAAATTTTAATTAAATAAATTTATAATCTTATAATAAGAATAAAAAACACTTATAAATTAAAATGCTAAAATATTAATTAAATAAATTTATAATCCTATAATAAAAATCATGACACATTTTGATGAGGATCTTAAGTATATATCAATGTCCAAATAACTCCTATGTATTTATTTTAATAACCTAACATATAAAGTTAGTTAATCTCAAAATATTATATTGGTTTTTAAATACATTTATGATTTTGATTTACTCACTATGATTTTAGGTATTTCTATTCCCAACCGATATAGACATTTGAGGGATAACTTTAAGTTTTTAGTTTTTTATAAGATGCATATTAACAATTTTAATTTTTATAGGTAGGGAAAAAATATTTATATGTATAGGAAGGTGAATTTTTTGTTATAAGTTATCAAATTATTGGTTTGAATACTATTATAAAATATAAATTATATTTATATAAATATGTTTTTATTTTTATATATAAAAATAAATCTAAAATAGTAACATAATGCATATATTTACCATTCACTCTTACATTTTACAAATTCAAAAAAAGATTGGCCTGCATATATTTACCATTCACTTTTACATTTTACAAATTCAAAAAGAGATTGGCCTATGGTTTCTAAAACTTTTGAAATAGAAAAAAAATGTCAAAAAAATAAAATAGTTAAATTCAATATTTTTCAAGTTATTTTTCTAATTAATTAAAAAAATAATATTTTTCAAGTTATTTTTCTAATTGGTTAAGGAGATAAAGTCATAGGGTACTCACTAGTTTAGTGTTCTCCTTTTTCCTCTTCTTCATTTTCTAGAGCTTCTTGTAAATCTCTATGAGCTTGCAACATGAATTACTAATTAGTAATTAGCATTTACTACATGCACCTTTATCATTAACTTCTTTAAGAAATGGATTTCTTCTCTCACACTAAATCCATCAACAAGCCATCAAATCATTAGTGTTCCAAATCATTAGAGGTTTAAGGTTAAGAAATACCTTATGTTCCTACTTGAGAATCCTATGGTTGGTATGGGATGGGAAAGTTCCTCTTGTTGGTGGTTGTAACCATGTGAACCATGATCTTCTCCTCTATATTGTTTAATTGGTGTATTATGGTGGCCTTATACATGCCCTCAAATTCTTACTCATTGTGTCATGCTTTAGCGATTTTCCCTCTAATTCAAGTTTGTCAAATTTTAGCTTCCTAGTGGGTTACTAGCAAGTGGTTAGATTGTACCTTTGGAATTTTCCTAAAGTAAGTTGGTCCCGTGCTCTTCATTTGATAACCAGTGCTTCTTCCCTTGGATTCCCTTTCTTAATACTTAGACGTTTGGCCTAAAAACTATAATATATACCTATAATATATACATAGTACTCTATTGTTTCTCCTCCATTGCCTCTTTGCATTGTTGTATAGTTCATCTCTACTAGGTTTCCATGCTTCTTGCAAAGAGTAGGGGAACAATTATATGATTATAGATAAACATGGGGAGGAACAAGGTGACTATGAACCCTTTATCAATATCATTTATATAGAAGTTATGATTTTTCTACATACCAATGGAATTATGGCCATGTGAGGGCTTCTCTTGGCACTATGTCCCGCCTCAAGCTGCGCATTACTTTTTCGGATTGCCTTCGTTTCCTTAGTATCGAGAACCTTCATGTTTTAGGCTTCACTAATGAGTTTTGTATCTAGATGGCATGCGATATCAAATATCCTTTGAGTGCCATACTCCTCCGTGTATTATCCTTGCATGTGGTTCATACCACCTTACATTGTCACGTGGTTACCATGAATACTAACAGTTGGTCCGGTGGGTGACTCCCATCTTGTCCCCATCCACCCATCCATGTGTGGATGTAACCTTAATTTATGAATAAAATTTAAATTTGTTACTTGTGCATGAAAAATAGATTGAGTGAAAAGATGTACAATCACTTATACGAATGGAGCATAAGCATAAATTGATACATAAGTATACATGAAAAATAGATTGAGTGAAAAGATGTATAATGTGTTTTATATATATAATAAAGATAAATTTTAAGTACCATACTTATTTTAAATTTAGAAACTTTTATGAATTTTATTAATTCTTAAAATGTTAGCTACCAAATTTTTGGCCATATTTTATAAAAATATTTAAATTTGTAAAATTTTTATAAGTTTACATAAATTATTAAAAAAAAAAAAAAAAAAAAGATAAAATGACTAATTTTTTTATAAAATTATGGAAAGGTAATTCTATGATAAAATTTAAGCTCTAAACTTTTTCTACATACATATGAAAGCATAATCATGCTACTCATTAAAATACACTTAAAAATTTAAAACAATGAATTTAGTCAACGAAAACATTAAAAATCCAAAAAAACACTAAAAAGGATAATAACAAATTTGTAAAATATAAATCACATGGAAACTGCATAAGATTGATGGCTTAAAAATTGGTAATTCAATTTTGTGTAATGTACTCATAGTAAATGAATTTGTGCACGCTTTAAAAAAAAATCATATGTTCATTTCAAGTTTTAACCTTCGTATTAATAAACATTGACTTTTAAATATTGATAAACATAGCAAACATCATGCAACGACGACAAATCTTGGCATTTAACAACACAAAAGAGGAAACCCAAATCAACTAGAACGAAAGTCACTACCACCTCATGATACTAAGACTATGATATTTTAAAGAAAAAAAAATGCAAAATTGCATTTTACTTATGTTTTGCGTTTCAGATTGTCTCTAATTTTTCCTTATATACGATCAAATCATATACCAGTGGAATAATCAGGATCGTGTAAAATGCGTTCAGTGTGACTGTAAAATATATCATGGTGATAGAAAGGAGTGTAAAATATATCATGGCGATAGAAAGGTTCTTTCATATATCAGGGATTTTATCAATTTTCAAGTTCAAAGCTTTTCCACAAGTCATAGATTCCCATGCATAGTACAAGAATGTTGATGTTGTACCAATTTATTTTGGTGAAAGAGTAAGAAAACTTATCTTCAAGAGAGAGAATAAAAAATAGACACAAATTATTACAAATGAAAACTGAAGTGCTAGACATAGGGCGATGAGAAGTGATGCCAGAGAGACTGATGAGAAGTGATGCAAGAGAGAGTGAAACAGAAACAACCAAAACAGGACTAATCATATGAGAGTGATTTCAGCTTCTGTGATCTCACGCGACATACCTCTATATTGACCATGAATGTCCAAAATAAAAGGATCTGGAAAGGAATGTTTGTTTAGCAATGTTAAAATCTTTTCAAGAAAAGTAGGTGTCTCGTCCTAGTCTATATATCCGACCTTGTAAACTTTGGGAAAACCCAAGAACCTCCAAAATTACCATCACCAAGAGGGGCCATGTGTTTAGCTGGGCTATAATATGGTGTGGAAGGCCGTGGACAAGGAAATGCAGAGCTGTGCATTGTCCTGGTGTGGAACGTAATGCAATTGTTACCTATCACCATCTACATATTGATCTGTTAAAATGCCATTGTGGGATTTACTTGCATATTTAGAATTGTGGATGCTGGAAATGGAAATCCACGAAAATATTTTCTAATGTGCAGTTTGAAAATGTCGACATGTCGAAAAGACTTTGTTGAACATGGCTTTCCATCAATACATTATGCATGCTTACAACTTAGGCATATTCTTCAGACCCAAATGCTGAGTGAATTCCGATTTATTACCTCCTACTTTATTTGAGGTCGCGAAACGCGAGCGTAGACACTTCGTATGTGGCTGAAGCTCTGTTAATGCATGAATATGTAAGTGCTATTTAGACGCATCTAATACAGAACAACGTACAAAACTTGAAGGGTCTATAGCCATTACAAAATTACCAGTAGCGGATGATACAACTGTTAAGCTATAAAGTAACATCTTGACAGGAATGAAACACTTCCTTATCAATAGGTTCAATTATAGTTGAGAGCATATGTCCCTTCATGTGTTCCTCCTCTAGTTGCACATGTTCTTTGAGGGCATATTCAGTGTCACCTCCATGTCTAATGATTCTATTCAAACATCTCAACCTGTTCAAACCCCACTAACAAAATAGGTATTGAGTAAAATACAGGAACATTGATAAGACCACAAACTGGGGATTGGGGAAGACGATAGACAATGTTGAGGCGACAATGGCCTATAAATAGGTTCAAATCCCATTGACCAACTAGGCATTGCACGAGACGCGTAAACAATTATTGACGGGTTTCTTAATGGAACCAAGCTGTCCTCCCAGCAAAGGAAGTAGCCCTTCAAAAAAGATCTTGAAACATAAATGTCTTCCATGAAAAGATTAAGCAGAGGATCTTGAAACATAAATGTCTTCCATGAAAAGATTAAGCAGAGACAGATTTGATGCAACATACTACACTATTGATGTGTATTCTATTAATATGAACATGATCTTGAAACATAAATGTCTTCCATGAAAAGATTAAGCAGAGACAGATTTGATGCAACATACTACACTATTGATGTGTATTCTATTAATATGAACATGTACTGTTACACAATATGGCTACAATATGGTTACAAGACATTACCAACTCCTGTAATGGTAAACTATCTAAGTAACTAGTTAAGGATGTAATTAGGTATTTTCCTTAATACTCCCCCTTAATTACATCCGGGAAAAACTATCACTATCATCAATGCAATTTTGCCTATCACCAACATCCAATGCAAAAATGCAGCAGACTTCATACTCCCCCTTAAACAAAACTTGGTCCTAACTCTGAGATTAATATTTCACATTTCCCTGTTAATCGAAGATTCAAATTCTCTGATACAGTCATCAAGTTAGCATACGAGTAGACACCCTTGTATCTACCAAGTGGACTTCATACCACATTCCTTTACCAAAGTGGACTTTATACCACATTCCTCTACCAAAGTGGACTTTATACCACATTCCTTCTAGCCAGCGCCTCAAGCTGCTCGAAACCAGGGATAGTTGTGATGTATCATGGCCAACGCTTCATACTGCTCGAAACCAAGGATACATGCTACATGATCACATACTAACCTATGTAGGCCGAATTCAATCAGGGCTTACTGAACATGAGGAACAAAGTTTTCATATAGTTGTGATGTGTCATGGCCAGCGATTCATGCTGCTCGAAACCAATGATACATGCTACATGATCACATATTGACCTATGTAGGTCTGATTCAATCAGTGCTTACTGAACATGGGGAACAAAGCTTGCCTATAGAAAAGTTCACAACTTCTTACAAATGGGACCAAAAAACTCACTGGAGTGTCTACTGGGGTGTTGGGTACAACTGAGCATGCACCCCTCAAATTACAACAATTCATTTCTTATGTATTTGCTGATGAATGAAAAAACCAAAAATTTAGTTATAATTTGTTGCATGTCTCTGCCCATCTTTATTCTTTGTGACTTTCTTCATGTAGTTTTTACTGCTCAATAATGCGAAAAAATTGTCCATAAAAATGGCTCAGCGTTAACGATTCTTTCTCTTCAACAATAGAAGAGACAATACTCTTGTCTTGTGGCTTCTTCTCCTTGGAAGCTTGGATTTTCTTTCTTGTAGACTATTTGCTCCATGCCGACTCTTCTTCATCTACCGGCTTTGTTGGTCTGGCTGGAATATGCTTCTTCGATTCACTAAACTTCTTATCTCTTTGCAAATCTCTTTATAAATGCCCAAATAAATCTCATCACCATGCTTAACATCTTTTTTCTCTTAATTTACCTTCGTCTTGGATTTCCTTATTCTCCTATCATTTGTTAGAGTTGTGAATTCTAACAAAATAGCTATACCAATATTGAGTTAGCTAGACTCAATAAGACTCAATACATTCTTCCAAGACACAAATATTTTCTCATATCACCAAAGCATTAAAGTTATTTTCATCAACTTTAACAACTTGCACAAACAACCGACCACACATGCTTACAACCATAATATGTTTATGGCCTTAGGGACTCGTCAACTTTATGGCTCCACTTAATTTTACAGATTGTGGATCTTATAGCAAATTGTGAATCTTATAACTCCACACCACACCAGGAGCAACCCAAAAAAAAATTCTCACGACCTCCTTTGAAATAATAAAGGATATTTAAATAATAAAGATTTTTTTTTAAATAACCAAGAGAACATATTTTTATACATCTTATAAAACTTAAAATAAAAAAAAACTTCCTGCTTAGCTTCCTCACTAATTGTGCTGATCTTTTAAAACGAGTGCTCTCTAAAATAAATTTTTGGTCGCTTCTCCCCAGTCTCTCACATGTTTGGTAAAACTTGTCTTTGTGCTCTGCGAATTAGTCTCATCAAATAAACTCATCAACTGCCTCAAATTTCAAATAAACTCAAAAAGAGCAGTGGATCTTCTCTAATTGGTGGCCTTGTTCCAAACAGGCGACATAGAAACACCTTTCTATGTGAGAGCATGAGACAAAAGAACCCTTCACGTCAAAAAACATCTTTCTCACAACAAACAACAGTCTCTCATAGCAAACAACAACAGTCTCTTCCTCTGCTATACGGCAAACAACAACAGTCTCTTCCTTTCCTATACAGTAACAATTTCAAGATCGATTCCTCTTCTCTTAACGGGAGCGATTTCTATATTCCTGGGTCTTGGGCCCTCCAGTGATGGAGTGAGGCTTAGACCTGCTCTGATACCATGAAAAGATTAAGCAGGGACATATTTGATGCAACATACTACACTATTGATGTGTATTCTATTAATATGAACATGTATTGTTACACAATATGGTTACAATATGGTTACAAAACATTACCAACTCCTGTAATGGTAAACTATCTAAGTAACCAGTTAAGGATGTAATTAGGTATTTTCCTTAACATTCCATGTACTATGAGCTAAACATTCAATGAGTTGAATAGATGGATCTAGAATTATGCAAAAAGGAAAAGATATTCATTTAATTCTGGTGTGTGCAACTCCTTATAAGGTGCATGATAGATCTCTATAAGAAGGGATGGAACCACATGAGGATCATCTGACTCGATATGATGATCAACAATATTAACCAAATGTATCATAGAAGAATAATCTCTCGTGACATCGCTATTCAAATGAAAACCTTCTATGACAAGGGTGTAGGATTGCTCTTCCTTGGTTTCCAACTCATTTGAGTGTGTAAGATCTTCAACAACATGAGAAGGAAATAAATCTTCATGCACACGTTCAGGTACAGGTGTAGTCGCTGGACAAAAGGGCACCACTAAAAGTAGAGGTGTCCATAACATAAGAATGCATGTTTGCTATTGGAATTGCGTTGCGAAGTGTAGACAAGGTTACAAAATTTGAAATCATTCCAGCAAATATTTGGAACTTCGATTACTTCTTCATTTCTACAAGGGGCTGGTAGAGCCAAAAGCGCAAAAGGCAAAGATGGAGTATTCAGTTGAGTTGCATGAGAAAACTCCAGATTTCACCACTAGGTCAAGTTTGTTTGCTTCAACTAATCATTGGGGATGTCGATGATGCCTAAGACACCATGGGGATAACAATACTGCGGATTTGACTGGAAGGGGTGTCTAGAGTTGTGGGTTGTGAGCAAATCTTTGCAAAGAACCTCAGAGAGTCACTCTACATGGGAGATGAATTCTCGAGCCTTGGTGAGGCCACTACATATAAAAATATCTATAGTGTGAGAGTCAAACACAACATATAAGGGGCATGTTAAGATAGGGTTGTTTGTTGTAGGCGAGAAGGTTCATTCTTACAATGTACAAGGGCATGGACTAAGGAGAGGGCATGGACTAAGGAGAGAGCAATGAGAATTGTTGGCATATGCGTGTCATATGGAATAGGTAATGATCAATGAATAGTAGCAAGGAATAAATGTAGAGTAATAACACTACAAGGAATAATAGCAAATCATTAGTAGACAATGAATGCTAAGTAAGAGTAGTTGACCAATTAATTGTTGGTAGTTTCTAGCATGTAGAATTGGAAAAGAATAAATGGTTTATGGTTTTGTTATAGCATTAAACTTATCCTTATGCTATTGAAATTTATCTAGAATCCTTATGTTACCACAAAACACTCTTGTTGAGAGCACAAACACTTTGTAATGTATTGTAACCTTTTAGTTACTAGATAATACATTGAGCATGCTTTAATTTGTGAGGCTTCTCTCCCAAAAGGGTTTTCTCTAGGGAATTATTCTCTAATGGTTGTATCTTTTTGTCTTGTTTATTGCTACAATTGTTTTTATTTAATTTCTACACAATATTTTCTCATTGATTAATGTAGAAAGCTTATTTAGCACCGTTGGTTTCTTTCATTTGGTATCACATCTTGATCACCTTGGGTCCAAGGGGTTAGGGACAAGGTTTTTTTAATCTAACTTTGGTTTGAGTGGAAGCTTGTACATAGGGAAATCTTGTTGTAGGGAAATGGACAACATGTCTAGATTGGAAGTTGATAAGTTTTCTAGCACCAACTTTAAGTTCTGGAAGCTCAAGATGGAGGATCTTCTTATGGATAGAGATATATGGGTTGCATTATCTAGAACCAAACCCATTGGTATGAAACCTAAGAATTGGGTGGTGTTGAAGAGAAAGATGAGAAGCCTTGCCACACTCTATTTAGTCAAATTCAATATTCTTGAACATTTCTGAAGAAAAAACTGCAACAACTCTCTAGAAGAAATTGGGGAATCTATATCAAGATGAATCCTTCCTTAATAAACTTTTCTTTTATAGAAAAAGTTGTTTTCCTGAAGAATGGGTGATGGTGATTTTGTAGTTGAGCACCTTAATACATTTAATAATATTGTGACCCAGCTAATCTCAATTGGAGTGAAGATGGATAAGGGGGATCACTGTATGACCCTTTTGTATTATTTCCCATATTCATGGGACAACCTAGTAATGGCCATTGGAAGCATGGTAAAGACATTGTTGCTTGATGAGGTCACGGTTGCTTTACTCTTAGAGGATGTGAGGTGGAAAGATTTTGAATCCACCAATAAGGTGTTGGATTCTCGTGGAAGATCGAAAGAGAAAGGAAATATGAGAGAAAATGGTCAATCTAAACCCTATGGGAAAAATAAGTCTCCTGGAAAGTCGAAGGAAAACTGTTTGAACTGTGGCAAGGTTGGGCATTTCAAAAGAGACTGGAAGGAAGAGAAAAAAGAATAAGCAAGAAAATAATGATTCTGGTGATGAGTCTAAAACATATTATCAAGAGGATGGTGGAGATACCTTTGTCGTCGCTTTGGCGATCCATGCAAGGAAGAGTACATGGTTGATAGACTCTAGAGCTTCCTTCTATATGACTTCCCATCAACTTTGGTTTTCACTATATGGGAAATATGATGGTGGGATGGTATACCTTGGTGATGAATCTCCTCTTAGCATAGTTGGTCATCATAGAGTCTTGATCAAACTCCTTTATGGCAAAGTAAAGGGGATCAATGGAGTTTTTCACATTCTGGATCTAACATGCAACCTATTATCATTAAGCGACCTTAATGATGTGATGTGGGTGCGCAAGTTGTTTTCTCTAACAAAGGGTGTAAGATGGTATGAGGAGCTATGGGCCTCGTTAAGGATGTTCATGTGGGAACTTTGTTCCATCTTGATGCATTCACTATTTAGTGTAATAGTTTTGTTATTTCTACAGTGGACATATCTATAGGATCTATACCTTCACAATCAAAACTTATATCTACTTCTGATGATCACGCTTTTTGGATACCTAAACCAACTCTTACTTTAGAAAGTAGGTTACCTATAGAAAAGACAACTATATAGCACCAAAGATTGGTCCATATCAATGCAAAGGGCCTGCATTCCTTGAAAAACAAAAATATTTTCAGTGGATTAAATGATTATGCTCTTGAATTTGATTTTTGTGAGAATTACATATATGGAAAACAAAATTATGTTCAATTTTACTCTAGTTCCTGCAAATCTTTTGGGTCATTGAACTTTATTTATTTTGATTTCAATTTCTAAGGCTTTGTATTATGTTTCATTCATTGATGATTATTATAGAGGAACATGGGTATATTTTCTTAGAACTAAAATTGAGGTTTTTTTTGGTTTAAAGAGTATAAATATCTCTTAGAAAATTATACTCATAGGAAGATTAAGGTGTTGAGGACTGATAATGGAAGTGAGTTATGTTCTACAAAGTTTGATAAATTTTGTAAGGATAACATGACAATGAAAGACATAAGACAACTCCATATACCCCTCAATAGAATGGAGTTACAGAACAAATGAATGGAATGTTGATGGAGAGAGTTAAGAGTATGCTTAATGGAGTCAACTTAGAGAAGGATTTGTCGATAGAAGTGATTGCTACTACATGTTACTTGATTAACATGTCTCCCATATCATCTCTTTTCGATAAAACCCCTAGGGAGGTCTGGATGGGTAAGAAGCCCTCACTTCAACATATTCATATTTTTCGTTGTGAGGCATATACTCATTTTCCTAAGGAGAAGAAATTGAAGTTGGATAACAAGGTTTTGAAATGTATCTTCATCAACTATGGAGTTGAAGTGAAAGGGTACAAGCTTTGGGATCCTATGGCTCAGAAATTTTTGTATAGAAGGAACGTTATTTTAAAAAAAGTTAATGCTTCTCCCACAATGGTGTAGTCAGAAGAGGATGATAAGAAGTCTATGGTTTACCTACTACCCAAGACTGAGAAAGTTGCAATAGAAAATGAACAAAAAGTTCATGATGGACCTAATGAGGAGGAGGGTTTAAAGAGTTTATAAGAGGAGAAGAAACTCCACCTCTAAATTTAAGGAGGTCCGCCTGGAAAATATGGTAACTAGAAAGGTATAATTATAGTCTATCTAATTCCATATGTATATTTTCTTTATTTTTTAACACCAGTGAGCCTAAAATTATGAAAGAGGTAATGGAGATGGAAGGTAATCAATCCCGGAGATCGGTCATGGATGAGAAAATGGATACAATTATAAATATTGAAATGTAGGACTTGGTACTGTTGTCTAATGGACAGAAACCCATTGGTTGCAAATGGCTATTTAGAAAGAACATCGATTTAGATGGAAATGTTGAAAAGCATAAGGCAAGTTTGGTTGCGAAAGGATATTGCCAAGTAGAGGGAATAGTATTTCATGAGATATTTTCTCCATATGCTAAGTTAACATATCTTAGGTTCTTATCATCTATAGAAATAACATTTGATTTAGAGATAGAACATATGGGTGTGAAAACAACATTCTTACATGTTGACTTTAAGGAGGAGATCTATATGACACAACTAGAGCACTACCTTCAAGGTATATAGTAATTCATTTGCAAATTAAAAAACTATTTATATGGCCTTAAACAATATTCTAGAATGTGGTACCAAAAGTTTGATTTTTTTGGTTTTGGGATTGAGATTTCCAAGATCGAAATGAGATCATTGTTTGTATTACAAATAAGATGGTGGCCATTTCCTTTTTATCACTCTATATGTAGATGATATGTTATTCTTTGGTAATAGTAAGGATGTGATTTGAAGTCTCATCTTTCATCACAATTTGATATGAAGGATTTGGGGTAATAATATATTTTAGGAATGGAGATTAAGAGAGATTGAGCAAATAAAAATATTTTGTTGAGCTATAGTAAGTATGCAATATATGTGCTACAATGTTTTCACATGGTAGATTGTAGACCATTGAGTGTTCTGATTTATGTGGGAGCTAGGCTTTCAGTTGAGCAATGTCTTACACCACCCACAAAGATGGAGGATATGGATTATGTTCCTTATGCTAATACAGTAGGTAGTTTGATGTATACTATCGTTTGTACTAGAATAGAGATTTCCCAAGTAGTGGAGTCTTAAGTCAATTCATGGATAATCCTAGATATAAACATCAGGTTGCAGTAAAGAGGGTCTTTTGATGAATTATGAGGTACTTATGAATATTCCATTTTCTATCATAGTGATTTTTTAGGGGACCCACACTCACTAGATATACAAGGTTGTGTGGATTTTGATTAGAGAGGGGATGTAGGTAGAAGGAATTCTATGAGCGGGTACATGTTTTGATTGTTTGGTGTTTGAGTAATAAGTTATATGAGAAAGAGACAAGCTATGGTCTCTTTTTTCACTGTAGTTGTAGAATATATGGCATCTACTCATGCCTATAAGAAGAGCATTTGAATTATGAAGCTATGTTCAAAAGTATAACTATGTCAAACATATATTATAGTTCAATGTGATTGTAATAATGCCATTTGTCTAGCCAAGAACCCAACCTTCCATGTGAAGATAAAGTATATAGATATATAATACCATTTTTTAGGGACATGGTAGGATATGGAAAGTTGATATTAGAGAAAGTTAACACTTAGTAAAATGTTTTATATGCATTGATGAAACTAGTGAGCATAGGTAAATTTGAGTGGTACTGTGAGTCTATGGGCCTTATGGCCCCTATAAATTAGCTCATAGTTTGATTCATTCTCCCTTATACTCTTTCAAGGTATATGACTAGAGGGAGAATGTTGGCAGAGGTGTGTCATACACCTTGCATTCCTATAGTGGAGTGGGGAATGATTGCTAAATAAATGCTAAGTAGTGACAAGCAATGAATGTAGGTCACTAATAGGCAATGAATTCTAAGAAAAAATAGTTGGCCAATTAATTGTTAGTGATCTCAAGCATGTAGAATTGGAAAACCATAAATGATTTATGGTCTTTTATGTTTATTTATTGAGTGCTAGAGTTGGAAGGAAATAGAGTGTGAGTTTTAATTCACTATTATGATGCCAAAATTTCTCCAAAATCCATATGTTATTGTTGAACACTCTTTTTGAGAGCACAGAGACTCTGTAACATATTGTAACCATTTTGTTGTTGAATAATACATTGAGCATGCTTTAGAGTGTGTTTTTTTTTCTCCAAAGAGGGTTTTCCCTACAAAATCATTATCTAATGGTTGTATGTTTCTATGTTTTTTATTACTACAACTGTGTTTATTTAATTTTTTCACAATCCTATCTCATTTATTATTGTAGGAAGCATATTTTTCACCTCTACTTCCTTTCAAGGATGAAGTAATGGAATGGATCCATTACGTTGAATTCATCCTATGTACCAGACAAACTTGTAGTGACCAAGAATGTCAAAACTGAAATATTGTTTACTAAGAAACAATGACTCAAAATTAGAATATTTGTTGTTAAAATCTGATATATCCATACAATTGAAAAACATTAAAATTTGTTTTTTTTTTCCCTTTCTAGAAGAAGGTTGCAGCTAGTTGCACCATATTAAAGGAGGGAGAAGATCCCTATGTTATCCCCCATAAATGGGTAAAAAAGATTGTGTAATCTTGAAGGAGGAGGCTATGGATCCTCTTGTTATCCCCCAACACTTCTTGAAGAAGGTTGTGGAATCTTGAATGAGGCCGAAAAATATCCTTTTAGGTTGTGGAAGCCAAATAGAGGTTTGAATTCTCTAATAACATTTGGTACAGTCTAATGGGTGGTAATGATAAATAACACAATAAAAGAACACAAGAGACACATCTTAACCGAAATCTATACATACTACACATTAATTTTTATTGGTATTTTTCCACACTGTAGTCTTAGTTTCCTCAGAGATAAGGAAAAACTTATTATTATTGTATACTACAATATATTTTATTAATATATAATTCTACTACTATCCCCCAAAAAAAAATAATGAAGTACAACATTTCTTAAGTGGTTATAGTTCATATTTTTTTTTTAACAAGTTAACATCTTCTCATTAAAATAAAATAAAACAAAACAATAAAAACACTAGCAAACTTTTAATGAGAAAATAAACACACTACATAAACACATTCTATATACATAAGGGTATATGAAAAAGACTTCAAAAGAAGACAATAGAAATTGAAATAAAATAAAATAGAAATTAAAATTAATTGATTCCTATATACTTATGTTATTTTCATTTCATTAGAAGTGTAGTGTATGAATATTGCACTTTATATTTTACATACATATACACTCTTTAATGTTGGTGAGTAGAGTATTCATCATGCATTCATCCTACATGACCACACAACTATCTCACAAGGGCCTTTTATATGTCTTTGCAACAACTCAATTATGTTGAAATCCATTTATTTAAGTCACATTGTTGTAATCTACATGACCACACACAACTCTCTCACAAAGGCATTTTATTTGTCTTTCCAACAACTCAATTATGTCAAAATCCATTTATTTAAGTCACATTGTTGTCTTCTAAATAGAAGATTTTGTTCCCTAAGTCACATTGTTCTAATCTAGATAGAAGATTTTGTTCCCTAAATCACATTGTAAGGCATTTTATTTGTCTTTCCAACAACTCAATTATGTCAAAATCCATTTATTTAAGTCACATTGTTGTCTTCTAAATAGAAGATTTTGTTCCCTAAGTCACATTGTTCTAATCTAGATAGAAGATTTTGTTCCCTAAATCACATTGTTCTAATCTAGATAGAAGATTTTGTTCCTTTCTCCGCTTTTGTCTTTCAAATTTGATCACGTGTTTGGATTTTCTCACCCTTTAGGTTCTCAAATTTGGACATCCTCTAGGTGAATAGATCAATCTCGAGCTTCATGCATTTTGTTTCGTTGGAAATGCCTCATTTAAGGTCCTCAACATCTCCAAATCAATCTCGAGCTTCATGCATTTTGTTTCGTTGGAAATGCCTCATTTAAGGTCCTCAACATCTCCAAATCCATTAGGGAACTCTTTCCGAGGGGTCCACTTGGTCAAAATTTACTTAAAACTCATTAGTTTTGATGTTTATGGCGACCACAAATTTTTTATATCATATCGTGTTTGTTCCCTACAACCCATAGATTAAAGAGGGGGTGTACCATAATTAATATATGGTATGATCTTCAAACAAGTGGTTCTTACGTGAAAATAATAAGTCACATCGAATGAAAAACAACTTTATTGAATGGTTAAGACAACATTCACCTGCATCATTAGGGTGCTACAAAATCTATTTCAATTGCCCCCTTCGTCTTTTTAAGTGTATGAACCTCATTCAATTAAGATGCCGAAACACTATCAAATTTGTTCCAAACATATGATTTAGTTTTCTCACACACTTGGGGTACTTGGATAAATTGTTTCATCCAACCCTCTAGTTGTGAAGGGATTGTGAAGGGATTCCTCAATGGTTCCCCTTTTCATTCAATTTCTCTTTATTTATTGAACCAGTTAGTTCTCCAGGTGTCTTTTTTCACATCTTCATCAATTGATAACACCACCTCAAGGGTGGTTCGTTCCAACACATCTCGTGATTGAGGGAAATGAGATCATCATACTTTCATATAGGGTTGTATCGTATATGAATGTTTAATTTCTTTCTTTTTATTAATTTAACTTAATATATATGGAGAGAGTATTTCAAAAAAAAAATTGTGAGAGGATGCCAACACCATCTAAGCACATTTGGTAAGGTTTCTCTAACATGAGTTATTTTGTGTGACCCCTTTCCTTTACACTAAATAGCTTTCCATATTGTTAATTAGCCTATTTCAAATCCTAGTAATGACAATTGGCTCACCTAGAGTGATTAATAAGCCTTGGTTCTCTTTTTCTTGGCGAGGCCCTAGTGGTGGCTGGAGGTGCTTCTTCCAGGGTCTGAATTGGCTCATCCTCCATCTTTGGTTGGGGTGTGTCTAGCAATTCGAAATAGTCGAATGAGACAAGTCAAAATGTTAAATAAATACTTTGTTAGGTCAAGGGCCTTTGCTTGTGTTGGTTGAGCTCGACCGATTGGTTGGGGAGGCGTCTTTCTCTAGTAGATGATTTACTTGGGTTCAAGGGAGCTTGCTTCTTCCTCGACTGGTTTATGTGGGCTTCTACTAAGTTGGTGGGTGCGGGTCCTCCTCCCGTTTCTTTTCTCACCATAATTAGTGTGATTGATTGATTTATTTCATGTTTTTAATTGTGTTTTTATTAAATAAAGAGTTAGATAGGTTGCATGTTCTCCTTTTACCATTGTTTCATTTCATGTTTTTAGTTAATTAGCTCAAGTCAATTTAAAGAGAAATTAAACAAATTTACTATCATTTTTAATTTCATTCCCTATTTCCAATTATTTGATGTTGCTCAAGACCTAATTAAACTCAAAACATAACACAATAACCTATGACGGTATACCACATATAAACAACTCCTAAAACTCTAATGAACCTAGCAACCCCTTTCTTCCTCTCTCTTCTGGCTTCCTTCTTGAAATTCCTAGTTTCTCAGAACAAAACTAAGTAACTACTTAACTTCCCTTCCAAGTATTCAATCTTGGGCCATCCTTGATTTGGTAGTTTGATCCCTCACTCTAATCATCATTCTACAAAAAAAAAAAAATCTTTATATACATTTCAATTATGAACCTTTTTATCTATGTTAGTGACAATTCTAGCATTATTCCTAATATGATTAGATTGAAAAATGTCTCACAATAAAATACACATAGAAATGATGACAATACAATGCCAAACTTCTTTGAAACAAAATAATACAAGAGATCAATCATCCTCTAGAATGGAAACTTTCTATTGAAATTTAATGAAGAAGATACATTGTCATGTATTCTAATAATGTTTTCAACAATCACACAAAAATTTACTATTATTCAATCTAATCTACTATCATTCAATATCATTCAATGAGAGTTTTTCCAAGCTAATGGTTTTCTAAGAATGACTAACTAATAAAAACTCTTTATTGGAATTTACACAAAACATTATTATTATTCAATATGATCTACTATCATTCAATATGAGAGTTTTTCCAAGTTAATGATTTTCCAAAGATTGCTAACTAATAAGAAACTCTTAATGGGAATTAATTGATGTGTTGTGTAAAACCAATTGGATATTAACATTATTTTAAAATTCAACTCATTTCTTAATAAATTTACATCTTAATTTAAATGTTAGAAAAAAAATTCATATTTATTTCATTTAAAATAAAAACATAAATAGAAATAGACATGGTTTAAATAAAAAATTAATTTAATTTCAAAATAAAATAGGAAAACAAATTAATTAAATTTAAATTTAAAATATTAGTAAAAATTAAATTTCAATTAAAATAAAAAGTCAATTCATTTAAACTAAGAAATAGGATTTTAGTTTTGATTTTATTTATTTTCTTTTTTATCTCTTCTTATTTTTTATTCATTCTTTTAATTTTACTTTTTGTTGTTTTTGTTGTTATGTCATTTTTTTTTTATTTCCTTTTCTTTTACAACTTAAATTTTTATTTAAAATATTTTTCTTTATTTTATTAATATTTTTTCTTAATTAAAAATAAATAAAATGTGTATTTAAAATTTAAAAAAAAAAAATTAATAATTTAACTAAAACAAATCTATACAATTATAATTATGATTAAATCTACCAATAATAAAAAAATATAATTATAAAATAGCTCTTACTTAAAAAAAACTTTAAATGTAATTCTTAAACAAAATATTACAATCTTGCAAAAAATAATTGAACATCCAGAGAAATAATAAAACATACAAATAATAAAACATATCATTAATATGATAGTATCTCCTGCAAAAGATAATTGAACATCCAAACAAATAATAAAACATACGCATATACAAAAGGTCTCTAGATCATATTTAATTAAAAGATAATTGAACATGGAAACAAATAATTGAACATAAGCGATTTGATTGCTCTTCCCAGAAAAGCATGGAAGTTAGCCACCAAGGAACTAAGTATTGTGACCAGTGATTGGTGGTTTTGACTTTTATTGTGGAACGAGATCTACACCAATTGAGAGTGAACCCTCACAGACTCCATGTTTAGTTTGAACACCATATTTATTGAAGGTCTATAATTTATAATTACAAATAAATAAATTAGTAATATAAAATTTAAACAAAAACTAAGATTTATCTGATATAAAGTTCAATGTATAAAAATTATATTTATTTAATTTAAATTAATTAATTAATAATGCAAATTTAAACAATATTTAAGATCTATCTAATATAAACTTTAATGTATAAAGATTGTATTCATTTAATTAAATGATACATAATTTTTTGACCAGCAAAGCTACTGCTTACTTAGTTCTTTCACATAAATATCTTATATTCAAAAATATAAATTTTATTTTTTATTAAAATAAATTTATTAATTATTTTGTATTTTTATTTTAAAATTAAAAATATTTTGATTTAAAATATTTTATTATCAATTAAAATAAAAAAATTTAATGCTCTAAATGATAAATAAGTAGTTTATAAAATTTGGAAAACAAGAAAAACAACTTTGCAAAATTATCGATTTTTCTTATATCCATATTTTGATTTCCATTATAAAAAAAACCATTGTAAACATCTATTTAAAAAAAAAAAAATCATACATTGTAAACATCAATCGCTTCTGCTAGATATGCATGTATATAATGTGTTAAAGGTCTTTTAACATATAATGCGTTAAAATAGTTAGAACAATACAGAATGGTCAGAGGGGGGAATTTATAAGATTTCCATATTCATTATTTTGTTAAAAACTGAGATATTTTAGTTTGTGTTAATTAAAACGACAGAATGGCAGAAGAAGATCTATGGGGTTTCGATATTTATTACCTATTTGAAAAATATCATAATAATTTCAATAAGTTGCGAAACAATAAACACTACTCTCTGCAGATTGGCCAGTTTTCCTACAAGTATATTTGAAATATCACGGTACAAATTGCTTTTAAACTCTCCTAAGAAGGAATAGAGTTGTTATTTTCCTAATCAAATTTATGGAGCTTCGCTCTTCTTTAAAAATAAACAACATCCATCACCTTAAAAAAAAAATAAAAAAAAAATGAAGAAAACACTCACATGAAAGAATATTTCCACTTACTTTTGCTTCAGCATATATTCATGTTGTTTCTCACTGTCTTGCCAGAATTCTTTATGATACCCTGTAAATCATTAAAAAGTTTAAAGAAAGTAAGTTGTCCTGCAAAATAACTTTAAAAAGATGAAAGGAAAAAAGTGAATATCCAGAAACAAGAAGAATATAGTACAGACCTTTTATATGCCGAAATAGAACTTTTATACGCTGGAATGGAACGATCAGAACACTGAGCAAACCTACTGACGATGAAATATCATCACATACGAAAGCCACGCATTGTTCTTCAGACATACCAAGTCCTTTTCGCTTTCAAGAGAAGCACTTTCCTAATGTTAACCACCCAAATCAAAATGAACAATTTAGTATGAGACGAGATTTCAGGAAGCAAAGAAGAAAACGCCAGAAACGAAAGATGCTGAAATGCAATTAACTACAAGAAGAAATAAAGCTGATGATAACCTAACTTCTTGAAGCTCTTCCGAAATAATTCAGAGGAAACGTAAAAAATCCCAACCGATCGATCGTATAACCAAATAACAGCCGATCCGTCTGAAATGATTTGAAGAAAAAACGTAAAAAATCCCATCCGATCTAACCGCCGCAGTCATTCTCTCGCTGAAACCCCCAAAGCACACAGGCAACTCCGACGCCATTCCAGCCATTATAAAAAATAAAAATTATATTTCTCTTTAGAGTTTCTTGCATGTTAAGTCTCTTTTGCTACCGTGCGGGTATTTCACAGAAGGTTTCCTTCTTTTGAAGCCCGAAAACTTGTTCACGCTTTGAAACCCTTGAATTGAGGAAAATTTCTATCAAACACCAACTGACGGGCTGATCCTTCTGGCATCCGAGTGATGACCGTACCGTCACGATCGCAAACTGGCGGGTTTTACGGCTAAAGCCACTATTTCGAGAGAGAGACATCTCGCCAATCCCTAGCCTGTACTGCAGCCTTCATGAACGACAAGGTAAAGTTCGTACGTACGGGTGAATGCATTTCCTTGCTTTCTTTCGTATCGATCGCGATATCATCGTTGGGGACACGTAGCTTGTGGATAGCCACAAGAGTCAAAGCAAGTATGTAGACTCAATTAATGATTCTTTTTGAGGGGCCCCACCTCTCTCCATCTTTTCACGACTTGTACTAAACTGATGGCGACCGATTAGAAGCCCTAGTGCGCTCTCGTGCCTGTCGGCGATCACTAAAACCTGTCTGCTCCGTTTAATCGACTACCTTTTTTAAACAAGAGTATTAAGGTAAATAGTAACATAAATGCAAACCAGATTGTTTCGAGGAAATTTCATTTTAACAAATAATCTTAGTATTATAGGTAAGAAATAATGAATTGATTTAGTGAAGTAGGGTGAAGCTGGAAATAAGTTTGGATGGTTAATTCGGTTTAGTTTTGGTGGTTGGTAGGAATGATTGTTATCTTCCTCACCTAGTTTAATTCCCACAAGTGACATGTATCATCATTACATGGAGATAGCCATTAGTGGAGGGATAATGGTGGTTTGTGCCACTTTGTGCTCGTAATGGTGCTTGAGGAATGCTTGCACAAGACAACTTATGGATAAGCATCTTGGCAATGACTCCCACAATGAGTGTTATGATAAGTTGGTTGTGTGATTGTCATACCTCGAGGGGTAGTAATATGGATGAATATGTAATGGAGAGACAAAATTCTTGATTGTTAGGCACAAAGCATTACAGATAGGCTAAAGAAAAATATTTTTGAGGAAATATTATGGGAACGCAATTGTGTACTAGCAGAGACAAAGATTTATAGGCTTCATATCGCAGAAGATAATCTACATAGAGCTTATCTTGAAAAAATGTACAAGCATGAAAAGTTGAGATGACATATAGTCCTTGTACTTGTGTAACTTTATGTTTGGAGTAACTATGAGGTGTCATTGCATGATGTAAAGGGTATATGGCTATAAAACCCAATTTGTCATACATAACCGTGGAATTGTTGGTCTTGTAGGGTGTGTCGTTAAGTCTAGTGAGGCATGATGGTATCAATATTGTTGGAGACATGAAGTAGGCATGGGTCATGAGGATGTGTATATCCTGTAACATGTAACATTGGATAATCTTGTTCTTCATGTGCTCTAGATGAGTTGATTTAGTGACCATGATTGTTGCAATATATATCACTTCTAGGGGAGCGTTCCTTGACATGTATGAGAAGGAGACGTCATCACAACCCAACTTAGACTATGTGAGATGATGAATTCACAAGTACTCATTATGGGAGAGTAGTAGAAATAACTGTTGATTGTTGTGTATTTGTCACATAAGTTGTGAGTAAGTTATCACCTTATGCATGTTTGGTATGTGTTTTGTAATGATTTAGTAAGATTTTGTGTTGTTGTTAAGAGGAGCAGAAGAAAATATGGGCAATGAGGACTGTCACTTATAAAGGTCTAGTGAAGATTTAGTATTTAAAGACATCCTCGTGTATCCTTACATGGAGCACTTGGAAATATAAAAATGCATATTTGAGAGAGGAGGTTTTACTTGTACAATGCTTTTGACCATTGTAACCCTAATGTCCCATTGTTATCCTATTGGTTCTCCTATCTATTTATTTATGCATTTTTTTAGGCATAATTATTTACTGCAAAAGATTTAAAATATTTGAATCTATACCTAGAAGGTTTAATACATGTCTGTACTTAGAATATTTTCATCCTTGCACCATCATTTTTGTAGAATCAAGCTATAGTTCTCGCCCATCAATCACATGTCCCAAGTACACGAAGGATTGCTTGAAAAACAAAAAAAATATAAGGTTTTATAGCATCTTATGTGTCCTTAGAGTCTTTATATCCTACATGAAATGTGATCTATGCTCTTCCTAAGTAGATATAATAATCACTTTATTGTCCATGCACATTATTAATTATAAATATCGATATGCACTCACTATATCATTGTAATGGCCCAACCCAACATAAGTTGGTTAGGAGGGTTCTTACTTGGTGAAAAAAATTCCTTTCAAATTAAAAAAACATTATAAATTTAGATACAATGCTTTATAATCAGAATATTTTTACATAATAGATGAAAATATTATAAATTATTTTCACATGCCTATATCACCACACCTATAATGAACACCAATGAACCATTTTAAACTAGCCTTCTAAACTGTAGCACCAATTATGGGGGAGGTCACATGCTTAGGTTATTTCCCCCCAACTAATGAAACACCTTGAACGAGTGATGCCCCCTGAGCAGAGCCTCGGCTCAATGGGGACACAACTATTACACTCCCTAATGGTTCACTCAACAAGAACACTCTACCCAAACAATGGCCCAACAATATTTCACAATCTCAAATTGAATCCACTAATTACTTGGTGAATAATCCTCTAGCTCACAATACCACCTTTCCTCTTAGGAATTTTGTGTGTAATAACCTACCCATTCTCTTTATCGGTATTGCAGTACCACAAGTAATGGAATTCTTCTTCAAAAAAGTCGTCAGCTCAATCCATGGTCCTTAGTACCCCCTCATTCTAGGTACAACCCCATCCTAATCTTACTCACGTAAACAAGGCCAGTGAAATTTGTAACTGATCCAATTACCAATATAGATTAGAGAGAGATTCACTTTTTTCCAAGGTAGAAAAATATTCACTGGTGTCTAGGTAACAATACCCATAAAGGTAGTCTTTCTCTTCCCTTGCCCAAGAATACGAACAATAATTTATTTCCTCAAGCTTTCATCTCTAGTATCACCTTCTCCCTTTTCTAACCCATTTCCAAGGCTAACTAGCAATTCCTAAATAGACTTATGGAAGAATTGGGGTTGGGGTTACAGTCACTTACGTCATATGATAGACATTTTCTAGGTTAAACCTAGCCCTTTTAGGCATTAAATGATACTTAAACTTTGGGATAATATTTCAAAGGATCTATGCCAACATTTCCCATTCACATGCTCCACAAGGTATTAAATTAATAGGCTAGTTGTCCTCTTTGAGCCAAAGTCTTTTCCTAGGACGTGATTTCCACCACAATATTAATACTTATCTAGGCTACTCCCAAATTTTAACTTGGGTTGGTGTAGGTGGGATAATCAACCTATACTCATCATTTATTACCATGTTTGTTATAAATATAAAAAAAGATGTCATATCATATCTTTCATTTACTAGGTAAGTGTTATGAAGTAGTATCACAACTAGTCATGGTAACGAACAATTCATAAATCAATCTATCATATATATATATATATATATATATATATATATATATATATATATCCTAATTAGATGAAATAAGCAACCAACTATAATAATAATATGAAATAAAAATTGTCTTAATATATAATTCTAGTATTCACAGTAATAATATTGTTTCTAAATGTATTACTAATCAAAGATATAAACCAACTAAAACAAGAAAAATTAAGTAAACAAGGTGCAAAATGAAGTGTTAGGAATTTTCTCCCTCAAAAAAAGTTTATCCTTAATGAAAATTATTTGTAAACAAAAAAAATTATTCCCTTCATGTGACATTCCACATTAAACTTAAATAGTAAAAAAATAAAAATAAATAAAATCACTAACTCTCACTATACATACATTGAATGCAATAATAAAAAAACTCTAGTATAAATATGCATACACAACTCACATCCAATAACAATAAACACATCAATGAAAATATAGTACTATATTGAACAAACCAGATCAGATTAGTGAACAAACCAACATTGTACATTGTTAAGATAACCATACCAAGTCATTGATTTGAGCAAACCAGATTAGTGAACAAACCAACATTGTACATTGTTAAGATAACCATACCAAGCCATTGATTTGATTTGAGCAGAACAAACCAACATTGTACATTGTTAAGATAACCATACCAAGTCATTGATTTGAGCAAACCAGATTAGTGAACAAACCAACATTGTATATTCTTAAGATACCCATACCAAGTCATCGATTTAATCATAGTACAAGTCCACTTAACTTGCTCATAAATTATCACCATGGAATACGCTTTTTTTTTTTACAATATCATATGTATTTTTTTAACTATCCATAATGCAACATTATTTTAATATGTCATATTTCTATCTTTAAAATAAGATCTATCATATTTTAACCATTATTATTATTGTCATGATCTATCCCATTTTAACCATTATTATTATCATCATTTTAAAAAAAAATTCCCGAAAAAATTAATACATAATACATTGTAGTTGAACTTTTCTAGTAATAACTAGTAATAAGGCATCCAAAGCAATTTCATGAACCAAAACATGACATCACAAAGGTACACATATAATTGACATGGAGAAATTTCATTTAACATCATGCCATACATAAAATGATTTCTTCAATCAATCTTCCTTGATCATACATCATAAACAAGTTTATGAAACAAATCATCTTTCGGTAATTATTACCACTCCAACATAAATAAGAAATGCATGATACACCAATAAAATAATATGATCAAAAGCGTTAACAATTTTGAGTATTGGCATGTGTCCATAGTTAATTATAGTGAATTGGTGTCCCCTCAATCATTTAAGACAACAAAGGATCATACACTAATATAATTAAAATATTAAACATTTCTCCCAATCACTCCAAGTTCCAATGAAGATGCATGCCTATTTCACTAGCACATTCAAATGCCAATATCAACAAAATTAAATTGCATTAATAATTCGACATAATCATATGTTCATTGTTATTACCAAAACCTAGGTAACATTTGGTATCAATACGCATAGGGATGAGACACTACCACACTCTATGTTCATTGTTATTACCTAAAACCAGGTAACATTTGGCATCAATGGCCATTCTTTTATTTTATAATTAAATACTAATGATAGGAATGAGACACTACCACGAGTTTTGGGAAGGTGAATGAAATTGAACCTTATCATACTCATAACGTTCACAACATTACTAACTTTAAGTACAATATGCAATATTTCATTCAATCATTCGGAGATTTAATTATGAATAAAAACCCTAGAATCATTCTTTACCAAATGCAAAGAGTCACTATTATGATCCACAATAATATCCAATTGAAGGCAATTTAAGAGAGTTTATGTGATGAGAAAATATATCCTTATTTTTTCAAAGTTTGTTAACAAATTAAACAATACTATTTACCATGTGTTTACGTTTTACTTGGCATATATATCAATATCTACATATTCATGAGGATTGTGAACTTTTACTAGTATAAAACCTACTTTTAAAAACACGTCAAAACCCTTACCTTTTTATTGTTCTTTCGCCAGATCCATTAGCCCATACAACTTGATAAGAGTTGTCAATGAGATGCATTTCGATCACCAAGACCTTCATGAATCATAAAGGACAATTTTTTTATATGAGTAAATAATTTATAATAAGAAAATAAGCATGCATTTAGTTATGTAAAATACTCTAGAAAAAAATTAAGTTGTCGCATACCTTAATGAGCTTCTCTTTGTTTCGAGAATAGGTTATTCTCTACTAAACAGGGCCAACCACGTGAAGGTGGAAGCTCATATGGCCCCTCCTCCCCCTCACATCGCTCTCAATTTCCCATACCCAACAAATGTTTTTCTCTATATAGAAAACATATATACATTAATGCATAACTAGGATAGTCATCAAAACATATGAACATATAAACATCAATAAAGATCCAAAAACAAGTCATGAATTTATACATCTAATTTTTCTTTGATTTACATTTTTTTACATTCATAAAACTGACAATTGGGATATCATCATCATCCAAGGACATTGTATTTCGTGTGTCCTATCCTTCTATTGTTTGTGTGCGCTTAGGTACCATACTTCTAGTATGTTGCTGAGAAGGGTTAGTTGGCATCTGTTCAAGGATGTGAACTGGAACAATGAAAATGATGATATCGATATGTTGAAATATAATTGAAATAACTAATTCATTGTTTTGTTTAACATTACAATATTTCTCTTTACCTGTCTTTGTAGCTGGGACAGTTGGTGCGTTAATTTCCTGTCCACTTAATTGCTCTCGCATTTCACCCTCCTGAGCTACATGCTCTTCAATTTTGAGAAGATAATATATAAGTATAAGTCAGGAAATAAATATCTAGAATCACAGTAAATATTTCTAATTCTAAAGCATACATACCGGAATGGGTACTTTGCTCTACACTATCACTGGACATGTGGACCCTTGTATGACGTGGTGTCTGCTGAATACCACTTGATTCACTACTGCGGTAGCACTGTTTCTTGAAAACAAACATAAATACTTAGTTAAGGGTGATATAATAAAATATGAAAAGACTTTACAAGCATGCTACTACGGTTTCCTTATTCATTTGATTTACCTGCATGGCTGGGGAGATAGGAGTCTGGCCCAAGATTTTTCTATATTCAATGACACTTTTAAAACCATACTTGTAACCAAGCTTTAGGTCGTCCTCAGTGGCAGAAGTGTCAAACATATTTAACTGTAATGTATAACACCATTAAAAA
>SNQJ01S0001564.1:330772-351773 GCA_010110895.2 Picea sitchensis
GAAAATGTCTCCTTGGTATATATAGGAGACTAGGAGGTATAATTACAACTAATGGCCTAAAGCCGACATAAATAAAATAACATTACTAATATAATATGCCCCAATTAAGGGGTAATGAGCCAATATTAGGGCTTAACATGGTTGGACAAGAATCATTCTATCCTACAATGATATAATAAGAAATTTACTTTCTTGGATGAGGAAGGGAACTTGAAGACAACTCATGGTATTCCCAGGGTAGTAACCATCAAAGAAGTTTCAGCCTTGTAGTTGAATAAAAGCTTCAGGAAAATATGATAATTATTTGCAACACATATGGAAGAGAAACCTAAGGATAAGGTGCCAAATATTAAAGACCATGCAGTCCTAATTGCGTTTGAATATGTATTTAGATAAATATTGGGGTTGCCACCCAAGAGAGATATTGATTTCTCTATCAATCTGATGTATGGAGGAGCCCTGATATCCAACACTCTTTGTAGGATGAGTATCCCAAAGTTGAATGAGTTGCAAATTCATCTTGAGGAACTTTTGAATAAAGGGTATATACGCCCAAGTGTGTCACCTTGGGGTTCCCTAGTGTTGTTTGTGAAGAAGAAGGATGGAACGTTAAGGATTTGAATTGACTTCAGACAACTGAATAAGGCGACAATGAAGAACAAGTATCCTTTGTGAGGGATACATGATCTTTTCTATCAATTGAAGGGTGCAAATATAGTCTCCAAGATAGACCTCGGATAAATTTATCATCACATGAGAATTAAGGAAGAAGAAATCAACAAGACAATCTTCATAATGAGGTATGGCCATTATGAGCTCATAGTGGTGACATTTGGGTTTTCAAATGCATTGGCTGTCCTCACGTGTTTAATACATGATATTTTCAGAGATTACTTAGATAAGTTTGTATTGTATTTTTAGACGACATACATATTTACTCTAAATTTGAAGAAGAGAATGAGCATCACTTGAGGATGGTGCTACAAGTATTAAGGGAACATCGGTTGTATGCAAATTTGAGCAAGTGCTCATTTTATGAGAGGAAGATACATTATTCGGGACATATCATTTCAGAGGAAGGGATAGTTGTGGATTCAGAAAAGATAAAATCCATTGAAGAATAACTAGTACCAAGGAATCTATTAGAGGTGAGAAACTTCATGGTACTTGTAGGTTACTGCATAATATTTGTTGAAGGATTCTCAAATATTGCACACCCAATCATATATTTTCAAAAGAAGGGTGTGAGATTTGAGTGGACACCGGACTGTGAAAGAAGTTTTCAGCACTTGAAATATTGATTAACCAGTTCACCAATATTAAGGATTGTTGATCCAAATGAAAACTTCATTGTATGCACGAATGCTTCTAAAGAAGGGCTCACGAGAATCCTTAGTCAAAATGGGTATGTGGTATGTTATGAATCAAGTAAATTAAAAGAGCATGAAAGGTACTATGCTACTCATGATTTATAGTTGGCAGCCATAGTGCATGCCTTGAATATGTGGAGACACTACCTCATGGGTAAGAGATTTGAGTTGAGGACATACCATAGTGGTCTGAAATATTTGTTTGGACAACCAAATTTAAATGCAAAGAAAAGTCGATGGTTGGAATTCCTTAGCAAATATGACTTTGATATAAAACATATAAAGGGTAAAGAAAACAGGGTGGCTGATTCACTCATCAGGAGGGTGAATTAGATGCATGCTACAACCATTAGCATGTATAAATCTAATTTGAAAGAAAAAAATTTAGAAGCTGCAAAATCAGATCAAAATTATATGGAGATAAAGGAAAAATTACAGCAAGGTAATTTACAACAAAAAATTGAAAATTATAAGCTAAGGGAGGATGAAACTATCTTTTACAAAGGCATAGTTTGTGTGCCTAATTTTAAGGAGTTGAGAAATATAGTACTAAAATAAAATCATAATGTGCCTTATGTTGGGAACCTAGGCTACCATAAGACAATTAAAACTATCAAAGTCAATATTTTGGTCAGGTATGAAGAAAGAGGTGACTGATTTTATTTCCAGATATTTGGAATGTCACAAAATCAAGGTTGAACATAGAAACCCAATTGGGTTGCTAAAACCATTGCCCATTTCTGAGTGGAAATGGGAAGTTGTAACAATGGAATTCATCACTAAGATGTTTAGATTCACCGAGCAATATGATTCCAACATGGTGGTGGTGGACAAGATTAGTAAAGATTCCCATTTTATTCTAGTGAACCAACATTGCAGATATCTACATGAGAGAAATTTCTAGACTCCATGGTGTTCCTAAGAAAATTGTGTCTAACAGAGATCTCAAATTTACATCAAATTTTTGGAAAGGATTATTCAAAGGATTTGGGATGTAACACCCTGTTTCCCCCATTTTGTAATTATAACTATATTGGCCAAGGAACTATGGAAAACTCAAAGGTGTGAATGTTTGATTTGATGGACCTTTGTATAAAAGGTCAATGAATGTAAATTCTGTTATTTTAATAGAAAATGGATACATGTTGCATAACTACTGGAAAGGGGACGTGCTAAGAAGAGACCATGAAGGCTATGAAAAGGTGGTGGAGGGGACTTGGAAGGGTTGCGTTAACCTCCACCGAACTAGTACTTTTTTGGATTGAATTGCTCAGGATCAGAACAACCCTCTTACCCAAAAAATGAATTATAGTCAAGCTGGTAGGTGGAAAGACCTCCTTAAGCGTTAATGAGGAATGGGGCAGACCACCCATATGTAATGCTTCCATACCTTACCATAGACTGGGAATTCAAGCCACACACAATCTTGTTGAGTAAGGCAAGAAAGGAAACGTGGTGGGGAGGAAAAAAAGATAAAATGGAAAAAGAAAACCAACGAAGAGTGCAGAGACGAGAGACAAAGCTCTCGGGTCCAAGGAAGGACTGAGAACAAGGGAAGTGGGTTTTGATCCCAGAAAATAGAGACTGACCCGGAAGAAGGAGAGTAACCTTCATCCCCATCTATTTCTGTGTTGAGAGAAGGACAATAACCATCGTCCCTAACTTTCGTTGAGCTGGAAGAAAGAGATTGAATCTCAAAGCATCGTGGTCTAAGATCAGGGGTGCCTAGTGACAAATCCATTGGGAGTGACTAAGCCTATGGTTGGGTGGAAACGAGCACCCCTTTTAGTAGTTGCATCATGCCTTATGGTTCTGATAAGTTTTTTCATGCCTTGTGCTTTGAATTGGAAATAATGGATGCATACGCGTGTTTATATGTCTATAAATGGTTTTTTGTATTAAATGTTCAAGTTATGAGTATACATTCGTTCCATCGAGAACATATATTTATGTTTGACTTTCCATATTCTCTCGTTCAATCCTCAGAGACACTTTCTCTAGGGAATTACATCACCATTCCATATTTAGAGCATGCCTCTTGACTTAGCTACCGTTGGGTAACCTCACGAGTTCACCTTGCCTTGGCTCAAAGATTAAAGCTCCGTGAGTTAGGAAGGAGATCCCTTCAGACCATTTTGCACCTAAGTCCTTAACCAAAAACCCTACTAAGATCGGGGATTACATCCCAAGAGTTATCTAAAGATCCACGTGACCTGGGTCTAGGAACCCTGCGCAAAACGAAGTTAGCTCATGAAGTTTTTGGAACCTTAGATCTTGAAGCTCTGAGATGTCAAGTTGTACGATAGTCAAGTTACCCAAACCACTGATGACTTAAGAATCTGACAGTGGGGAAGCATTGTGGAGCGCGAAGGTGAAATTAGTGGACATGCTTGTTCATGGCTCGCAATAAACCGACGTCGTCGATCTCGTCGGGAATGGGAGATCAACGACTAGAATTAGGCTAGAGTCAAGTGAGCAATTCCCAAATTGCGGAGGTTGAACCCTGTAATCATTGTGAACCATCGATCTATTAACTAATATCGAGTGTGGGGAATCATTGTGGAGCACGAAGGTGAAAGTAGCGGACATGATAGTTTGTGGCCTTCAATTCACCAACGTTGTTGATCTCGTCAGTTGGAAGATGGAAGAATCCGGTCTGACCAAGTTGGGAGAGTAATTTCCAAATTGTGGAGGGTGAGCTCCCTAATAAAGAGCATGCACGTTGGTGCCCCGCAATTACGGTGAACCATCGATCGACGGACACCTCGGTATTGGTCAGATCATGACCATTAGACCTTGAAAATTCACGAGAGGGATGGTCATGAGCCCTTAGGAAATCCGTGGAGTAACGGATTCCTTCGGTATCGTTGGTCTAAGAGAATAAAAAATATCAGAAGAGATAACATTTTCAAGAACAAAGGCGAGACCCAAGATAGCCGGGCTCACAGGAGGAACGAAGGCTGAGGCCTTTTAACATCCACAAAACTCTTCCAAGTTAGAAGAAGTCAGAAGCTCAAGAGGAGGAGCGATAACAGTTGTCAAATTGGTTGTGCAGAGAATCATGGACCGTTAAATCAATGTCCAGGGAAGAAGAGGAGAAGCGTTGGAAAGGAACAGATCCTAACAGTCAAATTTGAGCACAAAGGGACGATAATAGTCCGATCTAAGGTAAAGTGCACGAGTTTTAACCTTTGTGTGCATAGGAGGGTTTACTGGCCAAAGTCCCAGAGTCCTGAAGTGAACTGGGGTTGTTCATCACCAAGAGGGATAGGTGGCACAAGATACACAACTCTTGAGCGATATTTTGTGGTCAAGGGGAGAGTGGAATCGCCAAAGACCTAAAGTAGGTCCTGGCTGTTGATCTCCAGGAGGGGTACGTGTCAAAAGATCAGAGTCTCCAGGTGAATGCACTTCAGAAGAATGAGTGCATATAATATTGAAACTTTTGAAGCTTGAAGAGCCAAAGAGACGAAGTAGATCCCGACCATTGATCTCCAAGAGACACATGTCGAGAGATCGGTAAGTCCGGAGAAATCACTTCGAGAGTTTCAGTTCATAATTGAAACTCCCGAAGAGCGGAGAGTCGGAGAGACAAAATGAATATCAACGATCAGATCTGGAGGACACATGGTGTGAATATGTGGACTTCTGGTAAGACCCGAAGTAATTCTCAACCGTTTGATTCAAGGGGGACATGTGCAAGAAATCCGCATACTGCAAGGGAAAGTGAAGTTTGAGAATTGAAAGGTCTGAAGTTCGAAGACCCAAAATGAATCTAGATTGTTATATCCAGAGGGTACGTGGCGACAGATTGTGAATTCAAGGTGAAAACACTCTGGGAGAACGTGAAAGAGAAGATCTTGAAATCGTCGAAGTCCGAACTGCTGAAGCGGACGAGAGCTGTCGAATTGAGGTGGACGCATGGCGCCTGATATAGAGCTCTAGGTATGGAATACTCTGGAGGAAAGTAGAGGGTGAAAGTGCCAAAGTCCTGAAGTAAAATCGTGATTGTTGATCGAGAAGGGAGATGAGGGCCATTGATATGGTCTTGGTTGAAAAGTGTCGATGTCCCAAAGAGGACCAAGACCATTGATTTGGAAGAGGACACGTGGTGAACGATCTGCCACTCCAAGATAAATCACTTTAGAATAAAGAGGAGGTAGTGAACAAAAACTCTTGAAGGTTGGAGAGCCAGAGCTCATCTGAACTATCCTTTTGTGAGGGACATGTGTTAGTAGATATTCCACTCCGGGAGATAGCCACTGCAGAGAAAGTAAGCTTTGAGAGTTGAAAGCTGCAAACACCAAAGTTCCAAAGAAAATCATGTCCGTTGATTTAAAAAGGGTCCAGATCTGAGTCCTCAATTCAGAAGTACCGTCAAGATCATGAGATCGAAGGTCACATTGAATTATAGGGATATAAAGTACTCAAACTTTAAAGGTTAGAGGGTAGGTCACAATTGGAACCACGTTATTGTGAAAGGGGCACGTGGTGGCTCGTGGGGTGAAAATAAGTTGGACTCAAACCACCTTTGTCCGTGCCTGCAATCACGTGATTGGCGCTTGGTCATAACCCGCGTTCATATACGATGGTTGTCAAAGAAAAGGGCGCTAGTTCCCCAACTTTCCAAATTAGAAATCATGGAGAGTGGACTTGTTTCCATAAGGAGAACAAAATTTTTACGCCCCACAGTGGGTGTGTGACAAATTGGTATCGAAGCATGGTTACAACAGTTGGCCTTCTTGGGCTCATGGACGAGTCACTCAAAAACAATAAGTAGAGTACTTTTAAGAGTGACGCCCTATCTTGCCTCCTTCTTAAAGAGTCTGGTTAAAAAATTTATTGAGGAAAAGAATGAAACGTTCTAATGTGTGTGTGCATTTAAGGAATTTGAGCCGTGTATTGTTCATAAATTATTAGTTAACAATAAGTGTTTTTGTCAGCACTCTAGCAGCTAGTAATTCACGGGAAAACTTCAAGACTAAAGGATGGTGATGTGTCATGAAGTGGGGGAAGGCTCCCACAATAGAGACGAAGAATATGACTAAAGGAGGGCGGTGGACACCCCTCCATATCTGGCTGAAACTATAAGGAGCCTCGGGGCCGAATTATAGAGTTGCAAGGATGAAAACAAGAGACTGATAAAGGAGCAAGAAAAACAAACATAAATTAATGTAGTCTTACAGTAGAGCTTATCTGACATACAGAGGCAATTGCAGCATGAACCCTCAACCAGTCATATGGACCGATGACATGAGAAGAGAAGTCAAAGTCCACATGAGATCCTAAAACATGACCACACTAGGAGAAGTACCTCGAAGAAGGCCCAACCTGGAGGCAGGGGACACTCATCGACAAAGTCATCTAGAAAGAAAGATGGCAAATACGAAGGATATTCTAGTAATAGAGTGATCTCACACTCTCAAAGGGAAGAAAGGAAGTGGAAGCGTTCAAAAAATCATGATCTTGAAGAGTTCAAGAAATCCAAACCACCCTCTTTGGATGGAGATATTAAGTAGGGAGAAGAGCCTGAATTTTGGCTGCTTGGTTTAAAAAAGTACTTCAAAGTCCATGATTGGTTTGAAAAATTGAAGGCTTGAATAACCATCTTAAACTTGAATGGAAAGGCTTCCATTTGGTGGGAAGACCTTAGGAATGTGAAATTAGTCCATGAGAAGGACTTGTCATGGAAATAGTTTGAGAAATACTTCAGGAAGTAGTATCTGTCAGAGAAATACATGGATGGGAAGACTAAGGAATTCTATGAATTCAGGCTGGGGAAACTCACCATAGATGAATATGTCAATAAATGCCTTGAGCTACTAAGGTATACCCTACATAAAATATGAAAAGGTAAAAATGTAGCAATTCATTAGTGGATTACCTCAGACCTACTGGAACAGGATTTAGTTTGACAAACCAAAGACCTTAGAAGAAACCATCTAGAAGGCAAGGAATTTTTATGAACAGTTCGGGAATAAGACAGGGCCTCATGAAGACTGGAAGAAGAGGATTAGTTCAAGATTCAAGAAGAAGGGATTTAAATCCTCAATATTTAAGAATTATGGAAAGGGTTCTAGGATGAACCTTCCTACTAGAAGTGTGTATCAACAAAATTTCCCCTCTCAAAGTGGAAATAAACCTTTTAATAGAGTCCTAGGAAAGACTGATAACCTAAAGAAAGAACACTTAAAATCTTGGGGTTGTGGAGAATATCATCGGTTGAGGGACTGTCCACACAAAAAATAGAACAATAAGAGAGTCTACAATATCGAAGAAGCTACCGCTATCAATGATGTGGCTAGGAGCATGCCACGAATCTATGCAGCCTTGGCCAATAATCAAGCTGACTACCAAGCTTTAGTAATGGAGCTGGAAGGTATGATCGCCAACCATATAGTTTCTATTTTAATTGACCCTGGTTCTAATTTGAATTATGTGACCCCTCAAATTGTTGATGAGTGAAAACTACAAACAGTTAGACATGTTAAGCCATGGTTGGTTCGACTAGCCACTGGGAACAAAAGGAAAGTGGCAGAGGTCATACCAACCTTCCAATTCATCATGGGTGGATTTCCCACCCGAGTGACCCTTAACATACTTCCCCTAGGATCTTATGACTTGTTGATTGGTATGGACTGGTTGGTTGCTTATAAAACTAAGTTGGATTGTTACCATAAAACTTTAGAATGTGTAAATGAAGAAGGGGGAAAGATAACCCTCCAAGGGATTCAGAAGCTAGTCTCAATGAGACAAATATCATCTCTTCAAATGAAAAAGTATTGCAGAAAGGGGTGTCCTCTATATGCAATATAGGTGTTGGAATCTGTTGAAGATGACAAAAAAAACCTAACAGACCACCCCATATTAAGAGAATACAAGGACATATTCCCAGAAGAGGTACCAGGTCTACCTCCGAGAAGGGATATTGACTTCTTGATAGAACTTGCACCAGGAGCGGTGCCAACATCTAGAATTCCATATAGGATGAGTACACCAGAACTGGTTGAGATCAAGCTACAACTAAAGGATATGATGGATAAATGCTACATCCGACCTAGTGTATCTCCATGGGGAGTGCCTGTCTTGTTTGTGAAAAATAAATATGGCACACTCCGACTGTGTATAGATTACAGACAACTCAATAAGAAAACCATAAAGAACAAGTACCCCTTACCAATAATTGATGACTTATTCGACCAATTGGGAGGTGCTTCCATATTCTCGAAGATCGACTTAAGGTCTAGATACCATCAAGTCCGGATTAAGGATGAAGAGATCCCCAAAACAACCTTTAGGATGAGATATGGTCACTATGAGTTTGTGGTGGTGCCATTTGGGTTAACCAATGCCGCCGCCACTTTTATGTGCTTGATGAATATTGTACTCAACAAATTTATGGACAAATTTGTATTGGTTTTCATTGATGATATCCTAATCTAGTCCAAGAATAGAGAGGAGCACGAAGAATATCTTAGACTCGTACTTCAAGTACTAAGAGAGCATCAACTCTACCCTAAGTTTAGCAAGTGGGACCTTTTTTAGAGGCAATTCCATTACTTAGGCCATGTTATTTCTAAGGAAGGGGTGGCAGTAGACCCCAACAAGGTCAGATCTATCATGGAATGGCCTACCCCAAAGGATGTATCCGATATCATATCCTTCATGGGCTTAGCAGGATACTATAGAAGGTTCATAAAAGGGTTTTCTAAGATTGGTTGTCCAATCACCGCCCTTCAGAAAAAGGTGGTTAATTTCACTTGGACATCAAAATGTGAAGAAATATTTCAGGAACTGAAATACCTCTTGACCTATGCACCCGTGTTGGAGATTGTAGACCCAGATAATGATTTCCTCGTGTGTACAGATGCCTACAAGGAAGTACTCAGAGGAGTCCTTATGCAAGAGGGACATGTAATTTGCTACGCATCTAGGAAATTAAATGACCATGAGATCAATTATGTGACCCATGACCTAGAGCTGGCTGCAATAGTACATGCTTTAAAAATGTGGAGGCACTACCTCCTGGGTAGGAGATTTGTGCTTATGATAGACCATTGTGGGTTGAGGCACCTGTTTGATCAACCAAAACTCAATGCCAGACAAGCTAGGTGGATGGCTCTCCTTAGTGAGTTTGATTTTGAAATGAAACACATCAAAGGAAAGGAAAATAGGGTGGTCGATGCCCTTAGCAGAAGTATAAAAATGATTCATCTGGTAGTGGTAAGCACCTATGAAATATATATCAGGGAAAGAGTCAAGAATTCACAAGAAACATAAGCATTGTTCAAGACCGTGACCTCATACCTAAGGAAAGAGCCTACAGGGATAAAGTATGAAGGATACCAGATGCTCGAGGAAGGCCTGTTGACTTACCGAAACAGATTGTATATTCCAAGCTATGACAACTTGAATAGGTTCATAATGGATGAACTACACATGAGACCATATACTGGTCACCACAGATATCAGAAAATGATCACAGCCACTAGGAAACAATTCTATTGGCCTGGATTGAAGAAATACATAGCTAACTATCTAGCTAAGTGCCTAGAATTCCAGCAAGTTAAGGCAGAACACAAGCATCCAGTAGGATTGTTGCATCCCTTACCAATCCCAGAATGGAAATGGGAAACCATCTCCATGGATTTCATCACCGGATTACCAAAGTCGACCAAGCAAAATGATGCCATCATGGTCGTGGTGGAAAAAATGAGTAAGTCTTCTCATTTAGTCCTTGTCAAGTCAACTTGCAAGGCAATAGATATTTCCAACATCTTCATGAAGGAGATATTTAGGCTACATGGCATGCCCAAGGAAATTGTATCTGACAGAGGCACACAATTTACTTCAAGTTTTTGGAAATACCTAATGGTTGGTCTTGAGACTAAACTGTTGTTCAACACATCCTATCACCCTCAAACCGATGGATAGACAAAAAGAGTGAACCGAATAGTAGAATACATGCTAAGGATGCATGTAATGCATCAGCCTAAGAAGTGGGAAGACTACCTACCATTGGTAGAGTTTGACTACAACAATGGTTATCAAGAATCCTTGAAGATGAGCTCTTTTGAAGCCCTCTATGGTAGACAGTGCAACATTCCAATCAACTGGAGTGATCCAGTGGAGAGAATTACAATCAGACCTAACATGCTGAAAGAAATGGAACAACAAGTGATTCAGATAATGCAAAATTTGAAGATTGATCAGGATAGACAAAAAAGTTACGCCAATAGGAAGAGAACTCCCAGAGAGTTCAAGACAAGAGACCATGTCTATCTCAGAGTTAGACCTAGGAAGAGTTCCCTACGAATGTGAGCTTGTGCCAAAATGGCATCTCGGTATTGTGGACCCTTTGAAGTCTTAGATAAAGTGGGAGTCGTAGCCTATAGGATAACACTTCCTCCCACAGTAAAAGCACATAATGTTTTGCATGTTTCATTATTGAAGAAATATGTACATGATTCTAATCATATAATTGATTGGTCTGTGATCCAGGTGGAGCCGAAGGGAGAATTCCTACTATAACCTCAATTCATACTAGACAGGAAGGAAACCTCACTCAGGAACCGAACCATTGCATAGCTCAAGGTGTAGTGGAAACACTTTGGCCCAGTTGAGGCTACGTGGGAAATGGAGGATGCCATGAGACAAGCACATTCGATTTTTTTTACTCCTATATGTACATATCCAGTTGACAGATAGAACATTGAGGATGATGTTCCTTTAAGTGGGAGGGAATTGTAACACTTTGTTTCCCCCAGTTTGTAATTATAACTATATTGGCCAAGGAACTATGGAAAACTCAAAGGTGTGAATGTTTGATTTAATGGACCTTTGTATAAAAGGTCGATGAATGTAAATTTTGTTATTTTAATAGAAAATGGATACGTGTTACATCACTGTTGGAAAGGGGACGTGCTAAGAAGAGACCATGAAGGATATGAAAAGGTGGTGGAGGGGACCTGAAAGGGTTGCATTAACCTCCACCGAACCATTACTTTGTTGGATTGAATTGCTCGGGATCATAACAACCCTCTTACCCGAGAATACATTATAGTCAATTTGGTAGGTGGGAAGACCTCCTCAAGAGTTAATGAGGGATGGGGAAGAAATCCCATCTGTAAGGCTTCTATACCTGACCACGGACTAGGAATTAGAGCCACACACAATCTTGTTGAGTAAGGCAAGAAAGGAAACGTGCTGGGGAGGAGAAAAAGAAAAAAAAGAAAAGGAAAACCTGGGAAGTGTGAAGAGATGAGAGTCAAAGCTCTCGGGTCCAGGGAAGGACCGAGAACAAGGGAAGTGACTTATGATCCTAGAAAATAGAGAATGAGCTAGGAGAAGGAGAGTTACCATCGTCCCCATCTATTTTTGTGTTGGGAGAAGGAGAGTAACATTTGTCCCTAACTTCTGTTGAGATGGAAGAAATAAATTGAATCTCAAAGCATCATGGTCTAAGCTCGGGGGTGGTCAGTGACAAATCCATTGGGAGTGACTGAGACTATGGTTGGGTGGAAACGAGCACCCCTTTCAGTAGTTGCATCACGCCTTATGGTTCTGATAAGTGTTTTCATGCCTTGTTCTTTGAATTGGAAATAATGGATGCATGGGTGTGTTTATATGTCTATAAATGGTTTTCTGTATTAAATGTTCAAGTTATGAGTATACATTCATTCCATCCAGAACATATATTTCTGTTTGACTTTCCATATGCTCTCATTCAATCCTCAGAGACACTTTCTCCAGGGAATTGCGTCATCGTTCCAGAGTAGGAGCATGCCTCTTGACTTAGCTACCGTTGGGTAACCTCACGAGTTCACCTTACCTTGGCTCAACGATTAAAGCTCCGTGAGTTAAGAAGGAGTTCCCTTTAGACCAGTAGTCCAGGATACCTTGAACTTGCGCCTAATTCCTTAACCAAAAACTAGACTAAGAGTGGGGATTACAACCCAAGAGTTATCTAAAGATCCACATGACCTAGGTCTAGGACCCATGCATAAAAAGGAGTTAGCTCATGAAGGTTTCAGAACCTTTGAGCTCAAAGCTATGAGATGTCAATTTGTACGATAGTCAAGTTACCCGAACCATTGATGACTTACGAATCTGACAGTGGGGAAGCATTGCAGAGCGCGAAGATGAAATTAGCAAACATGTTAGTTCACGACCCGCAATCAACCCACTTCATCGATCTCATCAGGAATGGGAGATCAACTTCTAGAATTAGGCTAGAGTCGAGTGACAACTTCCCAAATTGCGGAGGTTGAACCCTGTAATCATTGTGAACTGTCGATCTATGAACTTAGATTGAGGGTGGGGAATCATTGCGGAGCACGAAGGTGAAAGTAGCGGACGTGCTAGTTCGCAGCCCACAATTCACCAATGTTGTTGATCTCGTTGGTTGGGAAGACAGACGACTTTGGTCCAACCAAGTTGGGCGAGTAATTTGCATATTGTGGAGGGTGACATCCCTGATAAAGAGCATGCACGTTGGGGCCCCGCAATTATGGTGAACCATCGATCGACAGACACCTCGGTATTGTTTGGATCATGACCGCTAGACCTTGAACAGTCACGAGAGGGATGGTCCCGATCCCTTAGGAAATCCACGAAGTAACGAAGTCCTTATGTATTGTTGGTCTGAGAGAATACAAAATTTCATAAGAGATAACGTTTTCAAGAACAAAGTCGAGACCCAAGATAGCCGGGCTCATAGGAGGAATGAAGGATGAGGCTTTTGAACATTCACAAAACTCTTCCAAGTCAGAAGAAGTTAGAAGCTCAGGAGGAGGAGCGACAACAACCGTCATATCAGTTATGGGGAGAAGCCTAGACCATTAGATCAGTGTCTAGGGAAGCAAAGTAGAAGCATTGGAAAGGAATAGATCCTAACCGTCAGATCTGAGAGCAAAGGGATGATATCCATCTGATATAAGGTAACGTGCATGGGTTTTAAACTTTGTGTGCACAAGAGGGTTGACTAGCCCAAGTCCTAGAGTCCCGAAGTGAATTGGGACCATTCATCGCCAAGAGGGATAGGTGGTGCAAGATCCACAACTTCTATGCAAGAGTTTGTGGTCAAGGGGAGAGAAAAATTATCGAAGACCTGAAGTAGGTCCTGGCCATTGGTCACCAGGAGGGGTATGTGTCAAAATATTAGAGTCTCTGGGTGAATGCACTTAAGAAGAAACGAGTGTGTATAATATTGAAACTTCTGAAGCTCGAAGAGCCGAAGAGCCGAAGTAGATCATGACCATTGATTGCCAGAAGACATGTGTCGATAGATCGGTAACTCTGAAGAAATCACTTCGAGAGTTTCAGTTTAGAATTGAAACTCCCAAAGACCGGAGAGCCAGAGAGCCGAAATGAATCTCAACCGTCAGATCCAGAGGACATCTGGCATGAATTTGTGGACTTTGGGTAAGACCCGAAGTAATTCTCAACCGTCCGATTCAAGGGGGACACGTGGCGTAAATCCACATACTACGAGGGAAAGTGAAGTTTGAGAATTGAAAGGTCTGAATCTTGAATACCTGAAATGAATCTAGATCGTCAGATCAAGAGGGAACGTGGTGACAGATCGTCAACTTCAGGTGAAAACACTCTGGGAGAATGTGAAAGAGAATAGTTTGAAAATGCAGAAGTTTGAACCATCGAAGAGGAAGAGATCCATCGAATTGAGGTGGACACATGGCACCTGATCTAGAACTCTGGGTACAAAATACTCTAGAGGAAAATAGAGGGTGAAAGTGTCGAAGTACCAAAGAAAAATCTCGATCTTTGATTGAGAAGGGAGCTAAGGGTCATTGATCTGGTCTTGGTTGAAAAGTGTCGAACTCCCAAAGAGGACCTGGACCATTTATTTGGAAGAGGACGTGTGGAAAATGATCTTCCACTCCGAGAGAAATCACTCCAGAAGAAAGAGGAGGTAGTGAACAAGAACTCTCAAAGTCCAGAGAGCTGGAGTTCATCTAAATCGTCCATCTGCGAGGGACATGTGTCAATAGATCTTCCACTTTGGGAGATAGCCACTGTAGAGAAAGAAAGGTTTGAGAGTTGAAAAATCTGAATGCCGAAGTCCTGAAGAAAATCACGTCTATTGATTTAAAAAGGGGCTAGATCTGAGCCATCAATTTAGAAGTATCGTCAAGATCATGAGATCAAAGGTTACGTTGAATTGCGGGGATAGAAAGTTCTTGGAATTTAAAGGTTAGAGGGGGGACGCAATTAGAACCACGATATTATGAAAGAGACATATGGTGGCTCGTGGTGGATTGCGGGGTGAAAAAAACAACCTTTGTCTGTTCCCACAATCACGTGATTGGCGCTCGGTCATAACCCGCGGTCATATACGATGGTCATCAAAGAAAAGGGGGCTAGTTCCCCGACTTTCCAAATTAGAAATTGTGGAGAGTGGAATTTTTTCCGTAAGGAGAACAAAATTTTGACACCCCACGGTGGGTGTGTGACATGGGACAAATATGAATTTTACAACAACCTATCATCCAAAGTCACATGGGAAAACAGAGAGGGTCAATCAGGTGATTGAAGATATTCTAAGGATGTATGTAATGGAAAAACAATTGAAATGGAAATATTATTTTCATTTGGTTGAGTTTGTTTATAACAATGGATATCAAGCATATTTAAATATGATTCCATTTGAGGAATTTTATGGAAGAAAGTGCAACACGTTGGTGAGTTGGGATATCCCAACAGACAATGAAGTTATGGGGACAAAATTACTTAGGGAAATGGAGGAATGGATGAAAATAAAATAGAATTTAAAGGTTTCCCAATACGAGAATAAACATTATGTTGATAAAGGTAGAACCCACAAAGAGTTTCAAGTGGGTAACCATGTGTCCTTGAAAGTAAAGGCCAAATAAAGTTCCTTGAAGGTGGGGAACTGTTCAAAGCTTGCTACGAGATATTCTGGACCTTTTGAAATCCTAGAAACGATTGGTCCTATTCCATACATGCTTGCAGTACCTACATCCATGTGTATTCATAATGTATTCCAAGTATATTTTCTTAAAAATCATGTACCTGATGCTAGTCATGCCATTGATTGAAATGTGATTTAGATGGAGCAAGAAGGTGAGTGTCAACTGCATTCAGTTCAAATATTAGACCGAAAGATAAACCAAATTCGGAATCGAGCCATAGGGATAGTAAAGGTTCAATTGACCTGGTACAGACCCGAGGATGCAACTTGGGAGAACGAAAATGCTATTTGAGTAGAGTGCTCACATCATTTTGAAGACTTTTAAATATTTTTATTGTACATGTGTATATAATGCACTGAGGAAAGTGAATAAATAAGGGGGAGGGGAATGTGATACCCTTAGGCCGAACCGCAACTGCAAATGTAAATGTACATATAGGTTGGTGAGCCACGACATTTTGGGCCATAGTGCCTTTGTATATTTTTATTTTGAGGTCAGAGTGCTTGTGTGGTTATTAGGCTGGAGAGATAGAAGCTAAAATGCCAGTGAGCCTATCTTTGTAAAATGTAATCAAATTGGGATATTAATAAAAACACATGATTGTTGCAAACCAATCAGACAAAAAGAGTACGGGGGGATAAAATCCACTGGAAAGGGAAAGGGTGGATAAGAGTATAGGAAATCGGACCAGCTAAGGGGGCTTAAGCCCAAAGGATTATTATATTAATATTCCTAAGCGACTAAAGTCTTAATTATGGGGTATTCATTTATCCTAAATTCATAAGTGGGAACGTATCACCATGTGTGGGGGTCCATGTGGGGGGGCCATGTAGTTCCCAACATGAAAAATTTCAAGTTGGGAACATGCACATATAATTGGGAAATTTAGTACATTTTTAATACCATTTACTCATTATTCCATCATTCTCTCCTATCTTGTTTACACACTATGTAGCTATCATCCATACCTGCAAATTAGGGAAAATATTTGAAGTGGTTTCTGGGTAAATCAAGTCGAAGAGGAGGGTTTTTAAACCCACGAGCTATTGAATAAGCACATTTTTAGGCTCATGAGCATTCTCTCTAGGTGAGAGAAATTTTGGGAATTGTTTTCTTGAGGTGCCAAGCTGCAACTATAGGGCTATGAGATTTCCTATCGGACCTGTTGTTGAAGCCTCGGAAGGGAAGTGAGGCAACTTAAGGATTGTTGAGGAGAGAAGGGGTACACTTCCTAGGGTGGGACAAGCATGTGGGGAATGAGAGACTGTAGGCTGTATGCTAGATTTGGAACCTTAGTTTGAGCATTTTGGCTATTGAGAAAACTTATCTTGGCTTAGGATTCCTTTTCCCTAGTGGAGTTTTATCCCTATCTCAAGGGTGACCTACTGTTGAGATTTTATGAGCAGTAGAGTCTATGGTTGGGAGGAAAGTCTGAGGTCTACAGGAAGTTGGTGATTTTTTACAAAGATGCGTGTATTTTATGTGTTTGATTTAAATGTTGTGTTATTCTTCATGTATTTTCTATTATGGGTTTTCCTGTATATGTTGCATGCATATATTTGTTGTTATTCCACACAATTATGTGCATTTGCAGAGCGTTTTAGTGAGTTAAATTGGTACAATATTTGGAATTTTGGTGTGGCATAACCCATCTTGGATATGGGGATGCTACATTAATTTTTTTTAGATTTCATAATATTTTGTTATTGATTTCATGCTTATGCATGAAATAGATCAAATGCAGAAAATAGAGAACAAAAAATACTATCACACACCATCCATAGAATAACACAAATATTTTCTTTGGGAAACCCGTAAAGGAGAAAATCTAGCTAGAAGGTGAGGTTTCTTTGATCTCTTTCTTCTAGAATAGAAATAGTTCAAGTATAAAGGAGAAGGAACTCTCTATGGAGTTACCTTAGATGTATGGCATGTTAGGATGCTATAAAACATTAACCCCCTCTGTTATGCCATCTAAGTTTCCACTCCCAATTGTTCTTCTCTGTTATGGAACAATGGAATACCTTGTCGTCCTAGTGGCCTAGTATTTAACATGGCTTGATAGTTGTTTAGAGTTAGTCTTTTGACTTCCTCAACCCTCAATTGTGATAAGGTTTTGGAACTTCTAGAATCATCCTAAAATTCCTCTTGTGGATAGCCCCATATGCATGAGTAATGAGGATTGGCGTGGCATCCTCTCATACCATGGTTGTCAACAAGATAAGTTAACTTCTTGTTCGACAACACATGTATTCCAAAAGATGATGAACGCCTTCAGTAACCACTCACATAACCAAATCAAGATCAAAACAATATTTTTTGACGTGGTAAAACCCCTATGGGGAAACATCCATGGTCCTAGCTAACACGACCACTTGGAGCAGTTTAATAATGCAAAAGAAAAAGATTACAAAGAGATTTTACAAGAGATTTTCTCACAATCGATCATTGGAAAATGACCCTCCATGCTATTTAAATAGAGATCATGGACCAATCAGGTGTTAACCCACAAATCAATGTAGTTGTTAAGATCGAGGAGAGTATGAACCGTTAGATCAATCTATGTCAGGAACATATTGTGACCGTCATATTTCCTAACTACAAATGCATACTAATGCATACTAAATAAACACACTAAGAAACACACTTTTACCTAATGACACATTAAACCAAGTAGCTATTAACTAACTCCTAAGTGTCTAAATATCCTAACATCTCCCCTTAAGAACAACTTGGAATAGGATTGAAGGATTTATGAAAGTGACACAATAGGAGAAGGAAGGAGGAATTAGAGCCTATCCACCCTTAATGACAACTCCCTGAATTCCTAACATAATTCAAAGTTTTGAAAACTTCATTCTGTAAAAGACTTTGTGAAAATGTCCACAAATTCATCTTCTGTAGGGGAAACAATAACTTCAATAAATCGATAATGAATGATCTTTCTAATGAGGTGCATGTGTATCTCGATGTGTTTGTTGCACTGATGTTGAACTGGGTCTTTGGCAAGCTTGATGGCACTTTGATTGTCGCACCAAAGGCTAGTCGGATGTTGTTGCTGGAATCCAAACTCTGAAAGGATATGTTGAAGCCATAAGGCTTCTTGAATTGCATTTATCACTGCTCGGTACTCTGCTTCTATTAAAGAAAGTGCAATATCCCATTGTTTCTTATAGGCCCAAGTGACAGGTCCTGAACCAAGTCTAAAAACATAACCCGCAGTAGAATTTTGATCATTAGGGGCATCGACCCAATATGAATCTATGAAACCAACCAACAAAGGAGTCGCCCCCCCTGAAATGTAATGTATCTTGAACTGAACTGTGACCTAGACATACCGAAGTATCCCTTTAGCTTCTTTCCAATGGCTTTCATGGGATGTTTTCACATACCAGGAAATAAGACCAACAACAAAGGAAAGATCAAGATGGGTATGAGTAAAGTATAAGAGGATACTGACTAACTAACGGTATGAAGTGGAATCAAATTCAGGAGAAGTATAGGTGGCATCAAGCTTGACTCCATACTGGAAGTGAGAATGGGTTGGTTTAAAATATTCCATGTGGAAGCGATGAACAAGGTCATAAGCATACTTAAAATGGGAAAGACAAATTCCTTCATTGGTTTGCAAAACTTGGAGGCCAAGGAAATAATGAAAAAATCCAAAGTATGTCATTTCAAGGTTCTTCTTAAGGCTGGTTTTTACAAGGTTTAAAAGTTTTGAGTCACTACTAGTAAGGATAAGGCCGTCAACATAAAGAAAAAGGATTATGAGATGGATTCCTACGTTCTTGGTATAGACATTAGGATCATAATGACAACTAGAAAATCTAGTGTCAATAAGATATATTTCTATTTTGGCATACCAAGCTCGAGGAGCTTTCTTAAGACCATAAAGAGATTTCTTAAGGAGACAAACAAGGCTAGAGTCATTTTGGACATAGCCAGGAGGTTGTTCCGTGTATATTTATTCTTGAAAATCCCCATGCAAGAAGGAAGATTTAACATCCATTTGATGGACCTCCCATTTATGTGAGGTAGAATGGGAAAGAACAAGGAAACTGTAATTCATTTTGGCTGCATGGGAAAAGGTTTCATTATAGTCAATTATTTCAACTTGGGAAACACCTTTGGAAACTAACCAAGTCTTGTGTCTTTCAACACTTCCATCTGATGCATACTTAGTTCTATAGTCCCATTTACGTATAACAAGTTTTCTTCCTTTCATAAGAGGTACAAGATCCCAAGTATCATTTTCCATTAAAGAACGCTACTCTTTGTTCATTGTTATATCTCAATCTGGATGACTTGAATTTTCTGAAAATGTCTCTAGATTATGAGTCTCTGAAACTTGAGCCAAAAGAGAAGAGGCTTGCTGGAACTATGAGTATGTCTAACACTAATATGAAGGATTACTGACAAGATCACCAACTTCTTCTTGTGTTGAATAAACCCATGTAGGAATCAATGGTGCTAGTGTTGCTTCAAGTTCAATGGATTCGTCTGGAGGAAGGTGAGAAGGCGTAGGTGGATTTTCATCTTCACTGTCATCATCTGAAGAAGAAACCAAAATAGGAACATAAGAAGGCACAAAACCCAAAGATGACTCACAGGATGAAGAAAGCACAATCATTGAATTAGGCTCGTAGGCCAAGAGATTTTCATCAAATTCAACATATCTTATAATTATAATTTCATTACAATGTGGTTGAAGAAGTATGTAACCTTTGACATCTTCAGAATGACTAACAAATATACACTTCTCACTTTTAGGCTGCAATGCTTTCCTTTTCTAATGAGGAAAGTGAGCCCATGTTATACTGCCAAATACACGAAAGTGACTTACATCAGGTTTAATTTTAGTCCATTCTTCTTTCAGTGTTATATTTTTAAGAGCCTTTGTGGGAGTGCAAATTACTATGTAATTTTCACAGTTGATGGCTTCCATCCAATACTTTAGACTTAATCCCTTAGATTGGATCATACAATTAGCCATTTATTTTAATGTGAAATTCTTTCTCTCAACAAAACCATTTTGTTGTGGTGTATATGGAGTAGTGTGTTTCATTTGGATGCCCTATGTAGTGCGTTAAATTGTAAAATTATTGTTCACATATTTGCCTCCATTATCTGTTCTTAACCTTTGAATTTGATGTTCATATTTCTTTTCTATAAGGGCCTTGTGGGCCAAAAACTTTTCAAAAACTTCACTCTTAAGTTTTAAGAAGTAAATCCAAGTACATCTGGAAAATTCATCAATGAAAGTTAAGAAATACTTGCACCCTGTTATCACACAGTTTGTAGGAAGGGTTTAGGTTAGCTTGAGTCAAGGCTTCAAACTGGCGTAACATGAACTTCCCCACCCACTGTCACCTCGATGGGGAGATATTTCTATTTAGGATGTCTAGTCCAAGGGAGACGTCCCTAGTAATCTGGGTTTCTAAAAGGGGTAAAGGGCTAATGGATCAAGATAAGGATTCCCTTTCACAGATTACTGCCAAGAAGGAGATAGTCAAAGAAGATATTCCACTAATAAGGGCACCTGTTTGCGAGACAAGACAAATAAAATTAAAATGTGCTGCAGTGGTTAGTACTTCAAGCATTAATGACTATCTTCAACATGTATATGAGCAATGATAATTGTAATTATTGACGAAGTCAATGATTGCCAAACAAAGA
>SNQJ01S0001564.1:356815-389752 GCA_010110895.2 Picea sitchensis
TATAAGTTGAAGAGGATAAGGTGAGGAGGTTAGGATGATCCCACTAAATCATGAAAGCGAGTAAGATCCAAACCGTTCGGATGCCACCTCACCATAGAAGCTTCCCCTTCTAGAAGATTCGAGAAACCGTACGTTTTTCCCACATGCTGGAATGTTCGCACCCTATCTATAGAGCAACCTGCGAACTGTTCGCACCCTAGCTATAGTGCAACCTGCGAGAATTGGTCATTCTCACACCCTGCCTATATAGCAACCTGCGAACATCCCTTTTTATAAGGTTTTTACATAGGAAAATGCAACTTCTTTTCTCAGGAGAAATTCTTCTTCCTTCTCTCTTCAGGAACTCAGGCCACTGTGACCCCTCTAAAAGCAATAGATAGGTTTACATCATTAACGATCATAGGGATGACGAAAATAATGTGTAACAACTATATATAGATCTAATATATATTTATAGTTTAACTAACTAATATTTATAAAATAACTCTACTTATCATATGTACCATACACACAAATAATTCTAATTCTAAGATATATATAATATATACAAAATACAAATTTTAATCTAAATTTGTGAAAATCGAATGCAAATTGATTTTTTAAACAACAGTAAAGCTATTATTTAATATTTTTTGATTTTTTTTCTTATAATGTTTATACTTGAGAAATGGAATATCAAAACCGTCTAATTAAAAACAGAAATAACATATAGTAGAAGATGTTTTAACTACATGAAACTTCTGTATTCATTAAACTAATGACATCAAATTAACAAACTGACCTGTTACAACATCCAATATCTTGTTCTTTATGTAGCGTCCAATCACCTTATCTGACGAGGTAAACCTACAACAAATCTTGAAATTACTTCCAATAATGTGAAGCAAAAATGATGGAGTTTTGAATTATAAGACACATAACAGATGCAGTCACAATAATCTCATAATTTTACAAGCAACCACATTAAGATAAACTTTGCCGTGAGAACTTGCATATAAACGTTTGATCGAAATGAGAGATAAACCTCTTAATTCAATTTGAACGAATGATTATTGTGTGTTAAATCTGGAATATGAAACATGGATAACATATAAACTTATATTCTATCAACTTGTAGTAAACCATGACAGTGAAAGCAATCATAATATATTTACAAATTGAAATAAACATGACTTGAATAAAAACACAATACGAAGAAGCTAAAGCTGTGACGAGTATTATATTTCATTCAAGTCTGTAAATAAAAATCCATAGTCTTGTCCCAGGCAGAGATGATGCCATGTTTACAAAATAACATGTTTATATAGGTTCCAGGAACAAAAATGTTTCTTGTTGATACTATCAAATCTGTTCCAAAAATATGGGGGATGCAACCTCCCTGATTTTACTTGATATTAAAATACAAACAACCTAATCTATTTACTAAAAACACAAAGTTCATATGGCTGGAAGATATCGATAGTGCTTGAAATCTCCTTGGAAATCATTGGTTCCAGAAAACAAATGAAAATGGGAAGTTTTTAGATAAGTTTTCAATTGTAAAATCAAGCAATTCAAATTTTTTCTAGCTTTCTACAGAATCTTACGATTCTGTAGCTAGTTATAATTACAACTACAATCATATTTTATTCAACAAAAAAAACAAACTAATCTTTATGAGAAAGGTAATCTATTCAATCAAGTCATATATCCTAACTTGAGAGTGACGAAATCATACAAAAATCCAAAAACATCATACCTCAAATCATGGGATTAAAACATATCAAGCAATCTTGGAGTTTACGATTGTTGTTGATGCCTCTACATTCTTAAAAATGACAGATCCTGTAGTTTTTAGGCGTTTCTCCTTTGCTTGATTTATGGATTGGTGTCTACTATTCTCTCTTGTCAACAAATCCACTTGGTCTTTTAAAGATTTAAGCCGGGATTGTAGCAAAGACACATCTGTATAATACCTGTCGATCCAGGATCGACATTCATCACAGTGTGGCTGTAGGGACTATGCATTGGCACTGACAGCATTAAGGATTGGAGAAGCGTCCATGCAAAAGGTAGGTTTATCATAGAGTCGAATGCCTGAGAATTATAGGTTACCTTTTAGACATGGAGACAGGTTGTTTACATAGTCATGGGGTGTGTTGGGATAGAGCCCGTATGACATGGGATCTTCTTCAGCCAAAAACCTTTCAATTTCTGAATCCGAGTCTTCACTTACCTCAATTGTGTTGTTTGTGTCTACACAGGGTTTGAATTTATTTCGAGCACATCGTGAAATCAAACGACCAACCCTTTTATTTTTGTAATTAACATCGACGCTGCCCTTTAGCTTCTTCCTTGTGGGTTTTTTAACTCTTTGGGTGCGAACCCAGTTGATTGTCTCGTTAAGTAACATCAGGGTAGGGCAAGGGTTCAATATTAGGGGCAAAATCATAGGGCAGGAGTGGTGGAGAAGAAGCGGTAGGTTTCACAAGGGTTTCTATGACAACAGGCTTATCAACCTGTCCCAACTCACTATTGCCAAAGCCATTTCGTAAAACAAAAGCATCCCAACATTCGTTGTGTAATTGCAACTGATGCACAAGGATAATTTTAATTAAACCACAATGGAATAAACTCGAATCAGACTTCTACCTCCTAAACCATTTTCTAATCTTGTACAAACTTCTAAGCAGGAAGTAGGGCATGTTCAATGGGAAGTCAATGAAACTCATAAGCGATCGCAGATGATATAGGAAAACTAACCCAAATCTTCCTTCACACATAATGAATTGTTTCACAATAGAAAGTAGATCATGCCACCTAGGTTTTAAGGATGAGACTGGCATACCTTGGTCGCAACTAGTAATTTTCCATGAGTTGAACATCAAAGTCTAGGGGACCTCTTCAACTTTTGCGTTCTTGAACCATTTTTGCCCGACAGCTGGTAAACTGGTGGCCTGGCTTAAAAACGCTTCAGTTACCTCTAGTTGCACGTCACCTATCTGTGCTCTACAGCCATCGAAGGTCAATGCGAACTCTTGGGAAACTCTCAGATTGAAACCCTTAAATTTTTCATTGAACAAGCACCAACCATTCCTTTCTAAATTGTCCCTGGAATTATCATATGATAACAAGGTTTGGATGCCATTGGGATCGATCCTTACCACAGGATCCATGGCAAACATAAGGGAATCAACACAGAACCTACAGGTAGGTTTTGATAAAAAGCCACAAAGCCATAGCCCCGAGCATCAACAAAACAATGTTATGACAGTTCAAACGTTAGGCAAAGGCGTTAATCACCATGCGTGGGAACAAAAACATGAACCCCAATAACATACAAAAGAGTAATGACATGTTGTACTTCGTATGCCACCTTGGCGTTGGGTACGTATTAGGATCAGAACGTTTTGAAAACCATAGTATGTGCGTTCAAAGATTAATCACAAAGGTAAGTGCATCGAATAACAATTGAATAATTCAAATTTTTCATGAATCAAAACTCTATCAATATAAATCAAATATTAATGAATGGAGGTCTTTCATGTTAGAAAAACAGGACCGCGGAGCAATAAAATAAAACAAATGTGGAAATAAAACACAGAAGATACACAATACAAGAGAGACACAGATTTACATGGTTCACCCAGTGTGGGCTACGCCCACCAGATAAATTGCCAGGTCCTTTCTTTATTATTATCTAGCAAAATGAAGGGATACAACCTACAACAAAACCCGTTGTAACTTCCTCTTCTTTCTCTCACAATCTCCTCTCTCAGAGTACAATACTTGCCAACCTACATAGCCGCAATACATTTCCCTCATAAAAGAGGGTTTCCTTCTAGGGCAAAAAACCCTAACATAATCTATATCGTTAGATCTTCAACCTTATAATGAACGATCCAGATTTACAATGAAATTACAATATACTTTTACAAGGCAATTTTTTCTTCGGGGGCTTCGCCCTCGAACCCCCGTTGGGGGCCCACTTGCCCCCAGACCCCCCAGCCGAGGGGATAGCCCCCCCGGACCCCGTAGAGGGGGTACCTCCCCTCTGCACTACCCCGTGTGGAAGAGTGTACATACTTCTGGGGTGTAAATACTTCATGGGGTATAAACAGGGCTGAAAGTAAAAGACCTCTAAATGAGGAAGATAATCAGGCTCCACAACCAAGAATCTCCCACTTGGAGACTGATCTCAACAACTCCACCACTATTTTATATGCTGGACTCTTAACCTTCTTGGACCTGGAAAATTTCTCATCTTCATCTTCATTCTTGAAGACCAACTGAAACTAAGTAAGAACTCAGTTTCTCTCTGGTTACTCCCTTTGTTAACATGTCTACAGGATTCTGGCTAGTGTGTATCTTTTCCAGCTTCAATTGTCCATCTTCCAAGGAGGATCGTATGAAGTGGTACCTCAACTGTATATGCTTATTCTTCGAATGGAAGGCTAATTTATTTGCAAGGTGAATGACACTCTGACTGTCACAGTACAACCTGTTTTTCTCCTACTTCTTTCCCAATTCCTCCATAAACCTTTGTAACCAAATCATCTCTTTACTAGCCTCTGTAGCAGCAACATACTCTGCCTTTGTTGTTGAAAGTGCAACAACCTTTTGTAGTTTCGAAATCCAACTTACTATTGTTCCACCTATAGTAAAAACATACCCTATGGTGCTCCTCCTGCTGTCTTTATCACCACCATATCTGAATCAACATATCCACAGCAGAAAGTGTCTGAACCTCCAAAACACAAATGCATGTGTGGTAAGTACCTCAAATGCGAATCACTTTACTTCCTCCCAATTTGCTTTACCTGGATTGTTCATATGCACCTTCTCACAACTCCCTGCATGTGCAATATCTGGTCTTGTGCAAACCATTGCATACATCAAAGCTGTAACTGCTACGATGAATGGGACATGTATTCCTATCTCCTCCTGTGTCTTGGGGAACATTTTCCTTAGTTAATTTGAAATGGCTGGCCAAGGAGATTGTACTAACTGGTTTTTGCATTCTGCATTCTAAACCTCACCAACACCTTCTCTGTGTACTCACCCTGAGACAATGTCAGTGCAATTTTTCCTATCTCTTGTTATTCTCGCCATAAGGATTTTCTTTGCAGCAATAAATCCTTCATCATAAAATGGGTAAGCTAATTTCTTCTTGAGCACATTTATATCCTGCATGTTAGACCCTGCAACAAGCATGTGTATCTATGTACAATAACTTGAATAATATAACTTCCATTTTCTAACCTTTAAAAAACACAGTGATCCTGTAATCTACTATAATATTGTTCTGTCATAAACCTGTCCAAACTAGATCACCACTACCTTGGAGCTTGCTTTAGGCCATATAAAACAACCTTCAACCTGCATACCAAATTCTCCTTCCCTTTGACCTCCCTTACCACAATTTTGGCACATATACATCTCTTCCTCCAAATCCCCATGGAGAAAAGATGTTTTTACATCTAACTGTTCAAGATGCAAATCTTCTACTGCCCTAAGACTTAAAAATAGTCTAGTGAAGTCATTTTAACAATAAGGAGAAAATGTTCATCAAAAATCTATACCCAACTTTCTTTGTGCAAACCCCTTTGCAACAAGTCTAACCTTATTACCTCTTTTCTCCTCCATCTTCTTCCTTCTATTTTGTAAACCCATTTATTCCTGCAATGCTCTTTTCCTGTAGGCAAATCGAACCAAGTCCCATGTCTGGTTATTTGCTAAGGAATCCATTTCCTCTTTCATGCCTTTCTCCCACTTGTTTTTGAACAATCTGCCTGCATTGCCTCTTCATAACATTAGGTTCGCAGAATGAGTCAATAATAAATAATATAATGAAGGAGAGTATCGTTCAGGGGGTATACTTAACCTGGTGAATCTTCCTAACAACACTTGTAGGTGTTTGGGGTACCTACTTCTCCTGCTGTTGTGCATTTTGATTTCCAGGTTCCTTCGGAATTTCTTTTGTTGATCTCATCAGCTTCTTGTGTATTCTTGTTTTTCTGTTTCCTGTTTCTTTCTCTCTGCAACTGATCTTTGTACATGACCTTTCATTGAATAAACATCTCTACTCCTAATGATTTTTTATTTTCATAATCCCATAAGCGATAACCAAAATCAGTAACACCATATCCAATAAAGGTACCTTCTTGGATTTTTGCCTCCAAGCTTTTTTCTATTTTTCTTTATCAATATGGACAAGTTCTTCACAACCGAAAGTTTTCAAAAGAATAGTTTACCTTTTTCCTGTCCATTCCTCCTCTGAATTCTGCCATCCAAAGATATTGACGGTCCTTTGTTTATTAACTAACAATATATATAACATCTACCCAAAACTATAAGGGCAAACCAACATGCAATCATACTCCTTACGCTCCATGATTGTCTGTTCATCCTTTCTGACACACCATTTTCTTGTGGTGTTAATAGAACTGTCTTCTCTCTACGAATACCATGGTATGAACAGTAATCATCAAACTCCTTGCTGCAATATTCTCACCTCCATTATCTGATCTAGGACACTTCAAACTTTTCCTGTCTCATTCTCAACTAAACTTTCCTTTTCTTAAAAGTATCAAAAACATCATATTTTTTGTCAGATACAATAAACCCAAGTTTTTCTAGTTGCATCATCCAATAAAGTAACATAATAATGAGAGCCGCAAAGAGACTGATACCTAGGCTGGTCCCCATACATCTGTATGCACAAGCATAACCTTTCATTCTTCTTTTCTTTTCCATTCTGAGAAAATCTGACTCTCTTTTATTTTCCATAAACACAATGCTCACAGGGTCCAAAATCAATTTGTTTTAGATCTGGCAACAAATTTATTTTGTGAAGCTGCATACCCTTCTCACTCATGTGTCCCAACCTATGATGCCACAATGCTATATCCCCTCCTGTAGAATCTAAACATATATAAGAGTCAGTATTACCGAACATAAATACAATGTACCTGCATTCTCTCATTTTGTTATTATCAATGATCCTTTATTGACCTTCCACGTCTTATCTGTAAATATGGATATACAACCTTCGCTTTCCAACTGCCCTGTTGAGTGAATTTTTCCTTAAATCTGGAATATGTCTTACCTCTTTCAAAACCATTGGTTTCCATTGCTTTTCTTTATTTTTTACCTTTCCCATTCAACAATTTTGCATGGTGCATCATCACCCAAATGAACCTGTCCAAAATCACTTTGAACATGTCAGAAAATGTTTCCTATGGGGTGTGGCATGAAATGAAGCCCTGAATCTACTACCAAAGACTTCGAAATATCTACAGAAGAATCAAAGCATCTTGCTTAACACATCACCTGTCCATTGCTTCCTGATTTCTCTCCCTCACTGTCCATCTCTTTGTTTCTTTGGGCTCTGCAATCTTTCTTCAGATATCATTTCTTCCCTGATTCCAACACTCTATTTTCCAAGTCTGGATTTGATTTCCCTTCTAGAATTCCCATGGTTCCTTTGAGCCTTTCATCTATCTTTTTGTCTTCCCCTGTTCTCCATGTTCAACTACATTATGATGTCTCACCACCAACCTTTCTGTCGCATTTCCTCACTAAGGATAACACCAACTTAACATCATCAAATTTTAAAGTATTTGAATGAGATACAAAGTTACTTACATCCATGAGCAAGCCATTGTTCCATCTTTTTTGGCAATGGGCACAAGATTAGAGAGCCCTAACCTCATCATCAAAGTCCACTTTTACAGAACTTGGATGATTAGTAACCATATAGAATTCATTTAAATAGATCTGCAACAGACCCACCTTCCGACATATTCATATTAAATGAGCTCTTCATTAGAAATACCTTACTGAATGTAGGGTTTTCATACAATTTGGCCAACGCGTCATCAAACCCTTCGTTGTCTTTCTTTCGATATATTGAAAGCCACCGACGCTGCCAGGCTCAGCCCGTATCGTTCCTAGAGCCTTTCTGTCAAGAATCTCCATTCTTCGTCCTTCATGGCCACCGACTTCTTTGGTAAGGAATAGATCCTTCTAATATAAATAATCTTCCATCTGCATCTTCCATAACTTTAGTTTTGGTTGTTAAATTCTCGACCCTAAACTTTCCATCTTTCGACATTGCTCCCCGACCCTAAACTTTCCATCTTTCGACATTGCTCCCACTCGAACCAGGAACCCTCTTTTCCTGCGAGTTACCTTACGCTCTGATACCAGTTGTTAGAAAAACAGGATCACGGAGCAATAAAATAAAACAAATGCGGAAATAAAACACAGAAGATACACAATACAAGAGAGACACAAATTTACGTGGTTCACCCAGTGTGGGCTACTTCCACCAGAGAAATTGCCAGGTCCTTTCTTTATTATTATCCAACAAAATGAAGGGATACAACCTACAACAAAACCCGCTGGAAATTCCTCTTCTTTCTCTCACAGTATCCTCTCTCAGAATACAATACTTGCCAACCTACATAGCCACAATACATTTCCCTCATAAAAGAGGGTTGCCTTCTAGGGCAAAAAACCCTAACATAATCTCTATCGTTAGATCTGGGACCTTATAATGAACAGTCCAGATTTAAAATGAAATTACAATATACTTTTACAAGGCAATTTTTTCTTCGGGGGCTTCGCCCCCGAACCCCCGCTGGGGGCCCGCTTTCCCCCAGACCCCCCAACCGGGGGGATAGTCCCCCCGGACCCCACAAAGGGGGTACCCCCCCTGTGCACTCCCCCGTGTGGAAGAGTGTACATACTTCTGGGGTGTAAATACTTCATGGGGTATAAACATGGCTGAAAGTAAAAGACCTCTAAATCAAGAAGATAATCAGGCTCCACAACCAAGATTTCACTTATGCAACCAAGGCATGTTTAGAAACAAGGGGTTATAACAAGGAGAACAATTGTGTTCATAGCAAAAATATGACAATTCTATAATAAACCACATGAGCATTTCTCCTTTGATAAAAAATCAAAACAAAATGTCATTTCCAGTTGCGAGTTTTCATGCTTACAGTCATGATTTGTTTTTTGAAAACAAGATATGTAAAAAGTGACAAGTGACAAGTGTAGTTTAGTGACAATGCTCATGACGAGTAATGAAAATTTAAAGGTCCTGTGTAGGCAGCTTACAAACAATAGTAATTATATCATTGCTGCCAACAATGGAGACACGCTGGGAGAAGCAGTTATCTCTGCCAAATGAACGAGTTTAGATTAGAATGATCAGAAAAGACTTCAAGTCGAAAACAACCAAAAAGTTGTCTAAACATCGTAAATAATTATAATGCATTCCAGTTTCAGACTACTGTTATTTTAAAGAGATGAAAACTGATGACAATCTTAACAAAAGAGAGCCATGATGTTAAAGTTAAAATATTCAATATTGTTGACAGGGCTGCTATTGCCAGCAGGCGTCCATAGCCTTGACAGGGATTTCAATTAACGCACTTCGATATCTATATCCTGTCAAGAAGTTCTAGATCAGAACGAAGGACATTTAAGGTAAAAAAGAATCCATATCTGAGAATTTTCTTTTACTTGACATTGCTTCGCTGCCAACGGGCCTGTTCAGTACCCCAGTGAAGTTATCTTGGCATCATGCATGCATTTACCCGCTGCCAGTAGACCTGTTCAGTATCCCAGCGGGTTTACAAGCACTTCCCACAGCTCTCTTGAAAATTTATTTAGTTTTTTAAAGATATTTAATAGAGCGGGGTGACGCTGAAAATTCTAGTTTTTGGAGATATCTTAGTAAGTCACAGACCTTGAAGAAATTTCTTAGCTATCCTTCATTAAGATCTAGAAATAGTTTATTAATAAAACTGACTTTCAAGAGCAGGGAGACATCTCTGAGTTGTTCTGTTAAGGAACAGGGACAGCGTAAAAAGAATATTTATGGATGATCGTGAATACCTTTAGTTGCAGATTGAAATCAAGAGACGCTTTTCAAACAACAAGTTATATTCAACATGGCTGCAAGCTTAGAAAAATACCACAATTGATGTTTAAACAACTTTCAACATTCATTTTGGAGGGGAAATTTTTCCGTTCTCTTTGTCTGAGCTAGCCCGTGATGCAGGCATGTGTTTTTCAAAAGAAGGATCGATAAGCATAAAAGAAAAATCAAAACAAACTAGCAAAAGAAAACAAACAACAAACAAAACAGAAAATATTTACACAGTGTACAAGGGAGCATGATTAGGCAAAGTACATTTTTAGAGCTTGGTGTTGGCAACCATTTTGCATTTTTATCTTTTCCTTATAAGATGCCTACACAAGGGTTTTTGAACCCTTAATACTCATCGCAATCTTTTGAATAAAACAACATGATTATTTTGTGCATTCGCACACCTGCCTTTTGTTTTCGTTTTCACGACTGCAAGCGTGAAAACCTTGAGTTCGAAGTCATGTCGATGGCATTAAAACCGTCACTAGATTATTATGATTACTCTTATTTATGTGGTCATTTCACCTCTTACTCAATGATGGTCACACAGTTGGCAAGACACCAAATCTTTACTCACTTTGCATTTTTTGTTAATATGACTTCATTTTATAAGTTCGTGGTGCATTGGTATTCTGGTGATTGTGATTGAATCCTTGATACAATGGTGGTTTGATATTCTATTGTCTTTGATCAAATTCCTTGGTGCAATGGTTTCATGAGAACGCATTAACATTATGATTAGACCCTTGGTGCAATGGTTTCATACAACGCATACATTTTATGATCGAATCCTTGGTGCTATATTCGAAATGTTGTTTTGTTTTAAATCATACAAACACTATTGTTTGTGCAAATATTCGGGTCTACTTGTCGTGGTTTTCAATGGTTATCTGTTTGGCATATCATTTCCAATGTTTTAACACACACCAATAGTGATTTGAATCACCAATGCGCCATCGATTGTACATATTGATATGAATGTTTTGCATGGTTCATTTCATTCCACCACCCGCGCATGTATAGGCATTAATGTATGCCTTGTATCTCAGGCTACCTCTATTTGTTTCGGGGAAGACCGTGAGCATTCGGTCCTGTGTATACCCTGTCTAACCCCCTCACCATTTACCCTTCTCACTATGTGCTCTCTCCTATGGCCCCTGTAGTGCGCATAGAACCTAATGGCATCCAAACGGTGCTGCTATTTGACAATGCTCATGAAGACCTGGAGAATAATGGCTGGTTAGTTTTTATCCAAAAAATTGAGGGTTTCAACCTCGCGGTCGCCCAACAGTTTTCCGTCACATTTGATGGATGTAAGGCCAAGGTTGGAGACATCCAACTAGAATTAAACAAAGAATTTCTCAGTTCAGCAACAGATTTACCAGCTAAATGGCAGAGGTGGTTTAAGAATTCGAAGGTGGACAAAGTGCCATGGCCGCTCCTGTTCACATCGAGGAAAATTGTCAGTTGTGACAGAGGTATGCCTGTCACTGTCCTTAAGTCTAGGTGGCATGATTTATTGGCAATTGTTAAGCAATTCGTGACTTGCAAAGGTCGTTATGGCTTAGTGTTTCTTTACCATCTCCGGTTGCTTATGAATTTCATCGATTTCCCTTTGAATATGCCTCACTACCTCCTACGTAGTCTGTATAAAATGGCCAAACGATTTAAATGGGAGAAGGATGATTCCAGCCTTTTCCATCATTGTTTGATCAAAATCGTGATTGTTCATCATTTGAAGCTGAGTGGTGACTGTTGGCAAGCTTTCTTATTAAAGAATGGCTTTGCCACTCCTGAATGTGTTCAAGTGGACAAGACCGTGGTCACTGAAACCCTTGTCGGTCCTGCTGTGCCACCTCCTACCCTTCTATACCCTATCAAACCCTCGAACTACCCCAACATTGACCTACCCGACACCATGGCCGACCCGTGTTCTAAAGACAATACTATGTTCATTAAGAGGCCTATAAGGAAGAAGGGTAATACCGATGCCAATAGTAAGGGAAAGAAGAATGCATGATGGGTATCTAGATGTGCTCGGAACAAGCCCAAACAAAACACTGACCATAAGCCTATTGTTTTGAGCGAGGATTCAGACTTTGAGATTGAATGCTTTTTGGCCGAGGAATACCAGTATTCACACATTCTCTATTCTGTTGAACCCTATGACTACGTATCCAACCTCCCACCGTGCCTCAAGGATGACCCTAACTTCCCGGGAATTAAGTTTGACAGTGGAACCCCTGGTAATTTAAAAGAACCTTCACCTGTAGTGACTCGGCCCGATCAACAACAGTGCACTCAATGCAACTCTTGGCTGGAATGATACTACATGGATGTTCCTCTGTTGCAATCCAAAATTAAATCCTTGGAGGAACAGGTTACTATGTTGTCAAAGGAAAATGACAGGCTACAAGCTTACGATAAGAAGCAAAAGACCACTGGTTCTATAGTCTTCAGAAATGTTGAGGCAGCTACTGCCTTTGTTAACTCAAAGTTATCCTGACTGAATCGTTTTCCTACTGCCCAGGTATGTTATTTCAACAATGTTTTAGAACGATTTTGTTTATTTTGAATTAGCAAGAATGATTTCATTTTGAATTAGCAAAAACTATTGTGTTTGCGTTTATTTGTTTGCTAAATCAAATATGGTTCTGTTTTGATTGAATCGATTTAACATGATTTTGTTGTTCTTAAATTAGCCGATTGTGTTTGCTTTGAATTAGTTTGATATAGTTCTGTTTTGTTTGTATTGATTCAAAAACGACTTTGTTAGTTTTGAATTAAACAACTATTTTGTTAGTTTTGAATTGACATAAACGATTGTGTTTGTGTTAAATTAATACAAAAGATCTGTTTGCTAAATCGATTATAGTCTGTTTCGATTGAAATTGATTCAAAAACGATTTCGTTGGTTTTGAATTGTCAAAATGATTCTGTCTGTTTTGAATTGGTAATAAAAAGTTGTTTGACAGATCACATACATCCCTGTTACCATTTGATTAATTCAATACGATTTCGTTTATTTTGAATTGGCATAAAAGATTTGGTTAGTTTTAGTGTGAATAATTGGCTTTTCTTTGAATTAGTCATTAAGAGGTGTTTAATTCACCATATACATTTATGTTATCATTTGGATTGATTTAAAACGATTTTGTTTGTAAATATGACCAGCTACAGAATCATGAGATTCTGTAGCTAGTCATAAAATTTGGATTTTTGTTAATTTTACAAATAAAACATTATCTAAACTTGTTTATTCTTGTCCACCTACATGTACACACGAATTTCAATGGAAAATTGGACATGCTGTGGCAGTCTAGAACATGATTTTTGTTATATAGTTTTATTTTACATTGTTAGTCCTAGGCAAAAATAGAGATTTGGGAGATTGTTCCCATATTTTTTGTAAATAGTTTTTGATAATTTACACAGGGATGTTTTACCCTGTGGCCTTTATATACTCATTGATTTTTGTAAAGAACCCACGACTGTTGGGAGAACAAAGGCTATGGACTTATGATTATACAAACTCGAATGGAAGTGGATGTTTTGTAACAACTTTAGCTTTCAATTTATCATACTTTCGTTCAAGTTTTGTGCATTTTAATTTGCAACCAAATTATTGACTACTTTAGATATCAAGATTTGTTACAAATTGATGTGTTATGATTTGAATTCTATCCATACCTGATGTGTCTCATTTTACTCACAACAATTACTCTGTTTTAATTTAATAAATAGAAGGTTTATCTTCTTTGTTAAATGAACTGTTCTGTACAAATCTTCGCACAGGGATTTATCTAAATGTGATGATCTGTAAACTTTAAGATTGTTGTCATTTTATGTCTTGTTTGTTCTGTCATTCGTATTTGAAGAGAGTTGTTGCTTCCTGTTTACGAGAAGCTTGTGGAAAATCGGGTGCTGGTTTCCCCCATCGAACAATTGAATTAGATATTGTGTACAGGGAAAATTGGAAATCGTTACTACATGTTAGTTTGTTAGTGCTTTTTAATTAGTTTAGTTAATATATAAATTTCTTGTAATCTGAACGCCTCTCACTGTTCATATCTATAGCTCAGATTTACAGTTAGGATTGTTATGTTATTTCTTAGCTTAGATAGTTGTCATTTTATCCCTTTCTCATAAAAATTATAAAAAATAAAAAATAATAGCTTCGCTGTCATAAGACAGTTTACAAATGATTTTGCAAATTTCGATCAAAATTTGTATTCTGTAAATACTGTACATATAAAATTGGGATTTAATTGTATCGATAGCTAAATATTAAATAAGTAGAATGATTGTTTTATAATATTAGTTAGTGAACTGTATATATATAGTTTAGATTTGTATATAGTTTATTGTAGCTGCTTTTTTCTCTGAGATTAGTTTCTTTAGCTTAGTTTTTCTTTCGTTTTCCTAGGACTTAGATCGGCCAATGGAGCTGCTAAACCCATCGAAGTGGATCATCCCAAATGGCTTGGGTTATTTAGACAACCCCGGATCGGATCCACCCCTCCAATTGACGAGTGGTCAATTTCGCCCATCAACGAATGGCGCTAGAAGGGGGGCCTGAAAATTATTAATGGCATGAGGCGGTCGTAAGACTCCTCCACCACACAACCGCTCACCTATAGTGACAAGAGGTCATTCAAACGAAAACATTGTCCCTCAAACAACAACCACATCAAACGACGATCTACGAATCACAGTTGAACCAATAACCCCAAATCCTACAGGTGGTGACGTACAAGAGATTGTCCGCCAATCTCTCTTAAGAACACATAGTGCCTTTGCCCGTCTAAGGAAACCAAATCGACCTTTGGACCAACCATTAAAATTCTTTGATATCAAAGAACAACTTGGAGGCACTAACCTCACTTTAAACCCTACAGATCCAACCCTGACTCCTGCTGCAGGAGGATCTGGAATACCACCCTCACCACCTCCAAAACCTCCTTATTCTTCTAGAGAAGACTCTTCTGACGAAGGCATTTCCCCTTATCATCCTTCCACACCACCTACACCAATGGCCAACCAGAAAAATCCTGCCAGACTCTGGCTCGACCAAGATGCAGTAGCCGTACTTGGGCCTCAACATCCCTTACCCAAACATCCAGAGAAGTGGCTTCCCAAGTTTGACCCTGACTCTAAACAGATCGTGAAATATCACATTAAAAAGTTTATGTTAGCCATTAGAATTTGTAATGTCGAGCATGAAGACGTAGTCTGTAGGTTGTTCCCCTACACTTTCGAGGGCAATGCCTCTACTTGGTACTTTTCCCAACAACCTCATACCATCGTGTCATGGGAGAAGTTTGAATCCATCTTTCTAGAAAAGTTCGGAGACAATAAGTCCCCAGAAGTCCTAGTCATGGAGCTTTCTAGTTTAAGATTGAACCCCAAAGAGAAAATCAAAGACTTTAATCAAAGATTCTTAAAACTAAAGAACTGAATCCCTACGGACTCGATGCCTGCCGAGAATCTTATCATAACATACTATACTAAATCCTTGCATCAAAGTATAGCCATTTGGGTAAAACGATCTAAGAAAGCAACGTTGTTAGAGGCCTTCGAAGAGGCTAGCCAGATTGAAAAATACATCCTTAGTCTAAAAGACACTACTAGCAACGAAACAAAGACTAGTTCGTCTTCCAAAAAGAAGATCGAAATCCTCCCTAGACCTGCTCAAAATAAAACACAACCTGAAAGCTCGGATTTAGAAAACTTAACTAAAGTCGTTCAAAAAATGTTAAATCAAGTTATAGATTTGAAAAGGACGGCCGAAGAAGCTTCTTCAAGCAAAGGGCCTTACAAATCCCCATTCAGGAAGCCTTTTCCCACCAACCGACTTAATCCAAATACTGAGGGCCTAAATCTAGAAAGTCTGCAATTCGCCCTTCAAACAATTCTAGAAGCCCAGGATAACTTGATGCCTCCTGAGATTCCTGAGGAAGTAGTTGAACAAGAGACAATTGAAGAAGAATAATCTTCTCTGAACATTTTTGGACACTTCTCGGATAGCATTTTTCAAGCTAATTTCGAGACAGTACATCCCTACAATACTAGGAGTAAGACAACAAACAAACCTTCTTCCGAAAACACTACGACTTTGCCCCCAAAGGAATCTAAACCAGATGAGATTAAACAGAGTCATGTAAACCCCAACTTAGATTATGATTTAGTTGAAGATCTAAAAAAGTTAAGGGCTAACATTTATGTTTATGAATTATTAAAATTTTCGTTTCTACTACAAAAAATGTTACAGAATATCACAGAGAATAGCCAAAATGGTAATTCAAGCAGTAACAAGGTTTTTCAGAACAAAGTTCCTCAGAAGACTTCCGCTAAGAATAATCTTGATCCTCACGAGAAAGGAATCCTTCTTGTAAATAATGTAACAAATGTAGATAAATTAGCTTTAGAGGCTGCGAGTAAAAAGCCACAAGCTTCCACCATTAGTACTCGCAGAAATGTACCTCCATTTTTGTTAACTATTGAAATATTTAATAGGAACGTGAAAAATTGTATGGTAGATTCAGGAGCGTCATCCAATGTAATGTCATGGTCTGTGTGTCAAAAGATTAAGACTGAAGTTGAACCATCCACTTTAAAAATCATCCAACTTGATCGAACTAGTGTTAAAGTCATAGGCGAATTAAGGAATGTTCTTATAAGATTATCGTCTAACCCCAAAGTTCATCAAGTGATTGATATTATTGTTGTGCATATTCCAGAAGTTTATGGTTTGTTTCTAAGCAAAGACTGGTCAGAGAAGGTACATGACTATTTCACGACAGATTGGTCTCACCTATGGCTGCCTGAGAACGACAAGCCCAACAAAATCAAGGTAAATCGTGAACGCTACCTTAAGTTCACGGTCACAGATTTAAATGATACCAATGAACCATTTACACCTTCTGCCGGTTCACCCGAAATACAAGGGATGGATACTTTTTTCGGCAATTTCATGGCCGAGACATCAGCTATCATTAATCCGAAACAACAGTCCGAGATTGCAGCATATGTGCAGCCAACAGCTTCTACACAATGGTCTCATGCACCCGATAAAAATCAAATTTTGTCTCTTTACTTTGACGGGTCAAAGTCCAAGGAAGGCACTGGTGCGGGCTGCGTTATTATTGATCCCGCAGGTATTAAAACCCTGATTGCATGTAGGCTAGAATTTGAATGTACTAATAACACAACAGAATATGAGGCTTATTGCAGGGCCTCAGAAAAGAATTAGATATGAACATTCAAAATCTATTTGTCTTTGGCGATTCAGAAATCGTGGTTAGACAGGTAAGAGATTCTATCCATTGTCTGTCTCCGCATCTTAAAATCTACCAATCCGAGGTATGGGATTTAATGAATAAGTTTTCTGCTTTCAATATAAATTCTATTCCTAGATTGAATAATTCTGAAGCTGATCTATTAGCTAACATATCTTCCAAACTCTTTCCTGCAGAAGGCTTGTCCCCGAATGAATTCTCCGTCAAACTGTTGTTTAGGCCATCCGTTCCCGACAACATCACAAATTGGAGAGTCTTTGACGACGATCAATATATTATTAGCTTCCTGCATATGGAAGAAACTTTCCAAGGCGCGATGATTGACGAATGCACTCATGACGACAATCTATGCGATTTCACGGTAATACCAGATCCGAGATCTCCTGAATCTTCATTGGACATGGTAAATTCGATTCCTAAATATGTAGTTAGATTAGAAAATTTTTACGATCTTCAAGATAAATTCAAAAAATCGGTCAACTGTAAAACCAATAGTTCCGCGTTATCGTATGAAAAAGTAAACTTGGGAACTAATGACAATCCACAGTGCATTAATTAAGGGGTGGGGTGTTCTGAACAAGAAAAAGCCGCATTTATTAAATTGGTTAAGGAATTCAAAGATGTTTTTGCATGGACGTATGATGACCTTAAACTTTCGACCCTAACATCGTACAACACGTCATTCCTATGAAACCCCAAACCTTGCCGTTTCAACAAAAGTTAAGAAAAATGCACCCTAAGCTCGAACCAACTGTCAAAAAAGAATTAAATAAAATCCTAAATGCTAAGATAATTTTCCCAGTTAGGCACACGCAATGGGTTTCTAACCTTGTCCCTGTCCAGAAGAAAAGTGGGGAAATCTGACTATGCGTCAATTTCCGAAACCTTAATAGAGCGTTTGATAAAGACAACTACCCTGTCCCACCCATGGAACAGATCCTTCAACAAGTATCTGGTTCTGAAAGACTATCCTTATTGGATGGTTTTTTAATGTACAACCAAGTCCTGATGTCTCCCCCAGACCAGCTTAAAACCGCCTTCCGCACTCCATGGGGCACCTATGCTTATAGGAAAATGCCCTTTGGACTGATTAATGTTGGTGCCACTTTCCAGAGAGAGATGGACATCACTTTCCAAGGCTTAATCAATCAATCTGTCGTAGTTTACCTAGATGATGTTACTATATTTTCCAAAAACAAAACAAATCATCTAGCTCATTTGAGAGCTGTTCTACAGCGATGTCGTAAATACGACATTTCCTTGAATCCCAAAAAATCTATCTTCGCAGTAGAACAAGGTAAACTTTTAGGATTTATTGTGTCAAGCAAAGGGATGATTATCGACCCTGAAAGGACTCAAGTCATCTCAGAACTCCTCCCTCCCTCATCCAAAAAGTCTATGCAGTCTTTCTTAGGCCAGATAAACTTCGTCAGGAGATCCGTCCCCAGTTTCTCCGAAATGGTGAGACCTTTATAGAATTTAATTAAGAAAGACACACAATATCATTGGGGACCCTTAGAAAATCAAGCTTTCAATTCAATAGAAAAGGCCATAATAGACGCTCCTTCTCTCATGAGCCCCGACTTTTCGCAAGACTTCACGCTCTACACATTTTCTTCTGACCGCTCCTACGCTGCTGTCCTAACTCAAAAGAATGTTGAAAACAATGAAGTACCCATTTCCTTTATGAGTTCTGCTTTTAAAGGAACGAAACTTAATTACCCAGCAGTAGATCAGCAAGCCTACGCTTTTTTTAAAGAATTCAATCACTTCTGATCTTATCTTTTGAAATCTAGGACTAAAATTATTGTCCCTTACCCAACCGTCAGGAATTTGTTAGTGCAGAAAGAACTAGGCGAAAAGAGGGCGAACTGGGTCACTTCCTTACAGGAGTATGACATAGAAATCATCCCATCCCAAATAGTGAGAGGCCAAGGTTTATGCAAGTTAGTCATTGACTCAACAATAGGACAACAAGAAGAAAACGATATGTCAAACCCAGGACAACACAATCAAAATTCAATCTGCTGTGCACAAAACTCTGTCAGTCCATGGTATGACGATATAAAATTCTGTCTTGAACATGGGTCAGCCCCCCGTCACCTGGATCCCACTAAAAGAAGAGCGTTAAGATTAAAATCTGCCTCCTTTCAGCTGATTAATGGTATTCTGTTTCGTCAAAATTTTGATGGAGTACTAATGCGCTGTCTTGAGAAAGATGAAGCAGAAAAGGTCTTACTAGAATTGCACGCAGGAGAAGCTGGTGGGCATTTTGGTGGGGATACCACTGACCATAAAGTTTTAAGAGCTGGTTATTACTGGCCTACACTCTTTAGAGACGCCCATGCTTTGTGTCACAAATGTATTATTTGTCAAAAAGCATCTGGGTGGATACATAAACCAGCCTTTCCTTTGCAGCCTGTTTCAGTAGACTCCCCTTTTCAGCAGTGGGGTCTTGATATTATAGGTCCAATCAACCCGCCATCCTCACAACATCATAAGTTTATCATAATAGCCACAGATTACTTCACCAGATGGTCTGAAGCTGCCGCATTAAAAACTATGAATACCAGTCAGGTAATTGCCTTTTTAAATTCAAACATTATTACTCGTTTTGGTATCCCTGACTGTTTAGTATTCGATAACACTTCTTATTTTTCGTCTCTTGAGATGAGTGAATTCGATCTAGAAAAAGGAATTACATTGAAGTATTCTGCTAGCTATTACCCCCAGGGCAATGGATTGGCAGAATCAACAAATAAGAATTTGATTAAAATCATCAAGAGAACAGTATCTGAAAATCACAAAAACTGGCATAATGCACTATTAAACGCAATCTGGGCTGATAGGGTAACACCGAAAAATGTTGTAGGTAACTCTCCCTTCTTTCTCATCTATGGCAGAGAAGCAATTCTGCCACCGCATATTCTTCTTCCCTCACTACAGCTTTCACATAAAATACAAGAAGAAAACTGCCCCCCTTTGGAGAACCAAATTAACGCTTTAATGAAACTAGAAGAGGTAAGGGGTCAAGCTAAACGTAAGTTATATTAGCATCAACTAGTGGTCAAAAACTAGTTTGATTCCAACTCTGCCTCTGATAGGAACTTCGAAGTAGGTGACCTTGTCTTGAAATGGGACAAATTGCATGAGGGAAAGGGAGAGCATATGAAGTTTCATAACTTATGGCTTGGACCGTTTTTAATTGCTGAGAAATTGGGTCCCAGCTCTTTCTGATTACAGAGTCTAGAGGGACAACCAGACACCTATCCGGTGAATGGCCAAGCTTTGAAAAGATATTTCACTTGATGACAACCCTCTGTATACTGTGTAAATATTTTTCTTCTGTTTGTTTTTCTTTTTCTATTTTGATTTTAATTTTTTCCTTTACACTTATCAGTTTTTGTTTTTGGAAATACACATACCTGCATTTTGAGCTGTTCAGACAAAGAAAACGAAAAAATATTTCACTGAAATGACTGATGAAAAATTGTCTAAACATCAATTGTGATATGCTTCTGAAATTTACATGCATGTCAAGGAAAGACTGTTGTTTGAAAGAAGTTAACTGATTTCGATCTGTGAGTGAATCCTGTCATGATCATCCATTATCTTCTTATGCTGTCCCTGTTCCTTAAGGGAATAAATCAGAAGATGTCTCCCTGCCTTCAAAGTTTGGTTTTGTAAACAAACCATTGTTGAATTTTAACAAAGGACAGTTTAAAAAAAATAAAAAAATTCTTTTAAGGTCTTTAAAATATGTCCAAAATATTATAATTTTCAGTGTCACCCCGCTCAATTATATATCTTTAAAAAATAAATCATTAAAAGAGTTGCGGGAAGTGCTTGTAAACCTGCCGAGATGCTGAACAGGTCTACTGGCAGTGGGTAAATGCATGCATGACGCCAAGACAACTTCGCCGGGGTACTGAACAGGCCCACTGGGAGCGAAGCAATGTCGGGTATATGAAAATTCGTAAGTATGAAATCTCTTGACCTTAAAATGTCCTTTATTGTGATCTGGAACTTCTTGGTAGGATACAGATATCAGAGTGGGTTAAATGGAAACCCTGTTGAGGCTATGGATGTCTGCTGGCAGCAGTGGATCTGTCAATAGTATTGGAGATTTTTTCTTTAATATCATGACTCGCTTGTCTTGAGACTGTTATCAGTTTTCATCTTTTAAGAACAGCTTGAATATTTGATTAATGATGATGTTTAAACAAATTTCTGGTTGTTTTTGAGTCAGAATTATTCTCATTATCACAATCTGGATTTGTTCTTTTGGCAGATATAACTGCTTCTACCAGTGTGTCACCATTGTTGGCAGCCATTTTGCATTTTTATCTGTTCCTTATAAGATGCCTACACAAGGGGTTTTGAACCCTTAATACTCATCGAAATCTTTTTAATAAAACGACATGATTATTTTGCGCATTCGCACACCTGCCTTTTGTTTTCATTTTCACGATTGCAAGCATGAAAAACTTGAGTTCGAAGTCATGTCGATGGCATTAAAATTGTCACTAGATTATTATGATTACTCTTGTTTATGTGGTCATTTCACCTCTTACTCAATGATGGTCACACAGTTGGCAAGACGCCAAATCTTTACTCACTTGGCATTTTTTGTTAATATGACTTCATTTTATAAGTTCGTGGTGCATTGGTATTCTGGTGATTGTGATTGAATCCTTGATACAATGGTGGTTTTATGTTCTATTGTCTTTGATCAAATTCCTTGGTGCAATGGTTTCATGAGAACACATTAACATTGTGATTAGACCCTTGGTGCAATGGTTTCATACAACGTATACATTTTATGATCGAATCCTTGGTGCTATATTTGAAATGTTCTTTTGTTTTAAATCATACAAACACTATTGTTTGTGCAAATATTCGGGTCGACTTGTCATGGTTTTCAATGGTTATCTGTTTGGCATATCATTTACATTGTTTTAACACACACCAATAGTGATTTGAATCACCAATGCACCGTCGATTGTACATATCGATATGAATGTTTTGCATGGTTCATTTCATTCCACCACCCGCACACGTATAGGCATTAATGTTTGCCTTGTATCTCGTGCTACCTCTATTTTTTTTGGGGAAGCCTATGAGCATTCGGTCCTGCGTATTCCCTGTCTAACTCCCTCACCGTTTACCCTGCTCACTGTGTGCTCGCTCCTATGGCTCCTGTAGTGCGCATAGAACCTAATGGCGTCCAAATGCTGTTGCTATTTGACAACGCTCGTGAAGACCTGGAGAATAATGGCTGGTTAGTTTTTATCCAAAAATTTGAGGGTTTCGACCTCGCGATCGCCAAACAGTTTGCCCTCACATTTGATGGATGTAGGGCCAATGTTGGAGACATCCAACTGGAATTAAACGAAGAATTCCTTAGTTCAGCCATGGGTTTACCAGCTAAAGGGCAGAGGTGGTTTAAGAATTCGAAGGTGGACGAAGTGCCATGCCCGCTCCTGTTCACATCGAGGAAAATTGTCAGTTGTGACAGAGGTATGCATGTCACTTCCCTTAAGTCCAGGTGGCATGATTTATTGGCAATTGTTAAGCAATTCGTGACTTGCGAAGGTCGTTATGGCTTAGTGTTTATTTACCATCTCCGGTTGCTTATGAATTTCATCGATTTCCCTTTGAATATGCCTCACTACCTCCTACTCAATCTGTATAAAATGGCCAAATGATTTAAACGTGAGAAGGTTGATTCCAGCCTTTTCCATCACTATTTGATCAAAATCGTGATTGTTCATCATCTGAACCTGAGTGGTGACTGTTGGCAAGATTTCTTATTAAGGAATGGCTTTTCCACTCCTGAATGTGTTCAAGTGGACAAGACTGTGGTCACTGAAACCCTTGTCGGTATTGTTGTGCCACATCCTACCCTTCTATACCCTGTCAAACCCTTGAACTTCCCCAACATTCACCTACCCGACACCATGGCTGACCCGTCTTCTAAAGACAATACTAAGACCGTTAAGAGGCCTGTAAGGAAGAAGGGAAAGGGTAATACCGATGCCAATAGTAAGGGAAAGAAGAATGCACAATGGGTATCTAGATGTGCTCGGAACAAGCCCAAACAAAACACTGACCAAAAGCCTATTGTTTTGATCGAGGATTCAGACTCTGAGATTGAACGCTTTTTGGCCAAGGAATACCCGTATTCACATGGTCTCTATTCTGTTGAACCCTATGACTATGTATCCAACCTCCCACCGTGCCTCAAGGATGACCCTAACTTCCCGGGAATTAAGTTTGACAGTGGAACCCCTGGTAATTTAAAAGAACCCTCATCTGTAGTCACTCGACCCGATCAACAACAGTGCACTCAATGCAACTCCTGGTTGGAACGATACTACATGGATGTTCCCCTGTTACAATCCAAAATTAAATCCTTGGAGGAACGGGTTACAGTGTTGTCAAAGGAAAATGACAGGCTATAAGCTTATGATAAGAAGCAAAAGACCACGGGTTCTATCGTCTTCAGAAATGTTGAGGCAACTACTGCCTTTGTTAACTCAAAGTTATCCTGACTGAATCGTTTTCCTACAGCCCAAGTATGTTAATTCAACAATGTTTTAGAACGATTCTGTTTATTTTGAATTAGCAAGAATGATTTCGTTTTGAATTAGCAAAAGCTATTGTGTTTGCATTGATTTGTTTGCTAAATCAAATATGGTTATGTTTTGATTGAATCGATTTAACATGATTTTGTTGTTCTTAAATTAGCCGATTGTGTTTGCTCTGAATTAGTTTGATATAGTTCTGTTTTGTTTGTATTGATTAAAAAATGACTCTGTTAGTTTTGAATTAAACAACGATTTTGTTAGTTTTGAATTGACATAAACGATTGTGTTTGTGTTAAATTAATACAAAAGATTTGTTTGCTAAATCGATTATAGTCTGTTTCGATTGAAATTGATTCAAAAACGATTTCGTTGGTTTTGAATTGTCAAAATGATTCTGTTTGTTTTGAATTGGTAATAAAAAGTTGTTCGACAGATCACATACATCCTGGTTACCATTCGATTAATTCAATACGATTTCGTTTATTTTGAATTGGCATAAAAGATTTGGTTAGTTTTAGTGTGAATAATTGGCTTTGCTTTGAATTAGTAATCAAGAGGTGTTTGATTCACCATATACATTTCTGTTATCATTTGGATTGATTTAAAACGATTTTGATTGTAAATATGACCAGCTATAGAATCGTGAGATTCTGTAGCTAGTCATAAAATTTGGATTTTTGTTAATTTTACAAATAAAACATTATCTAAACTTGTTTATTCTTGTCCACCTACAGGTACACACGAATTTCAATGGGAAATTGGACATGCTGTGGCAGTCTAGAAAATGCTTTTTGTTATATAGTTTTGTTTTAAGTTGTTAGTCCTAGGCAGAAATAGAGATTTGGGAGATTGTTCCCATATTTTTTGTGAACAGTTTTGGATAATTCCCACTGGGATGTTTTACCCTGTGGCCTTTATATACTCATTTATTTTTGTAAATAACCCACGACTGTTGGGAGAACAAAGGCTATGGACTTATGATTATACAAACTCGAATGGAAGTGGATGTTTTGTAACAACTTTAGCTTTCAATTTATCATACTTTCGTTCAAGTTTTGTGCATTTTAATTTGCAACCAAATTATTGACTACTTTAGATATCAAGATTTGTTACAAATTGATGCGTTATGATTTGAATTCTGTCCATACCTGATGTGTCACATTTTACTCATAGCAATTACTCTGTTTGAATTTAATAAATAGAAGGTTTATCTTCTTCGTTAAATGAACTGTTCTGTACAAATCTTCGCACAGGGATTTATCTAAATGTGATGATTTGTAAACTTTAAGATTGTTGTCGTTTTATGTCTTGTTTGTTATTTCATTCGTATTCAAAGAGAGTTGTTGCTTCCTATTTATGAGAAGCTTGTGGAAAATCGGGTGCGGGTTTCCCCCATCGAATAGCTAAATTGGATATTGTGTACATGGCAAATTGGAAATCGTTACTACAGGTTAGTTTGTTAGTGCTTTTTAATTAGTTTAGTTAATATATAAATTTCTTGTAATCTGAATGCCTCTCACTGTTCATCTCTATAGTTCAGATTTACAGTTAGGATTGTTATGTTATTGCTTAGCTTAGATAGTTGTCATTTTATCCCTTTCTCATAAAAATTATAAAAAAAATAAAATAATAGCTTCGCTGTCATAAGACAGTTTACAAATGATTTTGCAAATTTCGATCAAAATTTGTATCCTGTAAATATTGTACATATAAAATTGGGATTTAATTGTATTGATAGCTGAATATTTAATAAGTAGAACGATTGTTTTATAATATTAGTTAGTGAAATGTATATATATAGTTCATATTTGTATATAGTTTGTTGTAGCTGCTTTTTTCTCTTAGATTAGTTTCTTTAGCTTAGTTTTTCTTTGGTTTTCCTAGGACTTAGATCGGCCAACGGAGCCGCTAGACCCATCGGAGTGGATCATCCCAAACGGCTTGGGTTATTTAGACAACCCCGGACTGGATCCACCCCTCCAGTTGACGAGTGGTCAATTTCTCCCGTCAACACTTAGCCATTCACCAGAAAGGTGTCTGGTTGCCCCTCTAAATCCTGTAATCAGAAAGAACTGGGACCCAATTCCTCAGCAATTAAAAATGGTCCCAACCAAAAGTTCTGAAACTTAGTATTCTCTCCCTTTCCCTCATGAGGTTTGTCCCATTTTAGGACAAGGTCACCTACCTCAAAATTTTTGTCAGAGGCATAATTGGAATCAAACCAGTTTTTAACAATAAGTTGATGTTGATCCAATTTATGTTTTGCTTGAGACCTCACTTCTTCTAATTTTAACAAAGCATTAATTCGACTCTCCAAAGGGGGACAATCTTCTTCTTGTACTTTCTGCGATAACTGCAGAGATGGAAGGAGGACATGTGGTGGAAGAATCACGTCCCTGCCATAAACGAGAAAGAAAGGTGAGTTACCCACAAAAACTTTAGGAGTTACTCTATCAGTCCAGATTGCATTTAACAATGCGTTATGCCAATTTTTATGGTTTTCAAAGACCGTTCTCTTGATAATTTTGATCAGATTTTTATTAGTTGATTCTGCCAAACCGTTGCCTTGGGGGTAATTCCTGGTAGAGTACTTTAATTTAATTCCTTTTTCTAGAGCGAAATCACTCATTTCAAGAGATGAAAAATAAGAAGCATTATCAAATACCAGGCATTCAGGGATACCGAAACGGGTAATAATATTAGAATTCAAGAATGATATTACCTAGCTGGTATTTACATCTTTTAATGGGGTAGCCTTAGACCACTTGGTGAAGTAATCTGTGGTTGTTATGATATACTTATGCTGCTGTGAGGATGGCAGATTGATTGAGCCTATAATATCCAGACCCCACTGCTGAAAAGGGGAGTCTACTGAAACTAGTTGCAAAGGGAAATTTGGTTTCTGTATCCGTCCAAATGCTTTTTGACAAATCACACACTTGTGACATAAAGCATGGGCGTCTTTGAAAAGGGTAGGCTAGTAATAACCTGCTCTTAATACTTTTTGGGCAGCGGTGTCTCCACCAAAATGCCCACCAGCTTCTTCTGCATGCAATTCCAACAAGACTTTTTCTGCTTCATCTTTCTCAAGACAGCGCATTAGTACTCCATCAAAATTTCGACGAAACAAAATACCATTAATCAGCTGAAAAGAAGAATATTTTCATCTTAGTGCTCTCCTTTTTGTGGGATCAAGGTGACGGGGAGATGATCCGTGTATAAGGCAAAATTTTATGTCATCGTATAAGGGACTAACAATGTTTTGTGCACAACAGATTTGATTTTGATAGTGTTGTCCTGGATTTAACATATCATTTTCCTCTTGTTGTCCTACAACTGAATCAACGACCAATTTGCATAAACCTTGGCCTGTTACTATTTGTGTTGGGGTGATTTCTATATTATATTCTTGTAAGGATGTGACCCAGTTTGCCCTTTTTTCGCCTAGTTCTTTTTGTACTAACAGATTTTTGACAGTCGGGTAAGGGATAATGATTTTCGTCCTAGATTTCAACAGGTAAGATCGAAAGTGTTTTACTACTTTGAAAACACCATAGGCCTGCTGATCTACTGCTGGATAATTAGGTTTTTCCCCCTTGAAGGCTAAGCTCATAAATGCGATTGGGACCTCATTGTTTTCAACGTTCTTTTGAGTTAGGACGGTAGCGTTAGATCGGTCAGAGGCAAACGTGTAAAGGGTGAAGTCTTGCGAAAAGTCGGGGCTCATTAGAGAAGGAGAGTCTATTATGGCCTTTTTTATTGAATCAAAATCCTGGCTTTATAAAGTTCCCCAATGGTACTATACATCCTTTTTTATTAAGTTTTGTAATGGTCTCACCATTTCTGAAAAGCTGGGGACGAATCTCCTAACAAAGTTTATCTGACCTAAGAAATATTGCATGGAATTTTTTTACGAGGGAGGGGGCAGTTTCGAAATGACTTGAGTCCTTTCAGGGTCGATAATCATCCCTTCGCTCGATACAATGAATCCGAGGAGCTTACCTTGTTCTATTGTGAAGATAGACTTTTTAGGGTTCAAAGAAATGTCGTACATACGACATCGCTGTAGAATGGATCTTAAGTGGGCTAGATGGTCTTCTTTATTTTTTTAGAAGATAGTGACGTCATCTAAGTAAACTACTACAGATTGATTGATTAAGCCTCGAAAAGCGATGTCCATCACTCTCTGGAAAGTGGCACCGATGTTTATGAGTCCAAAGGGCATCTTTCTATAAGTGTAGGTGCCCCATGGAGTGCAAACGATGGTTTTGAGTTGGTCTGGAGGAGACATAAGGACTTGGTTATACCTTGAAAAACCATCCAACAAGGATAGTATTTCAGAACCAGATACATGTTGAAGGATCTGTTCCATGGGAGGGACAGGGTAGTTGTCTTTATTAGGCGCTCGGTTAAGATTTCAAAAATCGACACATAGTCGGATTTCACCACTCTTCTTTCTGACAGGGACAGGATTAGAGACCCATTGTGTGTGCCTAACTAGGAAAATTATCTTAGTGTTCAGGAGTTTGTTTAATTCCTTCTTGATCGTTGGTTCAAGTTTTGGGTGCATTTTCCTTAACTTTTGTTGAGAAGGTTGGGTTTGGAGTTTCATGGGAATACCGTGTTGTATGATGTTAGGATCAAAGGTTTTTAGGTCGTCGTGCGTCCAAGCAAAAACATCTTTGAATTCCTTAAACAACTTAATAAATGCTACTTTTTCTTGCTCAGAACACCCCAACCCTAAATTAATGCAATGTGGATTGACTTTAGTTCCCAAATTTACTTTTTCATGCGTCAAAGAGGAACTATTCATTTTACAGTTCACTGATTTTCTAAACTTGTCGTGAAGATCATAAAATTTTTCTAATCTAACTACAAATTTTGGGATAGAGTTTACCATGTCTGATGAAGATTCTGGGGATCTTGGATCTGGTATTACCGTAAAGTCGCGAAGATTTTCGTCATGGGCACCTTCGTCGATCACCGCGCCCTGGAACATTTCTTCCATATGCAGAAAACTTATGATCTGTTGATCATCATCGAAGACTCTCCAATTCGTGATGCTGTCTGGGACGGACGGTCCGAACAACAATTCGACAAAAAATGCATTTGGAGATAAGCCTTCTGCAAGAAATTTTTTTGAAGCGACGTTAGCTAACAAATCATCTTCAGAATTATTCAATCTAGGAATAGAATTTATGTTAAATGCGGAAAAATTGTTCATCAAATTCCATACCTCAGTTTGATAGCTTTTAAGGTGCAGAGATAGACAGTGGATAGAATTTTTTACATGTCTAACCACGATTTCCGAATCACCAAAGGCAGTCAAATTTTGAATGTTCAGATCTAACGTTTTTCTGAGGCCTTGCAGGAGTGCCTCATATAAGGCCGTGTTGTTCGTACATTCGAATTCTAACCGGCAAGCAATCAGAGTCTTGTTACCTACTGGATCGATGAGCACGCACCCTACACTAGCTCCTTCCTTAGATTTTGACCCATCAAATTAGAGAGACCATATTTGATTTTCGTCCGGTGCATGTGACCATTGAGAGGAAACTGCTGGCTACGTATATGTCAAAATTTTAGACTATTGTTTCGGGTTAGTGATAGTAGAAGTTCCGGCCATGAAATTACCGAAAAAAGTATCCATCCCCTGTATTTCGGGCAAATCGGCAGAAGGAGTGAATGGCTCATTGGGATCATTTAAAGCAGTCACCGTGAATTTCAGATAATGTTCACGATTTACCTTGATTCTGTTGGGCTTCCCATTCTCGGGCAGCCACAAGTGAGACCAATCCATTGCAAAATAGCCATGTAATTGTTCTGACCATTCTCTACATAAAAACAAACCATAAACTTCAGGAATATCTACAACAATAATATCAATCACTTGATGAACTTTAGGATTAGAAGACAATCTTATAAGCACATTTCTTAATTCGCCTATCACTTTAACACTAGTTCGATCAAGCTGGATAATTTTCAAGCTGGATGGTTGACCTTCGGCATTAATATTTTGACAGATATACCAAGGCATTACGTTAGATGACGCACCTGAATCTACCATACAATTATGTACATTCCTATTGAAAATTTCAAAAGTCAACAAAAATGGAGGGACATTCCTGCGAGTATTAACAGTGGAAGTTTGTTGCTTTTTACTCGCAGCCTCTGAAACTGGTTTATCTACATTATTTACATTATTTACAAGAAGGTATCTTTTATCATGAGGCTCGGATGTAGTTTTGGAAGAGGCCTTCTGAGGAATTTTGGGGCTGTTTTGAACACTTTTGTTGCTGTTTGGATTGTTCTCTGCAATATTTTGCAGCATTTTTTGCAGAAGAAAAGGGAATTTTAATAATTCATAAAACGAGATATTAGCCCTAAGATTTTTCATATATTCAATTAAATCATAATCTAAACTTGGGTTTACTGAATTCTATTTAGTCTCAGTTGATTTAGATTATTTTTGAGGCAAAGTCGTTGTAATTTCGGAAGAAGGCTTATTTGCCGTCTTACTCCTAGTATTGTAAGGATGCACTGTTTCAAAATTAGCTTGAAAAATGCTATCCGAAAAATGTCCAAAAATATTTAGAAAGGATTCATCTTCTTCTATTGTCTCTTGTTCAACTACCTCTTCAGGAATCTCAGGAGGAATCAAGTTATCGTGTGCTTCTAGGATCGTTTGAATAGGAAATTGTAGTCTTTCTAGATTTAGGCCTTCAATATTTGAATTAGGTCGGTTGGTGGGAAAAGGCTTCCTAAAGGGGGGTTTGTAGGGCCCTTTTCTCGAAGAAGCTTCTTCAGCTGACCTTTTCAAATCTATAACTTGATTGGACAATTTCTGAATGACTTTCTGTAATTTTTCTAAATCCGAGCTCTTAGGTTGAGCTTTGTCTTGGGAAGGTCTAGGAAGGATTTCGATTTTCTTCTTGGAAGATGAACTAATCTCTATCTCGTTGCTCATAGTGTCTTTTAAACCGAGAATGTCTTTCTCGATCTGACTGGCCTCTTCAAAGGCTTCTAACAACATGGCTTTCTTGGATCTCTTTACCCAAATGGCTATGTTTTGATGTAATGCTTTCGTGTAGTATGCGATTATAAGATTCTCGGCAGGCATCAAATTTTTGGGGATTCGGTTCTTTAGTGTCAAGAACCTTTGATTAAAGTCTTTGATATTTTCTTTGGGGTTCATTTTTAAACTAGAAAGCTCCATGACTAGAACTTCAGGAGACTTGTCATCTCCGAACTTCTCAAGGAAACAGGATTCAAATTTCCCCCATGATACGATGGTGTGGGGCTGTTGGGMAAAGTACCAGGTAGAGGCATTGCCTTCAAAGGTGTAGGGAAACAATCTACATACTACGTCTTCGTGCTCAACACTATGGAGTCTAATGGCTAACATAAACTTTTTGATGTGATCTTCGGCTATCTTTTTGGAGTCCGAGTCAAACTTAGGGAGCCATTTCTCCGAGTGTTTGGGAAGAGGATGTTGAGGCCCAAGTATGGCCACTGCATCTTGGTCAAGCCATGGTCTGGCAGGATTGTTCGGATTGGCCATAGGTGTGGGTGGTTTTGAAGGCTGGGAAGAGGAACTGCCTTCATCAGAGGATTCTTCTCCAGAAGAAGAAGGAGATGAAGGAGGTGGTGATGGTGGAATACTAGATCCTCCTGTTGCAGTAGTGAGGATTGGATCTATAGGGTTTAAGGTAAGGTCAATACCTCCAAGTTGTTCTCTGATATCAGAGAAGTCTAATAGTTGATTCAAAGGTCAGTTTGGTTGTCTTATACGGGCTAAGGCACTATGCGTTCTTATGAGAGATTGCCGAGCAATCTCTTGTATATCACCACCTGTAGGATTTGGAGTTACTGGTTCAACTGTGATCTGTAGATCGTCGTTTGATGTGGTTGTTGTTTTAGGGACAATGTTGCCATCTGAATGACTTCTAGTAACTATAGGTGAGCGGGTAGGTGGGGGAGGAGTCTTACAACCTCCTCGTGCCATTAATAGTTTTCAGCCCCTCCTTCTAGCACCATTTGTAGACGGGCAAAATTGACCACTCGTCAACTGGAGGAGTGAATCCGGTTCGGGGTTGTCTAATTAACCCAAGCCATTTGGATTAATCCACTCCGATGGGTTTAGCGGCTCTGTTGGCCGATCTAAGTCCTAAAGAAAGAAAAAAACAAAACTAAAGAAAGTGCAATAACTTGATGAATAACAATTGCTGAAAACTATATATAGATATAATATATATTTACAGTTTAACTAACTAATATTTATAAAATAACTCTACTTATCATATGTACCATACAGACACATAATTCTAATTCTAAGATATATATAATATATACAAAATACGAATTTTAATCTAAATTCGTGAAAATCGAATGCAAATTGATTTTTTAAACAACAGTAAAGCTATTATTTAATCTTTTTTGATTTGTTTTCTTATAATGTTTATACTCGAGAAATGGAATATCAAAATTGTCTAATTAAAAACAGAAATAACATATAGTAGAAGATGTTTTAACTATAGGAAACTTATGTATTCATTAAACTAATGAAATCAAATTAACAAACTGACATGTTACAACATCCAATATCTTGTTCTTTATGTAGCATCCAATCACCTTATCTGACGAGGTAAACCTACAATAGATCCTCAAATTGCTTGCAATAATGTGAAGCGAAAATGATGGAGTTTTGAATTATAAGACACATAACATATGCAGTCACAATAATCTCATAATTTTACAAGCAGCCACATTAAGATAAACTTTGCCAAGAGAACTTGCGTATAAACGTTTGATCGAAATCAGAGATAAACCTATTAATTCAATTTGAACGAATGATTACTGTGTGTTAAATCCAGAACATGAAACATGGATAACATATAAACTTCTATTCTATCAACTTGTAGTAAACCATGACAGTGAAAGCAATCATAATATATTTACAAATTGAAATAAACATGACTTGAATAAAAACACAATACGGAGAAGCTAAAGCTGTGATGAGTATTATATTTTATTCAGGTTTGTAAATAAAAATCCATAGTCTTGTCCCAGGCAGAGATGATGCCATGTTTACAAAATAACATGCTTATATAGGTTCCAGGAACAA
>SNQJ01S0001564.1:391518-419547 GCA_010110895.2 Picea sitchensis
TGTCTCCTTTGTATATATAGGAGACTAGGAGGTATAATTACAACTAATGGCCTAAAGCCGACATAAATAAAATAACATTACTAATATAATATGCCCCAATTAAGGGGTAATGAGCCAATATTAGGGCTTAATAAATTTTATCCAACTCATTCAATTGTAGGGCTCATTGCTTCGAAGCCTCATCTAAGTTCAATCCCAATTCTACGGCAATACGAAAAGTCCTTACTTGGAATTATATAGCTAGAAGTACTTGTTTCCTGTACACTAGCTCATAAGGGGTATGCTCAATTGTATTCCTCCAGGTAGTCCGGTATGCCCACAAAGTCTCTAGGAGCCTATCATCCCAGTCTTGGTGATGTAACTGAACAGTCTTGGTCAAGATGGCTTCCAAAACTTTGTTTATAGAGTCTACCTGACCATTGGCTTGCAGGTGGTATGGAGAAGATTTACAATGTTTAATCCCATATTTCTATGTTATCTTTTTCATCATCTTGGAAGTGAATTGAGTTCCTTGGTCGGTAACAATTTTATGAGGGACACTGAAGCGGGTAAAGATGTATTCATAGATAAATTCGACAACAGACTTCTTTGTAGCCCTGAATAGGGATTTTGCCTCTACCCATTTGGTGACATAGTCCGTACAAACCAAAATATATATCTTCCTACAGGACATGGGTGAAATTGGTCCTACAAAGTTGAGGGCCCATTTTTTGAAGGGTTTTATCATAACTTGGGCACGCAAAGGAATTTTTTCAATTGACATAGGTCTTCCTATCCTTTGGCAGCTATCACAACTTCTCACATACTTGGCAGCATCTTTGAAAATGCTAGGCCAATAGTAACCTAAATGTAACACCTTATATGTTGTACGTTTGTTAGAAAAATGGCCACCACATGGTCCATCATGACAGCTTCATAGTATTTCAGGTACCTCATCCTCTCTAACACATCTATGAATAATCAAATCAGGACCTGCACGAAAAATATCATGACCAACCCAAGACTAATTAGCACTCTGCGTAATAATTTTCTGCTTTTCATAAGGTGACAAATGATACGTTAGCTTCCTAGTAGCCAGATAGTTTTCCATATCCGCAAACCATGGGGTATTGATAGAAAGGGAAAAAGATTCTCATCTAGAAAACTAAAATCTACAGGTATATCATCATCCTCATTTTCTATTCGGGAAAGAAAATCAGCTACTACATTATCCTTTCCAGGTCAGTCAAGCACAATGATATTAAATTCTTGCAATAACAAAATCCACCTGGTCACTCAGCCATTAGTTATGGGTTTATTCATGAGAAATCTAATGGCAGAGTGATCAGTATGTACAAATACCTCATAACCTGTAATATAATGACTAAACTTGTTGATAGCATGAACAACTACCAAGAATTCCTTCTTGGTAACTGTGTAGTTTAACTCAGCAGGGGACAAGTTCTTTCTCACAAAATAAATGGCATATGACTGTTGGTCCTCTTTCTTCCCTAATACCCCTCCTATAGTGGTGTCGGAGGCATCAGTGGATATATGAAATGGGAGAGTCCAATTGGGCCCTCCAAGAACTAGTGCCACAAACAACTTAGCTTTCAGGGTTTCAAAGGCAGTTTGACACTGTTCAGTCCAAATGAAATCGACATATTTTATTAGTAATCCAGACATATGTGCAACAATCTTTGTAAAATTTTCAATAAACCACTGGTAATATCTGGCATGTCCAAGAAAGCTTCTCACCTCTTTCTAAGTCTTGGGGGGTGGAAGTTTGACGATGACCTCAATCTTTGCAGGATCAAATTTTATCCCTTCATATGAAACATGATGTCCTAGAACCACTCCAGTTAACAACATTTTGCATTTTTCATGACTTAGAGATAGGTTCATTTCCTAGCATCTGATGAGGAATTTTTCTAAGTTGTCTAAGGCTTCCTGGTAAGTGTTTCCATAGACTGTGAAGTCATCCATGTAGACCTCCACACAATCATGAATAAGATCGGAAAATATCCCTAATACTGCTCATTGAAATGTGGCATGAGCATTACACAATCCAAATGGAAAGACCCTATAGGCATAGGTGCCCCAAGGACAAGTAAAGGTAGTCTTGTCTTGGTCTTTGGGTTCTATAATAATCTGGTTGTACCCATTGTACCCATCTAGAAAGAAAAAATACTTCTTTCCAGACAAGGTATATAGAACTTGGTCAATGAAAGGGAGACGAAAGTAGTCTTTCAGAGTGGCCTTGTTGAGTTCTCGGAAATCAACACAAATTCTCCATTTCCCGGTCACTTTATTTGGAACCACTACAAGCGAGGATACCCACTTACTATCGGAGATGGGATAAATGAATCAGACATTTAACAACTTTTGGATCTCTTCCTTGACTATATCTTTAAGTATTGGGTTCATCCTTCTCTGGGGTTTCCTAACAGGTGTTACTTCCCCTTGGGTATATATGTGATGGATGCATGTGTTGGGGTGTATACCCTTCATGTCAGTGTATTCCCAGGCAAATGCTCCTGATTGTTCTTTAAGGATATATACTAATTGTTTTTGTTGGTCTGCATCTAGCCCAGAGTTTATATGTAAATGTTTTCCTAGACTAATCTTGTAGGGCATAGTATAATACATGGTAGACTCATCTATCTCAAAAATAAAAGATGTCGAAGAGAAAATGGATGGGTCTAATTGTTCTTGAAATTATTCCCCAAACATGTATTCAAATTGGGGAAAAGACTGTGGAAAATCCACACATGTGATAGAAAAAATGAATTGGTTTAGCACATTGTATCATCCTCGGCACCCATGGCCAGGCAACGCTATGCCAGAGAACACTTACGTTCTCTCTGCGGAACATACTGTAACATACCCAGCTTCTATTATGAGCTATGCCACATGAAATTTTCTAACTGCATGCATTTAAAACATACACACACAACACTCTTGCAGAAGATTTATATATAAAATGTAAAAGACAAATACATTATGTAAATGCACAAATTCACATTGAAATAATAGTAACCATAGACATGCAACATATATAGGAAATAACCAAAAACCTACAGACAGTTATAACCATGCATATGATAAACCCATAAAATAAACACGTAGATAACAATACAGCATGTAATTTGATCACACAACTAACACTTATCTTTTCAAGAATATCACCAACTGCATGTAGACCTTCCATAAACCTCCCAGCCTTAGAATACACTGTTCATCACTCTCAATAGTGAGTCACCCCCGATCTTGGACTAAACTCCACTCAGGGTAAAGGGATTTCTAACCAGGCTAAAGGATCATAGACAACAGGAAAGACTTTGTCACGGTGCTCACTCAACTAATAGCCTATAGTCCCTCATTCCCCACATGTTTGTCCCACCCAAGAAGTGTTCCCCTTCAATGCTCAACAGTCCTTCGGTTTCCCCACTTCCTTTCCGGGCTTCAGCAACAGTCCGGACAGGAAGTTTCAGAGCACTGTAGCTGAACTTTATCACCTTCAGGAAATCAATTTCCAGAAATTATCTCACCCAGAGAATTTCTTATGGGCCTAACAACCCACCTCTTCAATATCCCATGGGCCTGAAAACCCTCTTCTCCAGTCTCGCTCCCCAACTAACCAGCTACACCAACAAAAAATGGCTATGGATACAGGTTCATATACAATGAAATGAATGTCTGAGTTTAACTGACTATGTGAGTGAAAATGGTCACGGAAATCCTGGCTGAATGCTAGAAGGAATGATGGAAATGATGATGGTCCCAATGATGGGGGGAGTTGAAAAGGAACTAAGCCCCCACAATATGTATGCATGTCCCCAACTTGACACTTGTCATGTTGGGAGCTACTTTGGCCCACTTGTCCCCAACTTTAAAACTTAGGATAAAATAATTATCCATACTTTATGATTTAAGAAATATTAATATAATRTTCCTTTTTGGCTCAAGCTCTGTAGCTTAGCCCCTTTCCTTAACTTAGCCCCTCCCTTTCCCTAACTAGTGGAGTTTAKTCCCCCATCTCTTTTATCATGGTTGGTCTGCGCGCAACGATGTATTTTATATTAAATATGAGACATGTACAAAAACAGGCGCACTAGCCTTTAACATCTAGTCTCTCTGGCCTAATCAAAACATAAGTATCCTAGCTTATAATAATTGGCTCACCAGCCTATATAACATATCATATACACAAAGGCTCCATGACCTCAACATCGTGCGCACTTAAGATGTTGTGCGCGGTATCCTGGAATGCGCACACTTCCTCATTTTACTGCGTAGTACATGCGCACACTATGCCATGAAATGTGCATACAAAAATTATATCAAAACAGATCACTATCTTAAGTACATTTGTATTTACATTTACAATTGGGTTCAGCCTTAGGGATATTACACACATTTTCTATTGTGTTCTCTTGAAGTGTCCTTGTGTGGTCACTAGGCAATACAGGTTCTTCCCAGTCCTCGTTCTCGTATGGACATTCAAGCCACCAAATATTATCCATAATAGGTTGAGTTGGAGGGTAAATGTTGAGCTTATGGATAGAGAGACCATTTTAGATGGTCATTTCTCCTGTTCTATAGCCAATAAATGCATTGGTTGTGGCTAGCCAAGGTCTTCCCAAAATGACGGGATGGCTCTTGGCAGGATCCTTTGAGTGAATGACAAGAAAATCTATTGGGTACTCCCATGGGGATAAAGTAACCATGATATCATCTAAAATTCCTTCAGGTATAACTCTAGTCTTATCTGCTAATTCCAAAATGGTTGGGGTAGGCCAAAGAAGAGGTTGTAAGTGTAATTTTTCCAAGGTAGTAGCAGTCATAACATTGATGGCTTCCCCTAGGTCTATGAGAGTGTTTTCAATGTATACCTCATTAATGGTTATGGTCACTACTAGGTTTCCTGGGTTCCCATGCTTTGTTAGTTTTGGCTGCTCTGATTTGTACACAGAAAGTCCTCCTACCAAATTTACTGTAGGAGGGTCCTTTTGCTTCCTACCTGGCTTCTTAATACACAATTCTTTGACTACCTTATTGTAGATTGGAATGCCTTTAATATCTTGAAGCAAAGGAATCTTGACACAAATATTATTCAATTCATTCAAGATGTCAAATTCTGGTTGGGTGGTACGTTTCTCAATTACCAATCGGTCTGGATAAGGAGGTACCTTCGTAATTTGTAAAGGTTCATTTTGGGGAAGCTTGGGTTCTTGGTTCTTGGTTGTTTGGTGGTTTCTTCTTCTTCTTCTTCCTGGATGACTACTGAAGGTCTCTGCTTCTCCAGAACGTTTCTCGATCTTAGTTGAATTTCCTATAATGGAACAGGAGTAATAACATATGTCGGGAAGGCTTGCCTCTCAACATTGTGAAGAGGTTGAGGGGGCTTGTAACACCCTGTTTCCCCCAGTCTATAAATATAACTATATTGGCCAGGAACTATGGCAAACTTGAAGGTGTGAATGTTTGTTTTGATGGACCTTTGTATAAAAGGTCGATAAATGTAAATTATGTTATGAATATGTGTTACATGATTGTTGAGAGGGGGATGTGCTAAAAGAGACCACGATGGATAATGAAAAGTGGTGGAAGGGACCTGGAATGGTTGCGTTAACTTCCACCGAGCCAGTACCATACTGGTTTTTACTTGCTCAAAGACCAAAGAAACTCTCTAACCTTGGAATGAATTTCTCGTCAGATTGGTAGGTGGGGAGGCTCCTCAAGAGTTAATGAGGGGATGGGGGTGAACCTCCCATCCGTAAAATCTCTCAGACTTGACAATGGACGAGAAATTTGTGCCACACGCAATCTTGCAAAAAAAAAGGCAAGAGAGGAATTTTGGTAAAGGGTAGAGAGAGAGCACGCGACAGGGATCGCAGAAGAGAACTGGGAAAATTCTGGAAACACAGGGAGTTATGAACATAGGAGAAGGAGAGTAACCTTCATCTTGGATTATTTTTTCTATATCAGAAGAAGGAGAGTAACCTTCTTCCTTGACTTACGTTGAGCTGGAAGTAAGATATTGAATCTCAGAGCATCATGGTCTAGCTCAGCGGTGGCTAGTGGTAAATATGTTTGGAGTCACTGAGCCTATGGTTGGGTGGAAACGAGCACCCCTCTTAGCAGTTGCTTCACACTTGGTGGATCTGATAAGTGTTTTATGCCTTGTATTTTGAATTGAATATCATGAATACACGCTCATGTTTATACGCCCATAATGATTTCTGTGTGGAATGATTGCCTGGTGTTTTAGACTAGAAATAATGGATGCATGTGTATACTTACATGCCATACTTGTTTTCTGTACAAATGATTAAGTCTGGGGCTTGAGTTCGCTCCACCGAGAATAATCTTGTTTGCTTGATTCTTGTAATATTCTATGAAGGCTCCTCGAGAGCACTCTTCCTCAGGAATTACCCCATAAACCTTGGAACTGTACTAAACCTTTACCTAGAGACTCGACTAAGATGAGGGACAATTTCCCAAGAACCATCTGAAGGTTCATGCGATCTGGTTCTGGAAACCTTATGAAAGAAAGAGTAGTTGTCTAAGGTCTCGGAGTCATGGGAGTTTGAAGCTCCAAGAGTTTGAATTTCATGATTCAAGATCATAAAGGATAGCGAGTCCAATTATCAAAAGGGAGTATTACGTCGTTTAGTAGAATAACGGTCGGGATCCTTTTGAAAATACCCCATATCTGTTAGGACCAATGGATCTAGAGGAGGAGTGTAGGCATTAATGACTGAACCCCTCCAGCCTTCATCAAGTAGTGATGGGCTCAAGGACCGTAGATCCAAGGATCTGTCAGAGTTCTATTGACCATCGATCTTAACCTTGGCATAGGCAGGAGAATGCACTCAAAAAATTCTTGAAAGTCTCGAAGAAACCGGAACCGTCCACCAACAGAGGACACGTGGTGGTCAAGTAGCATTTCGCTGACTCACGACTTGGAGTGGTCAAAGGGTAGGACCGCACAAACTCACAATTCATGAAATCGTGACGTGATCCTGGTCATTGATCCAAGAGTGATCTGGGCTGTCGGTTTAAGCATGAACGAGTTTCGGCGTTTCAACGACCGGGAGACCAAAGGGAAAGACCCCTCGATTTTGTAAGTCATGAAATCCCAGTATACAAAACCCTGACGTGCTCTATGGATTGACCCTAGGTCATAGGATAGGCCCATGTGGTAAAAGGAGGAGGTAGGTGCTAGCATTTGGCTAAGGGTCTAACTCGGGTATCGACATTTCAAGACCTGAGCGTTCGAGGAAATGAGAAGTCGAGGGATGTGAAGTCCCGATGAGCTCGAAGACTCAGCCCCTGGTAGTGCTGAGCGGTCACATGGGTGGAGGGATTAGATAGGTGTTACGGGAATCGGGATTTAAGGGAATGAAGAGTCAAAGCTAGCTCACGTTCATTATCCCAATACACAAAATTGTGATACGATCATAGTTGTTGATCGAGGGGATAGCATAGGACCGTAGATCCGATTTCTAGTCCAGGAGTGAGAGTTTGGGTGGCTTCGCATCCTGAAAGTTCTGAAATGCATAGAATCTCTCATAAGCACATGGTCATACCTTGTGGTCGTATGGGGAAATCTCACGTCTTATGTGGGTTTTTGTAGTTAGGGTTCAATGAGGTCTGTGGATTTGTTAGGAGGACCCCGATAGGGAGTCAAAGAGTTGATTTGGCTCGAAAACGAGAATATAGAAAAAAACATATTTTTATTCACGCCCATCGTGGGGGTGTTATAGGGCTTATTATTAGGATTCAGGGCTGGTTGTGCCAGTAATAGTGTTGGTCTTGGGGAGCTTTCATTTTGATATTATTGTGGTTGTTGTTGTGAAATAGGAGGTAAAGGTGGTGGAACAAAACCTGCAGAAGTTGCAGAGTGTTCGGTGGGAACTGAGGATAAGAATGGTTGGACATATGGATATGTGGAGCTTGAGAGTTTCCTTGGTTGTGTCCTCCTCTCCATCCTTGAATCCAAGGATGTTGGTATCGAGTGGACCAGTTTTGCCAACTTGGTGAATTCCACTATTGTTTTTTTTCATAATAAGGTGGAACTTGAGATTGTAGATCTGGGTATGTGGGTTGGTTCCTAGGCTACCATGGCCTTCTAGGTGCATAAGAAGACTCCCCAGGATCTCCACTCCTATATATTGCTAATAAACTAGGCAATGATGGACATTTTTCAGTCACATGGTCTTCTGTATAGAAGCCACAAACTGAAATGTTATCTAATGGGCATTCCCTTGAGGAATGCTTCCTCATGCATCATGGGCAATATATGCTCATTGTTGCATTTTCCTCCTCCTGTTTCTTTTCTATTTTAAGGGTGTCCAATTGGGAACCTATTGTGCTTAAGATGTCAGTCTTGAAGTTTTCCAAAAGGTTCCCCATCTATGCCCTCGTGATATGACCTGAACTAATTTGTTTTAAGTTTCTGTTGTAAGGGTCCCAAACATTCTTTCATGTTTTGGCTCTACTGCTTGAGTAATTTTTACACATTTCACATATTTCAGCAAATGGTTTATTAGAAATGTCACTTGATGCCATCAATTTAATCATCTCTAGACATTCTTCTGAAATTCCCTTAAGGAAAAGAGCCCTAATTGAATCCTCTAGGAGGTCATGGTATTTTGACTTCTTGGAGATATAACCAAATCTTTCCATATAATCTTCAAGGGTCTCGTCTTCTAACTGATGGATTTTAAATATGTCATTACGAGACTCTTTGGTCTTGTAGTAGTCTTGGTATTTCTTAAGAAAGATGTCTTTTGTGGCTTCCCAATATGTAATATTGGATTCTCCCAACCCCATGAATCATCTTAGTGCAGAGTCTTTGAGCGTGGCAGGAAAGAGTTTTAGTTTCTAGGCATCTTGTACGTAGTTGTAGCTCTTACACAAGATGTCGAATTCAAATAAGAAGGTGTCTAGATCTTCACTATTTTTACCATAAAAGGTAGGCAGTGCTGAGAGAGGAATATTCTTCATGTTGACATTTGGGGTGGTGACTAGAATTGGAAACCTAAAGGTAGTTTTGGTTTGGTTTCCATTTTCTTCTTCCTCCCCATGTCTTACATTGTTATGGTCCTCCTGATCATCCATATTGTGGTTTCCAAAAAGAGAGTACCTAGGTGTTTTTATCTTTGAAGAGAACAAGGTTTCCCTTTGATGGAAAGGTCTTCCTACTATTTGGATATCTGGGACTCTACTCAAGTCGGTTGAGATTATTGGTGCCAAAGTTTTTGTGTCAGTTTGAGAGATAATCACATTGCTTGAACTACCAAACAAAATATTCACTTGTTCAGGGTCTATGATATCTTCAAAATTAGGATTTTCTGGTGGTGGTGTAAAAGCAAAGGTTGTATTGTTTGGTTCTGTGGAAGACTCGAGTGGTCTTGCTTCTTGTCTGAATATGATTGATGCTTCAATTTCTTGTTCTATAGTGCTCCCTGTGTTAGTCTCTTTAGAGACTATTTTATCTCTTTGAGTTGAGCTAGCTCTTGTTTTTCGGTATCGATCTACGGATTTTATAAGAGGAACGTTCCTTCCCCCAAAGAGATTGGAAAGAACCTTGGTTGAAAGTCCTAATTTAGATTTAATGTATCTACCTTGTGGGTCTCTAGGATTATTCATGAAAGAAAGCAAAAACAAAAGGAAAAGGCTACCATCTGGTTTCTAGGTCTATTCATGAAAGTAAACAAAGACAAAAAGGAAAACTACCATTGGGTTTGGGGGAGCCTGAAATAGCAGATGTGCAGGTTCTTACCTCTCATCTTAAAGTTTCCCTGCCACTAAACTAATTCTAAGGTTTAGAAGTGATCTATTTCCTAACTATTTCCTACCTTGAGACAACTCCCTGGCAATGGTGCCAAAAATGATGGGTGTTCTATATGCACTAAAAACACACTAAAAACCCTCAATTAAATTGTCAACCCAAGGTAAATAAACTTAGAGTTGTAGAAAAATATATGCCAAAGGTAGAAGGGTTGGTGTAGCATAGTCTAACTAAGGAAGTGGTTGTCTAAGGGACAATCTATTCAAGCAAACCTATCTAATGAGAAAACCCTACTAAGAAAATTGAAACTATGTAACCTAAGTAGTTTTGGGCCAAGGATCGATGGATAGCTCTAAGAAAGAAAGTAAAAACCCGACTTAAAGAAAACTAGTTCATAACAATAAGCAAAAGAAACTATTAAGTATAATAATGAGCAACTAACAAAAGAAAACTATTTTAACTTGCCAACCTATATTCAATGAGCAACTACCCTATGAAAGAAAATAAATAAACAAGCAAGCAACTATTCTATTGAAGCAAGTAAACAAGTAAGCAAAGACAACTAACTAACCTATTAAAGAAAATAGACAAGTAAGCAAAACAACTAACTAACCTATTAAAGCAAATAGACAACTAACTACTCTAAGATAACTTCTACTGCAAGTAATCAAACTAAAACTTCTCATTGAACAACTATCTAGCCTAAGAGGCAACTGAACTATGTTCGTAATTCAAACTTCAAAACTATTTCTAATTCATGAAAGGAAATCTATTTAATTGAAAGAAAGAAGAACTACCAACTAATTCTTAATCTATGATAAGCAAACTGCTCTTTAATCTATCAAAGCAAAAGACTATCTATCCTACAACAACAATAAAACTATCTTATAAACTATGAAAGAAAGAAACTATCTCTTCTAATCTACAAAAGCAAGAAACTATCGTTTCTGATCTATGAAAACAAGAAACTATGTTTTAACCTATGACAATCCAAATATAATGTTGGTGGTTGTGTGAATGTCTCCAGTGTCTAATAATATCTTGATGGCACTTGACTGCAAAGGACAATTCAAGCGGTATAAGCTCAACATTAATCTCAATAGCAAAGTGAAAGGTGTGGATTAAACAATCCAATGAGAATTTAGCCATGACAAAAACAATCGTCAATTACACTGCATATTCATTTATTAACCATCAACAATATAACAAGATCATCATTGTACTTCTATACTATGTAAGAAAAATTCATACTTAAACTCAACTATTAACTAAGAAATACAATTGCAAACTAATTCTAGGAAGGGAATTACATAAAATGAAACTATGCTATATCTATTCTAACAATTCAAACTGCAATAAGAAAATGCTTAATAACATAAATTAAGACATGACATTAAAAAGTAAACTACCAAATGTATTAGCCAACAACTAAGTAAGCAAGATCTATATAAAACTGAAATAAGAAATCTATCATTAAAACCTGAAATTAACTCTATCCATCCATCAAATCCTTGTCAAAGAAAACCCAAATTAAAACTCAGTTCTAATCTATTTAAAACATTGTTTTAAATTTAACTCTAAAATCATAAATGAAAATGTAATCTAATATCTAATTGCACATGGGGTTAGTCTAGGGATTTGCAAATCCGTTCCTACCTACAAGATCAATGCATGCTAACACAATCCTTCATACTAACCTACAAAAGAGAGTCAAAGCAATTAAACTACAACAACAAACTAATTAACAAAATGATAATGCATGTATAGGAAATAAAGAGAACAACTAAACTATAAAATGCGAAACATGGTGCGTTTTCACCCTATAACACCAAAAAAAGTGAATCAGATCCTTGGAAGTGTAAAAACATGATGAATTATACTCAATATAATCATTAAACACAAATCATACGTACCTAGTGTCGAGTATACAATTTTAGCATAAAATTCTTCAAAAAGCTCCTTCAAAACGTGAAAAACACATATGTACATTCAGCAAAAAGTGTCTAATAACTGTCATAAATTGATCATATCTCGGGCCCAACATGAGTCATTCAAAGGATGGACACAATTTTTCTTTAAAACATGCATAGGAACATGCATCTCAAGAAGTGTCTCAAGGGAGGAAAAATCTTATTTTTGGAGTCGTTACAGAGGGCATGGACCCATAGAGCGGGTTTACATGATCATAATGTTTGTAAACATACATGGATTAGGGGGGAGAGAAACAAAATTTCCCTTCTAATCCTTATGGACATGGACAGGCCAAATATATTTTTGATTTAGGAGACTATGGGTCACTATGAGACACTAATCTATGATTTGGAGAAAATTTTCCCTATTTGGGGTTTTGTTGGTATTGATTTTGAAAGGATTTTGGGAGGTATTGTTATTAGTTTTTATGCAAATTTCATGCTTGCTAATAGTTTTTATATTTCCTTATGAATTTAAAAAAAAAAACTACAAATATATGGACGGAACAATCTCCCTTCTAAACCTTTATGGTCCTTATGATGGGAAGGAGGCCTTTTGGGAGAGGCTTTTTTCCTACCCTTTTTATTAGTTATAAAAACCTAATGATCAGGGGTGACCTTACTTTCAATATCAATAGGGATGAAATATGGGGGACCACAACTCAAGAGGACAATTTGGAACTTTTTTTTAGATGAGATGGAAATGTCTGGCATGTTTGAAGTGGAAGGTATTTTTACATAGAAATATCAAAGGAATTGTGAGCGTTCATTGATAGTTTCAAGAAAGATAAGAGTTCTATATCAAACGGTTGGACTGCATAATTCTTTGTAATTTTTTTTAATTATGTGAGAGATGTTCTTCTTAGAGTGGTGGAAGAAACTAGGTGCACAGGAAAGATGATGCATAGAATCAGTTTTACTTTCATAGTAGTGATTCCAAAAACACATTTCCCTTCTTCCTTAGAGGATGTCAAGCCCATTACACTTTGTGACTGCCTAAACAATATTGTGGAAAATAGTATATCCATACAGATCAATCTAGTTTTATCCAATATCATCTCTTGGGAATAATTTGATTTTCTTAAGGGCGGGCTTATTCATGAAGCTATAGGATCAGCTCATGAGGGAATTCATCCTATAATGACTCAAAAACGACCTGTATTAGTCATCAAAATCGATCTTTGAATGGCCTATGATAGGGTATCATGACTTTAACTTTGACTCTTTCTTCTACATATTGTTTTTGAGTTTTAGATGGTTAAGTGGATCATATTGTGTGTCACTATTGTTTCCTTTGCTTCTCTAATCAATATAGTAGGATATTCCTTCTTTAATTCGGGTTAAGGGATTCAAAAAGGATTCCCCTTGTTTCCATATCTCTTTCTTTTAGCAAATGATGGCCTCAATCATGATATAGTGGAGGAAAATTGGGTGAATTCCTTTCATGGGATTAAGCTGGGGCAACACGTTAATATTACTCACTTATTATTTGTTGATGATGTAGTGCTCTTCTATTATTGTACAACGACAGAAGGACTAACTTTGAAGAATATATTGACATTGTTTTGTGATGACCCAGGTATGCTTATAAATGTGAACAAATCTACCATTTTCCCTCCCTATGAAATGGATGATATCATAAATATCTTCACAAATTTGTTCAATTTCCCAATCCAATCCCTAAGTGAATGGATTAGATATCTTGGTTTTATGATCAACCCTAAGAAATATGGCATTGTGTATTGGTCATTGATTCTTTCAAGGTTTGATTGGAAAATTAATCTTTGGTGCAATCGATGGATATATAGAGGTGGAATATTAATGCTTATCAAGTCATTTATTGAGGTGATTATTGTGTATTGACACTTATTGGCTCTCATTTTCAAATGAATCCTATGTCATATCAGGAAGCTATATTTTAATTATTTGTGGAAAGGAAGTATGAAATACCAAGAGTCACATTTGGAAAACTAGAGAAGTCCAAGCCTAAACACTTGGGAGGTTGGGGGTTAAAGTATGGTTTAGCTTTTGGACGTGCCTTGACTGCCAAATATTTGTTGTGTTCCTAATGCATGATAACATTTGGAGGCATATCCTTATTGACAAGTAAATTTCTCTTGCCTCACTTATGGATTGAATTCCTCAACAACGTAAATCTACCTTAAATGTTTCAACTCAATGGAGGGCCTTGAAATTGTCGTTTCTTGTTGTTGGAATATCATTGACTTAGAAAGTTGGAAACGATGCCCAAGTGTGAATTGATAGTGATGACATTATATTTCTTCTAGAGGATTTGGTAAATACATTAAGAATGCATGGTATATGTACTTTGAACATAATAGGCAATGTTATGACGAAAAATATTTGGTATCAAGGCTAGTACTCGGCGATCGATTTGGGATTGGATGATACTTGGAGTCAAACTTGGTCTTGTTTTACAACATGGGTAAAAAAGGAACACATTCATTTAGCAGGAATTGAATATGAATTCGCTTGGTACACCAATCTCTCAGGTGGCCAATATTATACAAAACTAGGTTACTAAGATATGATAGATATGGGTGGAGAAAATATCCTCTGGTAGTACAAAAAATTGTTGAAAATCAAAGGGCCTCCAAAGTGAATTTTGTTTTTCTAGTTGCTTCTCAAAGAGAAGGTTCTAACACGGGATTGGATCTAGTAGCGAGGAAAGTAGGGGCCAAGATATTGTTACCTATGAAAATAAGTAGAAGAGACTAATGTGCATCTCTTCCATGAATGTCCGTTTTATCATCAGGTTCGGATGGAGGTAGGAAGATAACTGGGTATGGGATTTATGTGGTCAAGAGACAAAGTGACAGATTGATTTAAATATTTGTATTCATATGTCTCATATAAGGCCTTGAGAGCTCTTCCAATTCTAGTTTCATGGGGGATATGGTTGGCCCAAAACTGTTGTATTTTTTAGAACAAAGCTACTACCACTTTCAAAGTGTCTCACTTGGCACTCACACTACTACAACATTACAAGGTTCCTCCTTCATTAAAGAATAGTCGGAAAATACCAAATGATGACATTAACAAGAATAGGCCCTAGTAATTATTTGATGGGGGTTGTGAAAGGTTTGAATAATAAATTCATATTGGGATTCATATTTCATTTCAATGATACACATTTTCTAAATGGAAGGGAAAATATGGGGTTGGGATCCAATAACATTGTTGAATTTCATGCTCTATTTTCACTATTAATAATTTGTGTAGGAAAAAATGTGACAATATTCCAGGTATTTGGTGAGTCAAAGTTATGTATTGATTGGATGTTGGGTTATTTTTAGTTGACTCACTTGGACTTATTGCAAATTCATCAGAAGCTGGAAATCATGTCTCCCCAATTTAGTGAAATCCAATTTAATCACATATATAGAGAATTAAATAGTTCGGTGGATAATTTATCCAAACACTTGTTAGCTTTGAATGAAAATGTGTTGGTTATGAAGGAATGCTTGGAGGGGGGCATGATCTCAATATTTGAAGGGAGATTTTTTGAGATGTAGTCATGCAAATTTTCTTTTTGAATTTATAGTTATTTTGAGAATTGTCTAGGTTTTAGTTGAAGGATATTTCCGAATAGACTCATATTCTAAAAACTTGTTTCCTTTTCTTGGTGCTTGAAATTTTTTGAATAGACTCATATTTTGGCATCATGCTATTTGTGTATGTGCTTTTGCACCATTGGAATCTACCTTATTTTTCTTAATCAATAGAAGCTACATTTTTTCTCCTAGAATATATATGTATATGTATACGTATGTATGTATGTATGTATATACATTATTATGTATGTGTGTGAGAGAGAAAATGTAATCATCCCTAAACATATGGTCAAACAATTATGGTCAATAAGTGATTGGAATCGTATTTGTGATGTTTTGCATTAAATCAACAAGGCCAATGGGTTCAATGGCTATGAATTGTACAATGGTGGTATAATACTACATTTCATGTTTATACAATAATGTCACTACATGAAGTTGTCTATGGATAAAAAACTTTGTCCATCCCTTCATACTTACCAGGAATATATAATGCTTAAAAAGTGGATTGGATACTTAACATTAAAATTTCCATTCTCAGAAAAATTAAGGACAATTTTGTTTTCTCTCAAAATAGAATGAACAAATAGACATAATAGCATTGGTTTAAGTGTTCTTTTGAAGAAGGGGATTAGGAGTTTCAAAAAGTGTGTGTGTGTGTGTGTGAGTGAGTGAGAGAGAGAGAGAGAGAAGGAGAGAGATCACACCTTATCATCCCTAAATACATGGTCAATAAGTGTTTGGAATCTTATTTGCGATGTTTTGCATTAAATTGACAAGGCCAATGGGTTCAAAGGCTACCAATTATAGAATGGTGATATAATACTACCTTTCATGTTTATACCATAATATCATCATATGAAGTTGTCTGTGGATAAAAACATCTATGCATCCCTTTATACTTACCAAGAATATCTAAGGCTTAGAAAGTGGATTGGAAACTTAACATTAAAGTTGCCATTCTCAAAAAAATTAAGGACAATTTGTTTTTTGCTAAAAATAGAATGAAGCAATAGTCATAATAGCATTAGCTTGAGTGTTATTTTAAAGAAGGGGATTGGGAGATTCATAATATATATCCTTATAGATAGAAATATCTAAAAGGTAAGATCCATTGTAAGATTTGGCCAAGCTTCTATGAACCTTATAAGATTCTCCAGTGCATGAGATAAGTTGCCTACATATGGGCCCTCCCAACCAATTCCAAGATCCACCTATTATTTCATGTGTCTCTTTTGAAGAAGGTAGTAGGGTTGAACATTCGAGCTTAAACAAGCCTTCCTAAATTTAATGAATAAGGATCCATTTTTTAATAGCCAAAGACTATAATATTTGCAAGATAATGTCAAGTATATCAACATATTATTTGGAATTCATGATACAATGGAAGTGTACATAGCCTGAAGATGCCATGTGGGAACCAACAATGATTGTATGACATTTTACACACTTCCATCAGATGCTACTTTTGAAGGGGGGGAGCATGTGAAGACCCTACCCTAACCTCCCTACTTTGGGGTACATAGGAATTATTCAATTAATGTATGAATCCATTTTCTTTTAATAACACCATGAGGTAGTGATTCATGTGTGGTTACTCAATTTAAAAGGGTTATATTTATTAAATAAAGTGATACATGGGTTGTACTCTTTAATTATGATACCACAAGTATTTAGGGTTTTATTAGTGACAAACTATTTATAAAGGTAGAATCTTTCATAATGTTTTGTAAATTATTTTCATTGCATTGGACATTTGCTCATTTGGAGGTTTTGACCATGACGAGATCCATGAACATTTTTCGCTTTCTAGACTACTAGTATAAGGGTTATATTCTATAGGTCTATTACTATTGTTTATCCTATTTTACTTTATGTAGTTCATATTTCTTCTGATGTTTCTCGTAATTTAATTTTATGATGATTGAGTACACTACACATAATTAAGAAATTTGAAAAGGAAATTATGTGGCTAGAGATAGTGATAACTTTGTATACATACATACATATATAGTTATGTCCATCTCACACAAACACATATCCACACATATCAGGGCATCAAATGAGAACTCCAAGTATACTCAACATTGATGGATGAAGGAAAAAACATAATGATTACCTCCAGTAAGGAAAGGGTATGTTAAGCTCAAATTTTTATCTGCAAGAGAAACTCGAAGAAAGAACACTAAATTTGAGAAAAGGAAAAAATAAGCATAGCAACTAAGTATAGTAGGTGATCGAAACTAGATCATTATATTATTTTTTTATCTATCCCAATGCTTTCAAAGTGGAAAAAATTGGAGGAATTAGCTTGGAGGGTCATTTTAATGGAAGGTCTCGGTTTGCAAAATTGGGGTTTGAAACCTTTCAGAGCCATTTTGTGGAATTAAACGTCATTATTTTGGGTAAAAAAAATCCTAGAAAAATATGGGACCCCATGAATATATTATACACATCGATACCTTTCCAATGATGAAAAAAACACATCAATCAAAGCTCGTATGCAAAATTTATTCCTCCCATAAGTTGACCTATTGTGTTAACCACCATGGTATGAGAGGATGTCATGTCAGCACCCATTACTCATGCATATGGGGCTAGACACATGATGAATTTTATGAATATTATAGAAGTTACAAAATCTTATCACAATTGAGCACTGAGGAAGTCAAAACCCTAACCCTAGATGATTATCAAGCTATGTTAAATACTGGCCCACTATGAGGAGAAGGGGTCCCATTCTATGTTATTGTATTTTATTCCATAGCATAGAAGAACAATTGGGAGTGGGAAATTAGAGAGAATAATTAAGGGGGTGAATTTTGTTTAGTAGGATAATAGGCCATAGGTCTCAGGTAACTCCATAGAGAGTGACTTCTCCTTTGTAATTGCACTATTTTCATGCCATAAAAAAGAGAGTAGAGCATCCTCACCTTGTAGATTGGTTTTCTCCTGTAAGGCTTTCCTAGAGAAAATATTTGTGTCATTTTTTGGATGGTGTGTGTGAGTATTTTACTATTCTCTATTTTTTGCATTTTATCTAATTCATGCATAGGCGGAAAATATATAACTAAATATTCTGGAATCTAAGGGAATTTAACCTTCATAGTGTATATTTATTTTTTATTTATTATGTTTGTTGTGATGAATTGTTCCAATGGAATATCCATGGAGGTTTACAAATCATTTTGGTATCAGAATAGGTTTTCTTGGGGTATTTATGGAAATTTGCAAGGATCAAAAAATTGGTTTAAGAAGAAATTCATAGAACCCTAGCTATGGTTGATGAGTCTATTCATAAAAACCCTCAAGATACTACAAGGGAGATATTTATGAGGCCGACATATAAATTCACTAACACATCTCACAATATGTCCCTCCTCATGGAAACTCTAGAAAGAAAGCTTAGACTATTTGGATAACTTGGAGGCTCGAACTCAAAGATTGAAACAGATGTGAACTTGGGAGATAATTGAGACCCAAAAAAGGAGTCATGGAAAGAACCCAAGAAAGAGTAGCAGAGTTCAAATTCCATAAAACATTCACAATCCCTATTCAAGATGGAAGTGAAAGTGGACATAAATCCATACCAAGGTGAGATAGAAGCATTAAAAATGAATAATTGGTTGTAACAACTAGAATTTTGTTTCAACATTCACCATATAGAAGAGGAGAAAAATATATCATTTTCCATATTGAAGTTAGAGGGCCATGCCTTAAATTGGTGGGAAAGTCACAAAGAGACACTTAGGATGTCGGGTGATCCACCAATAATGAAGTGGGAGGATTTCAAAACCCTCATTAAGTACTAGTTCTATCATATTGGGTAAGTATATGACCAATGTATCTATTGGCATTACTTCGGGAAAAGGCAAGGGAATAGTGTATATGTGTACACCACTGAGTCAAGGAATATGGCCATCATACTAGGTATCTCTCCCAAGAACCTAGATGTACTCCTCAAGTATCTGAGAGTTCGATATAGTCATCTATGAAAGAAAGTGATACTTTTCAATCCAAGGACAATGGATGAGGCATGTGTACAAGAACGATAATTGGAAAACATAGGCCACAAGAAAGGGTAGTCAAGAGGTTCCAGTATAAGAACACAATAGACAATAGGGTCATGTCCAATAGAGTTATGTTGAACATATGGAAGGCTCTCATTCTCTTTGTGATGCTCCTCTACAATATTGTCAACCTGCTTCTTCTTGATAGAAGCATCATGGGCCAAGGTTGTAGTGGTCGCACTGACATTCTATTCACTGTCTGACTAGATTGTGAAGAGGGAATACTTTGTGTTATGAAATATTACTTTGCAACATCATTTTTCCAAGATCAATGAAGTGCAAGTAATTGTAGATACCTCTGGTACCCTATAGAGTTGACCACCTAGAGTAATAATGACACTATAAGGTCAAGACTCATAGATAGCATGACATTTCCACATATATCATTTCCCTAAAATAACATCACAAACTTCAAGTGGGGAAACATCACACACAACCTCATCCTTGAAGGGCTTGATACCATAGGACAAGTGAAACTATTGGCTGACATGGATGTCTCATCCTCGACTAAACCATCCGATGGTGTATGGTTGGGGGTGTGACATCGTTTGTAGCTTCAATATCTTGACAACCTCAGCTAACCTCAAGTTCTTCTGACTCTTGTTGTCAACAATGAAATTAAGTGGGGTCCCATTTACCCACATCTGCGAGTGGAAGAGGTGATCCCCCTCCTCAAGATCCTTTTTTTCTTCTAGTTGTATTGTTGTATCCACAATGGTAGCAGTGGGTTCTACATTAATGATCTATTTCCCTTTATTTTTGTTTAAATCAAATTCCAAGTCAGGTTCCAATTCTTTTTATTTGAGCTTGACCAATAATGATTGTTTCAAGAGAAATTCATCAGTGTTGTGCCAGGGACTGTTGTGGAACTCACACCACTTTCCAATGTATTTCTTAGACTTCATGTTACCCTTCTTTGCCAATGTCTTGGACTGGCTCTCTTGAGGTTGGGTTTCCTTTCTCTGTCTTTCATTATAGGAGTTAGGGTTTCCTTTGCCATGATGCTTTTGTGGCATATTTTCAAACCCAAGCTCTTTCTTACTCTGTTGCTTGAATTTATTCTCAATTTTGATTACATATTTATAAGAACCTCCAAGTGAGGAGATGTCCAAGAACTCCATTTCTGTTTGGATGTACCTATGCCTGTGATACTTCAAAACTAGGTGTCACTCAGACTATTTTATACCCAAATTTGAGCGCAATGTATGAAATATGTAGTGTACTCTGGCATTGTCTCATCTCTTTTCTGATGCAGAGTTGTCCATCTCATGTAAGGGTCATCATAGTTTTCGATAGGGTAAAACTCCTCCTTTAGGGCATCTACAAAGGCCACCCAAGTGGGTTCTCTCTTGAATGGTCTAGATTCATCTGCAGTGTACCTCTCCCAATAACCTTCCAACCAAGATCTGACATGGGGAAGGGATTTAAAGAGCGTGAAGCTGATATTTTTAATATCGGGAAAATTTTGGATGAAGTAACAACCTTCTATAAAATTCAACCATTTTTCTAGAGAATCTACATATATCTGGCCTTCAAATAAGGGGATATCAAAATTGAATTGTACCTTGAAGGGTGTCACACCTCCAAAATGGTTTCTTGTCGAAGATGCCTCGATCGCCGCCATCGGTAGTCTTCGAAGGATCTGAGCGAAGTTTTCCATCATCTCATTCCTCTATAGCATGAGGGATTACTCGAGAAACATATTGAAATAATCTCCTACTCTATCCTCTCTCTTTTCTTCCGCCACAGGAGGTCTCTTGGGCTAGTGAGAGAGGTCGTCCTCAAGAAAAAATAGCTCGAGACCCAACTCTCTATACCCTGACCTCGTCAGGGACCTTCTCTGAGAAATGACAAGGAGAAGACTACGATGATACCACTAATCCGGATTATGCTAAGAACGAAACGAGACAAAAACAAAAATATAGCATAGAACACATAAATACATTGAAACCCAACTTCTAATAATGAATAAGATAGAAAAAGCATTGTAGAAAAAAACTGGAATAATGGGGTAGCTTATCTCTGAAAAGAAAGAGATGTTGGCTATGCTTCATTCGCGACAATATTTACATCACACTCCATTGCATGCTTAAAGGGCCTCCTTCACCTCAATTATATATGAGAGAGTGAGAGTAGAAAAATTCCCATGATATATGTGGGATAAATTAGTCTAATTTTATAAAATTCCACAGGCATGTAAAAACTAGGACTCTGAGGGCGATCACCCATCCGAGTACTACTCTAGCTCGAGTGTGCTTAACTGTGGAGTTATAATGGGATCTAGTGCATTAATGCTATGTTGTAAGCATGTACATAATACCACTAGGAAATAATTACATGATGTATTTAATTAAAAAATTAAGATGGAATTACATTCCATTCCCCATCAATAGGGTGAATATCATAGTTTATCAAAACCATAGGCTTGAAATGTTGATTCAGTGGAAAAGGTGGATGACCACCAAGATATATCTATATCAATAGATGATGCAGACCCCTCCTGACCCTCGGGCCGAAGTCCTCTCTCAGGATCGTTCACTCACTTCCTCGAGCCGAAGCAGCTCTTTTGATTCCCTAACTGGAATCTCAAATTCCGGTCCACAGGTCCTTCTTCTACCCTCATGGTCTTCTGCACACGACCATGAATTTCAAGTTTCAAGACTTTCTGTTTCCCGATGTCAATATTTATCTGTCCCCCTTGATCTCTCGATCACCGACATGTCAAAATGTCGAAACGGCTTTAATCAGCAATTAGCCCCCTGGGCTATGCCTTGGTCCACGTGACCATTTCCCATACGACTGTAGTCCTACGTCCTTTAGGATGTATCCATGCAAGAGTCCAACCTCTTGGCCTCTCGACTCCAGAAATGCCGACTACTGAAAAGCCGATACCCAAAATGTCGATATGCCCTTTTTCTCCAATTCTTCACCCTTTCGCGATTTCGGGCTTTCAAACACCGAAATGCTCGGACCTCTTGTCCTAGGAACTCCTGAAGTTTTGAATTTCAAAATGTCGAAATATCGAATCCTAGGTTCCCCTCTTCTGAGAAGATAAACATCTCTAAGCCCCTCTTGATCCAACGACTCAAATCCTTTCGGGATCTATCAATGCGAGAGCCCGACCTCTTGTCAACAGAACTCTCAAATTCTCAATTTCTGAAATTCCGATGGACTCTCGATCTCCGCCACGTGTCCTCCATGGATGGACAGTCTTGATCATTTCAGGACTTTCACCATGGAGATTCCCGATCTCTCATCATCAGGACTTCCGAAATCCTGAAGTCTGAAATCCCAATATCCATGCCTGTTTTAGGACTTCTCTCCTCTACTTTGTGCGTTTAAGGATTAAACCCCATGCAGCTTTCGATCAATCCGATGGCTATCAATGATCCATGTGAGATCCAATGGCTCACAACAGCTCCTATTGTACGTGCCTTCTACGCTTCTCCCTGGACGTGGAAATCCAATGGTCCAGATCTCTTTCTCGGCCTGATCTGATGGCAATTGAGCCCCTCCTGAGCTTCTGCGCTTTCTTCCCGGTCTTGGAAGAATTTCCAATTTCCAAAGGCCTCAACCTCGAATTCTTTTCCCTGTGAGCTCCATGAATTTGAATTCTCACCTGTGTGTATAAAAACGTTGTCCCTCCTAAGCTTCTCCTTTCGAATCCTCAAAGGATTTTTCGACTTCTACACTCCTTGCAGAGTCTTTGCACGCACGAAGGTGATATCTCTTCTGAGATTTTCCTGTAGCTTCGACCTCTAAGGAATTTATCCTTTTCCCTCTCCTTCAGATGGAGAATCTGATGCCCTCCTAGCACTTCTTCACTCAAGCAACCTCTTTTCGAGTCTGCAGGGTGTTCAGTAGCCCTGTGAAGATCCTCTTGTGGGCTCTTCTTCAAATTCCAAAACTCAAAGAGTTATCTCTATGCTCTCTAGTAATTACTCAATGCCCTCCTGGCAGAGTGTCTAGAATCCTCAGTGATTTTGACTTCTGTTGAACTCACAACAGAGTTCTCCCTCAATGCATCATTATGCATATGCTCGATGCCCACTTGGAAGAGCTCTATAGAACTCACAGCAGAGTTTCTATCTACAACTGTGTCTCTCATACACAGCCCTACCTCCAAGGTGTTTAGTAACCTTGATTTCTTCCTCTGAGCCAATTATTTCAGCTATTGTGCCCTCCTGGCACGCCTTTGTCTGAACCCAAAGAATTCAAAAATGCACCCTTTGTGCACGACTATTAGAACCCGCAGCGTTCTGTTACACCCTCCTGGTGTGAAGCCTCAAAGACCTCTAACCCTGAAATCAAAAAAATCCTGCAAACGCACACCTAACATACATCTACAACATATATTTAACACTCAAATACATTCATTCAACACATAAATACTTACAGGAAAAACTGCTTTTGTTTCTATTAATAAAAATGCCTCTTTTTACAAGGGTGTTCTAAGCATGAACTTCAACAGAGTCTTGGCTCCTTCTCTACTATCTCTTTCTATTTTGATCTCTCTGATAATCCAAAGAAGATCTCCCTATCTTTTACATGAGGGGGCTCTTTGAGCTCTTTCCTCTAATATACCTACCCTATTCAATTACATTGAATGGGTTGTCTAGTCCATAATCGGATCTAGATCTCAGCCTTACAAACATTCAAGGCTCCCTACTCTAATGCCTACGCAAAGGCACGGCTCCATGGCTCAACAACCTACAACATTAATTACATTCAATTTCAAATTTTAAATGAGGTTGCGCCTCTCCCCATTGAATGCGTGCACTGACGTGGGTTGGCTGGCTGGTTGGTTGACGTGGAGAGATGCTCCTACATCAATAGAGATCAAGGTAAATAAAAAATGTAAGATTAAATTTGGTATAAGTGTTGATTTTATTCATGAAGTGGAATTGGATGTAGCACCAATTGACATAGGTGGAGTAGTGTTTGGAAGACCCAACATGTATATGAGGATGAAATATTCATGTGAAGAGACAACCAGTACTATTAATCAAGGATGGAAAGTCCTACATCATCAACGTGCATAAAGGAAATTCAAAGATCTCACTAGTAAATGTTAACCAAGCCAAGATATTGATCAGTTCTAGTAACAAATATGTTTTACTTTTCCCAAGGGAAACTCAGTCCGGTGAAGATTCATTAAAAGTAAAGACATCCATGAAAGGGTGTACTAAGGAGTAGAAACATGAATTGGAGGAGTTTCTAAAGGAATGTCGGGGAGTGTTCTAGGATCCTCAAGGGATACCACCTAAGAGGGAAGTGGAGGACACAATCCAATTATTTCCATACTCCCCCTTAGAAAATATTGGGTTGTATAGGAAGTCTGTTATGGAAGAAAACAAATTAAAGTAGCAGTTGCAACAGTTGTTGTATGGTGTGATTTGACCAAGTACCTCACCTTATGGTCTACCCATCATAATTGTGCCCAAGAAGGATGGGACTTGGAAAATGTGTATCGATTAATGGGAATTGAATAAGATTACACTAAATAAATGGTACCCTTTACCCAAGATCGATGTTTTGTTTGACCAGTTGTAGCATGCTAAGAACTTCACCAAGATGGATTTGAAATCAGGATATCACCAGGTACAAGTCAAAGAACAATATACCTATAAGACTGCCTTCAAGACAATGCAAGGTTTGTATGAGTGGTTGGTTATGCCATTTGGTTTATGCAATGCACCATCTACATTTATGAGAATAATAAATGATGTTTTGCACCCTTATCTAGATTCATTTTTTTATTTTCTGATTGGATGATATATTGATTTATAGTACTACCCTAGAGGAGCACATCTCACATCTCATACAGGTGTTAGAGACCCTGAAGAAGCACCAATTGTTGGTCAGTCTCAAGAAATTCTAGTTTTCTTAGTATTATTTGGTTTATTTGAGGTATATGATTGGTGGAGGTGAGATTAATATAGATCTCTCTAAGATGGAGGCCATCATGAAATGTCCAATTCCTACAAATTGCATAAAAGTTAGGATCTTTGTTGGGGAAACATAATACTTGCAAAAGTTCATAGATTCGTTTTCAGTAGTAGTTACACTACTCCATGTAGTAACAATAGGAAGTAAGAGTTTCCATTGGGGGGAGAATAAACAGAAGGCCTTTGATGATCTAAGAAGAAAGACTGCTCAATCACTAGTGCTTGTGCTACAAAACTTGTTGAGTCCATTCGAAGTGGAGACAGATTCAAGTGGGTATTCCATGAGAGGATTCCTAATTCATGGTGAAAGGCATGTCTACTATCATTTTGAAGTACTTCATGGGGTGGTCCTCAACTACCCTACCTACAAAATAGAGCTCTATGACTTGGTACAAGCCGTAAAAAAATGGAAGCATTATCTAATACGAAAGGATACCATTATCCAAACATATTACCAACAACTCTCGTATTTGTAGGCCTAGAGTAAGTTACAACAAACTAGTCACTATAAATGGATGGGGTTCTTACAACAATTCCATCTAGTCATTAAGTATAATAAGGGAAACACAAGCAATTTGGAAGACATGCTTTCAAGGCCAACCACACCCAAGATTACAACTTTGGTAACTCTGATGCACATGGAGCCTTTTATCCATGATGCATATAGAAAGGAATACACATAAGATGAGGACTTTAAGGAGGTGTTTCAACAACTACAGGGTCAAACTCATGTAGAATAAGGTGATGAAAAGGATGACTATCATTTCCATAATGGGTTACTCTAAAAGATCGGAAAGCTCTATGTCCTTAAAGGTGAATGAATGCATCTTATTAGAGAGGCTCACACCTCCAAGGTTGCAAGACATTTTGGTTTTGGGAAGACAATTGCCAACTTACAAAGGTCTGTGTACTGGCCCAAAATGTAAGAATATGTAGCATGATATATTAAAGGATGTATATTATTTTGTACCAACATGCCTAGTAACAAGAAGTAAGGTCTATACCATTCCTTACAGGTACCAAATAGACCTTGGGAAAGAATTTCCATGGATTTTGTGGGTGATTTACCAACAATGCAGAGGGTACATGACTATTTATTTGTGGTAGTTGGAAGGTTCATCAAAATGCACATTCTCATGCCTTTTAAAAAGACCATCAAGGGATAGGAAGCGACAATTTTTTTCTTTGAACAAGTCTAGGTGCACTTTGGGATATGAAGGAGCATCATCTGATATAGGGACAGTAGATTTCTTAATTCCTTATGGACTACATTGTGGGAGAATATTGACACTAAGCTCAAGAGATCTACATTATTGCATCCACATAAAGATGGGAAGATGGAAGTAGTCAACAAGAATTTGGTGCAACTTTTGAGGGATTACAATAAAATCATTTGAAGACCTAGGATGAATATATGATCTATATACAACAATTTTATAATAGAGCAGTCAACACTTCTACTGGTATGTTAGGAACCACATATCAATATAGCATAGAAAATACTCATAAAAAGCACTCAATGCCTTGAAAAAGAGATAATTTCAAATAATAAGCCTCTTCGAGGGGGAAACCTCCTTTTACCCCACTTAAATGTTCAAGTACAAGATGATTCAAAATGAAAATGTCTCCTTGGTATATATAGGAGACTAGGAGATATAATTATAACTAATGGCCTAAAGCCGACATAAATAAAATAGCATTACTAATATAATATGCCCCAATTAAGGGGTAATGAGCCAATATTAGGGCTTAACATGCCCCTCCCCTTGAGACAAGGGTTGTCTGCAATGCTTGAGTAACTCTGGATGCTTCTGTATAAAAGACTCATCTTCCCAAGTGGAATCTTCAGGTGGTAGTTTCCTCCATTTAATGAGATACTCTGAAATGGATCTATTCCTCAACTGGCGAATTCTTATGTCAGTGATGGCTTCAGGCTCCAATATGATTTTTCCTTCCTCATCAAGTTCTGGAAATAAAGTTTGAACTAGGATATTTTCGTCTATAACCTTCTTTAAGCATGAAACATGGAAAACTGGGTGCACTCGTGAAGATGCAGGCAACTCCAATTTGTATGCCATAGTACCAATCTTTTGCAACACCTTATCAGGTCCATAGTACTTTGGTGATAATTTATTATCCTTCTTGGCTTGCTTGAGACACATTTGTTTGTATGGTTGTAGTCTTAAAAATACCCAATCCCCTACTTCAAAACTTCTTTCACTGTGATGTTGATCTGCTTGTTGTTTCATCTGATTCTGTGCCATGGTCAGGTTGTCCTTTAAGATTTGGAGAACTTGTTGTTGATTCTCGATGTCATCTTCCACTGCTTGAACCTTAGATTTTTATTTTAGAGAAGAAGTGATGGAAGGAGGGTGGCATCTAGAAAGTGCCATAAATGGTGTCATTTTTGTTGCAGTATGAAAGGAAGTGTTATACCATCATTCTGCCAAGGATAACCTGATGCAGGAGCATCTACAATTCATCAAGCGAGCCAGCGCGTTGAGTAAAGAACATACAGCTGGACAGCGCCAGCACATATATTTTTGAAATACTTTGGAAAGTTGTTGCGCCGCCATTTGAATGAAAGAATTCATAAGAAGCGCACTTGTAATGTATTATAGATAGGAAGGCATTTAATGGTTTTAATGTTGTTAGGTAGGAATTAACTGTAGATTAGACAGTTTT
>SNQJ01S0001565.1:0-16775 GCA_010110895.2 Picea sitchensis
AAGTGATATTAGTCCAATTATCAATCTAAAGTATTAAAAATGCATAATAATAACTTGAATTTCAAAGATACCTTAGGTGACCCCTTTGAATGGTAAAGGGATGTTGATTATATCAAAAGGAGGTCAAAAAGGGTGGTACTGGGATAAAGTTGGAGGTCAATGGTATGTAGGATGGGCAAAGAACATGGTCAAAACCGGGGACCAACATACCCCCACACTGGAGTTCTTGCCTGTCCTCAGGCAACAAAAAGATCAAAAACTGGGTGGACATCACAGAGTTGCAGCAGCTGCAACCTGCATCTGGAGTCTTTCTTGCTTCTTCAGATTTCTCAGTTCTTTCTTAAGAACCCTGTTAATGATGACATGCTTCTTCGCAATCCTTTGAAGCTGCCTGCTCCTTTTGACAATATCTCGCTTCTTCTTCTTTAGCTTTTCGATTCTTGACAAAAGGTGGGTCACCCTGAGATTCAGGAGTTCATTTTCTGTTTTGACATGCCTGTCCAGTACACGGTACTCATGTAATTTCTCCTTTAGTCTACTGTTCCTGCTTTCTAACTTCGTCACCAGTGGCTTCAAGGTCCGTCATTTTCTGCTTTGACGATGTCATCACATTACCTGCATCATGTAATTCTCCTTTAGTCTATTGTTCCCGCTTAATCTCATTTCTACCAAGTATTTCCAAGGTCCCACTGAGGAGAGTTGGCGTGAGTTTCAATTGTCCGGTCTTGGCCTGGCTGGTGAGGGGGTTGATGCATGTGAAGTTCCTTCTGGCTTTGAACAGAGTGGCGGAATTGACTCCAGGATGGTCTCAATTCACATCCGGGTAACTGATCTGGGCTGTGCTCATTGGTATCAGTTGGGTCATAGTTACGATCGGGGCTAAGTTCCTGATCGTCAATTGAGTCCGGATGCACGGGACTGAGTGTAGAAGCATCAATTGGATGGGGTTCATCAGTGTTAGCGGAATTAGGTCCAGGAGTGGGTTTTTTTAGGCAATTGGACAGAGGTACAGGGTGGCTCTTGGGCGAGTTCTTCTTGCACAATTTTAGCCGTGAGAAATGATGGAATGTTAAGGTAGTTAAGGCACTCCACCAAAACATTAGTATGCAACTTTAATACAATTAATCGATATGAACTTATACTCACCTAAGTCACATTACCTTTACACACTGTTATGCAAGGCCTGCTATGAAACAATCGCTTATATTAGTCTGGATCTAAAGGCATGCAAACATTATGGTCAGCCCGGTTCTCGATACACCGTAATTGAAGAACTACGTAATCGGGTACTCACCGTACCACTGAATATTTGAAAATCCGAGCTATATTATCTTCCATCGTATATGCAAGTCTGCGTTCGATCATCTTTTGAAACTAAGTCCGGATTTGAAAAGTACCTAATACCGGTGAGCGCCGCTTCCGGGTCTTTGATGCACCTCGTGAATCGAAGAACTATGTAATCGGGTACGACCGGTACCACCGGAATACTCGTGAATCGCGGCAAAAACTTGAACAAGTAATACCGAAAAGAAAATTTCCCCGCGGTGGCGATACCGAGTAGTTTATGACGCGACCGACCCGTTCCGGCCCCTGCTCGAGAAAAATCAACCTAAAAACATGTTCTTCAAACACCAAAGCATTCCTCGCATAAGTCCAATGCGTGAATAGATGCTTCGGAGTTTTAACAACAAGAATCCATCGATTACCATTAATGAATGCCGTTAACCGATGCGAGATGACCTGCACCTGCGATGTCAATGGGCATCAAGGTACCTACAAGACATCCTAAACAGTGGACGGAATAGAGGTTTCGGAAGTGTCGAGTCACCTCTGTAGGATCCATCAACCAAGACATTGGTGTATTCTACATTTGTTAGCAAGGAAATCCGCCATTGAGGCATGCAGAGTCCAAGGTGCCAAATAATCTCTAATCTCCGCTTCCGATAATGTGTTGGTGTCGATGGAGTGAGATTCGCTGAAAGGTGGACTGACGACATTCCCACATCATCATTCAACTCGAGTGCAGAAAAAGATTTTGCGATCATAATTTTCAGGACAGTAAACGCTTGCTTGTGGATTTTGTGAGCTCAAGCTAGTTCATGCTCATTGCATCCTCACATTTAGAGAGAGAGTCTCGAGAAATGCTGTGTAAGAAGACTCCAAGGGGTTTTATTTTCCATAGTAATTCATCACTGTGTCTCGTGTAAAGAATAATCCTTCCTGATAAATGGCCCTTCATATTTTAATGAGCAAACGAAGGGAGCAACAAGCTCGAATGTACCTGGTACAAAACAAGTTAGAAATTCTCATGAAATAAACAATATTACCTTCTTAATCGCTAGAATTCAGTTCTTGCACTCATTCTTACCAAGCCTGGAAAACTGAAAACAAAATGTCAACACCTCCAAAAGAAAGAAGAAACAAATATTTTTGCTTTTTATGTTATTTGATTTTTTATTTTTTCTAAAAACCTACCATTACAAAGTTGTATGCATATCAGTGGATAAACAGGAGAGGAAGACCTTCCTCTACTATCTTCACCGGCTTTTCTTGGCCATTTCCTGTAAGAAATCGTCTTTTCACAAAGGCTTGTTGTACACTTTCAATCTATGTCCATTCAACTACAAAGGAGTTCTCGGGGAATCATCTAATAGTTTTAATCCTGACAGAACCGCTATCAAAAATAGTTTCTACTTCAGAAGGTCCCAACCATCTCACAGAGTTTTCTGAAATTTTTATCCGAATCAAAGAGTAATGCCTAACTCGTTGGAAATGATTTTTCTTGATGTACTTTGTCATGCCAATTTGCTACGCTTGATCTTGTACTGTTGACGGTCTCGAAGAGCATCCCATTTTATTTCTCCCACCATTAAGTTGCATGACCCTTTTGTTCTGCGGTTTTCACTCAAATCATAACCCTAACTCGGCCGCGAGCGAAATGTATGAACCCGAATTCTATGGGAAGCGAATTTGTTTACCGAATACCAACTCGTAAGGAGGATGACCAATGGTATTTCTCCACTTATCCGGTATGCCCGTATGCTTCCGAAGTCTAACACCGTCAGCCTTTATGATGCAAGTGTATGGTCTTGTTCGCACGGTTTCCATAATCCTTTGTTTGTAGACTCCACTTGCCCATTGGCTTGTGGATGGTAGGGAGGACTTTACATTGTTTGATCCCATATCTCACGCTGAGTTCTTTCATCAATTTGAAGTAAATTGAGCACCTTGGTCCGCGGGATAATCTCTCGACACTGGCCGGTAAATATTTTCTCACATACAAACCCAATCACTCCATTTCTCTCAGCTTCGTCTGATATAGGGCTTTTCCTCTTACCCACTTGGTCACAAAACTGCGGCACACCAAGCTTCTTTCCTGACGGGAGCAATTGGCCCCATAAAGTCTAATGCCCATTTATCAAATGGTTCAATGACAACTTGTGGGTCGGTGGCATTTCGTCTGATGCAGTGGGTCTTCCCATCCTTTGACAACTGTCATATCTTCTTACATATTTCGTTGCATATTTGAATAGTGTCGGCCAATAGTATCCCGACTGCAAGACTTTATATGCTGCTCTCTTGTCGGAAAAATGTCCTACGCAAGGCCTTATCATTATGACAGGCCTGGAAGATATCGTGGATTTCATCTTCCTGGACACAGCTCCTAATAATCATGTCAGACTTGTATAGAAGAGATCACTTCCCACCCAAGAATAGTAAGCACTCGGGGTTGGATAATTCTTTTTCCTTTGTGGAGGCGATAAGTGGGTCGGTAGTCTTCCCTGGCCAGATAATTTGTTGTATCCTCAAGAAACCAAGGTCTTGGTAGCCATCAAAATAAGGTGTTCATCAGTGGAAGCCATCGCCCACCTGGAGTACCGGGTACTACTCAGATACGAAAGAAAAATCGCAACTACATTTTTCTTTCCCTGGCCGATCAACTATTGTAATGTTGAATTCTTGAAGCAAGAAAAGCCATCGAAAGGATTCTTCCAGGAGTGATTGGTTTGTTCATCAAGAATCGAATCTCATGGAGGGTCCCAGGTACAAACACCCTCATATCCAGCTATTATAGTGCTAAATTTGAAAGTTGATGGAATGAACCACTACCAAAAATCTCTCCTACGGTAGTTCAATCTGTAAATAAGTTCTTGGCTTCTGCAAAGTAGATGCACTATTGGTTCTCTTTTGCCCAAGCACTCATCCTAAAGAAGTGTCCCAGGCATCAGTTGAGATGTGGAAAAGAAGGACCACCACCTCTATGACAAAATATAGACACCTGCTTTTAATTCCTCAAAAGCGCTCTAGCAATTATCATCCCAACATTGTATTCAGATCCTTCATCAATGCTTTAAACATGGGGTCGGGCTAATTTTTGTGAAATTTTCAATGAATCGCCGGTAGTAGTCAGGATGCCCCAAAAAGCTTCTTACATCTTTTGGGTCTTTGGAGAGGGAAGATTAATTGATCACCTAATCTTACGGGTCTACTTTGATTCCTCTCTCTGCCAGACAAATGTTACCCAACCAATCCTCTTCCTAGCTAAGAGCATTTTTCATTTTTCTACATGGTTTGAGGGATAGATTTGATTCTTGACAACGGATCAAGACTTTCTCCAAGTTACTCAAGGCTAAAGTTACCTATGAGACAAGAAAATCATCCATGCAAACTCCAATGTACCATGAACTGCCGAAAACACCAAGGACAAATTAAAATGTCGCTAGAGCTGCTATATATAATCCAAAAGGCAAGACTTTATAGGCATAAGTGCCCTAAGCACAAGTGAAAGTAGTCTTGTCCCTATCCTCAAGTGCTATTATAATTTGATTGTATCCACCATACCCATCCAGAAAGAAAATATCTTTGCCACCAGTATCCAAAACCTGGTCTATGAAGTGTAGAGGGAAATAGTCTTTCAGTGTTGCTTTGTTTAGCTCCCTAATGTCTACACACATCCTCCATTTTTCCTGTCATTTTCTTTGGTACACCACAAGAGGTGAAACCCACTTCATCGCCGAACTGGATAGATGAATCCAACATTTAACAATTCTGCAGTTCTTCTTTTACGAAATCTTTCGTGATTTCGATTCACTTCTCAAGGTCAAGCCTAACTGGCCGCCCCCAAGCTGGATGTAGATATGAGAATGAAGGTGTCGTAGTATTCCCTTCATATCAAGGTATTCCAGTAAAATGCCCCTGGTTGTTCTTTCAAAAGTTTTGTCACTTGTTCTTGTTGACTGGTACTTAATTCCGAGTTGATGTATAGACATCTACACGGGCTAAGTTCTAACGGGAGCGGTATATGGCCCCTGAAGTATTCGTGAACCAGAAAACCACTTGATGGTGAAAGTGAAGAAAATAGATCACTGCCTCCTAAAATTCCTCTCGAAAATCCGGGATCATAATCGGCAGATAGGTCCGGTGGAAATTCAACATTTTCTCATATAGAAAGGAACCCGCTTAAATGTCATCTCTAGGTTCCTCGAGTGCATGGATTTCATCAATGTAGAATGGGTGGTTCCTCATCCCTCATTCTCAAAAATAGGACAGTCAAATCAACACAATTTCCAGAATAAAATGCTGTGGAACAAGAAGTTTCTGAAGAAATGCCATTTGAAATAAACATGTACTTCCACCGCCACATCCTATGAAAGCACGCGGGTCACCTCGTGGTCTTCCTCCCTAGGATGATTTGATGGCCTTTAGTGGGATCCTTGAATGAATTATCATGAAGTCCATATGATACTCCCATGAAGCTAAATTCACAAGGATATCATCAAGAACTCCAACAAGTTTTATAGTGGTTATGTCTCCACAACAAGCATTGTAGGAGTAGGGCTTAAAACCTGTTTAATTCAAAATACCCACCGTATTGTTGGTCATGATATTAATGGCTGCATCTTAACCACCAAAGTATTTCCAATAGATAATATCATTGATGGTTACTGAAACTATTGGGTTTCCTTGGTTGGCATACTTTACGATTTTTAGGTGTTTCAGAAATATTATTTGATAGTTGTCCTACTAGGTGTATTGTGGTTGGATCTTTCTGTTTTCGACCTAGCTTCTTGATGCAGATTTCTTTGATATTTTTGGCATAGATGGCGACATCCTTGATTGTTTTAAAATAAAGGAATCTTAATGCATATTTTTAGTTCAAGCCATAATGTCAAACTGCATTGTATAACCGTTTTTCAATGAGCGTACTCTCGTGAAAGGAGGCTCTTGGGAACCTCGGAGGTCGTAGGTAGCACAGGATTCGTATCCCTTCTGCTTCGGAATGATTACATCCTGCAGAGGTATCTCTGTTGGGGAATTATCTGCAGGTTCGCCTTCATGTTCTTCAATGATTACTTTTTAGGCTGTTTTTGTTTTAGGCTGATTTTATTTAAAATTCTTCCATCACCTCATTCTCTTTGTAGAAATGGGATTTATAAGTGTAAGTTGGTAGTTCTGGAAATCAGCGTTAAGAAGTGGTAGGGGTGGTCTGTGTTTAGGATTTGGAATGGTTTGAGAGGGCAAAATGGTAGGACGTAGAATTCCGGAGACTGCTGATGGGTTTGTGGAATGGGTGGCAAGGAAGGTGGAGTAAAACCAAGAAGTAACTGCTGTAATGGAGGTGGGGTAAAACCAGGCAATAGTTGTTGAAAATTTGGAGGGTACTGTGTGTATGGATTTTGGGGAATTGGTACTGCATGTTTTTGTTGGTTATTTCCAAAGTTTGTATTTCTCCATCCCTGGTACCAATGTTGAGTAGGGACATTTTGTGGAGGTCAACTTGGCCAGTTCCATTGGGGTTGTTGTTGTTGAGAGAAGGGTGGATAGTATATGGAAGGTTGTGGGGATGGTTCTTGATACATATTCAGGTTCCTAGGTTACCAAGTCCTCCTAGGTGCAGATGAAGTTCCTTGAGCTTCCCCTCCCTTGTATATTTCTTGCAATCCAGGTAAGTATGGGCAGTCTTCTGTTTTATGTTTTTCAGTGCATATTGCACATACGGAGATGTTGTCCAAAGGGCATTCTCGTGAAGGATGTATTTTTCTGCATTTAGAGCAAAATATGCAGGAATAGGTTCTTCCTTCCGCTTTCTTTTGATCTTCATGTGGTATCTAACTCCGAGAGCCACAGCCTAACAGTCCTGTTTTAAAGTTATCCTAAAGGTTGCTCAATTCCAATTCGTAACTCCACTGCATAGATGTTTTCAGATTGCTGTTTATCTTCACACTTTGCAATTTTCCCTTTACTTATCGAGTAGGTTCTACAGAGTTTACAAATTGTTTCAAAGTTTTTCCGGTAAATGTCTCCTACCATTAGGTTGACGGTATCGATGTATTCCTCCAAACTCCTTTCAAGAAAAGAGTCTTGATTGCTTCCTCCTCGAGATCGCTATATTTAGATTTTGAAGGGTAAAGATGAATCTTCTAGAAATCTTCAAGACTTTCTCTCATCTCGGCTGCTGCAGCTTCTGAAGATGTCATTCTCGAGATTCTTTTGGTTCTCAAGGTCCTGCATTTCTTTAAAAATTTTGTCTTCTATATCTTCCCAGATCTAATGCTATATTCTCCCAAACTCATGAACCAACGAATGCATCTTTCAAGGTATGTAATAATTTCATTATAAAGATCTTGGAGATAATTATAACTCTCAAGCATTTAACTCAAGAGAAAGATATCCGGTCTCCTCATTATGTTTCCATGGAAGGTCAAGTAGCACGAAAGTGTGATATTTTTCATAGTGACATTCCGAACTACGTCTTAATAGTGGTGAAACCCAAAGGTGGTTTTCATGCCACTTCATTTTCTCGGTCAGTCTCTTCCTCTTTCATTTTCAATGTGGAAGTTCCTCATGCATGTTCTTCTCCCATGGTAAAGCGATTTTAACCTGCGGAAAAACAATCTATCTTTTCAGAGGTGTGAACTCACCCTTTTCCGATTCTTTTGTCGAGGTTTCCATCTCCCTATTGGTTCTTTTTGAGGGTCCCACGCCCTTCTCAATGTCACGCTCGTAGCTTCTATCCGCGGAAACTACAAAGAATCATGAGCGTGGTGGATTCTCTCTGGTCAATCAGGTCATCCAAGGCCGATCACCAAGACCGGTGGAGTTTGTTGATGTTGGTATTTCTGCTCGATTTTGTTCTACGTTTCTCTCTAATTCTCAGCCTTTTCTTTGAGGAGGTTTTTTTTTGTTTTGTATTTTTATAAATTCACCTCTAAAATCTCTATTTCATGAAATCATATTAAAATGAAATGAAAAACTAAGATTGAATTTCAGAGTACCAGAGAACAGATATGCCGGTTCGTCTTTTGTTTCTTACAACCGCTTCTTACTATCAACCCGCTATCATTACCAAAACCAAGCTATGTGTATCTTGTAAACTAATCAAAACAATCGGTTTTCTTAATTTTAAACGCTCGATAATGGCGCCAAAATGTCGTCGCTAAATTGAAGCTTTTAAGTGTCCTCAATCACTAAATTGTCGTTCTGTATTGGTATATTTCGAAATGATACAATGATGTGCAGTGTAATGCTCAGTCTTTATTTGAATGCTATCCTAAAAATAAAGCACACACCTTTTCTAAGAATTTGAATTCTGATTACTAACTCAAAACTGAGCATTTTCCTATGGAATCATAAACAGATGCAAAACAGTCTAGTACTCAAACGCTAAGATTGCTATTTCTATTCAAGAGCACAGTTCTACAAAATCATTCTAACTCTATGTTTAACCATCTATCATTAGCATTTACCGCTAAGTCATGACATACGTAGGGTACTATCTAAACTCAGATTCATTCTCGGCATTCGTCAAATCTACTATCTACAGAAAGTGCCAAATCTATCGTTAAAACAAATCTATGCCATTCCACAGAGAAGCAAATCTAATGCTAACTATGCGGTGCTAAAATCTATGCTACGTAGGTGCTAAAATTCCATCGCTATTCCATGTAGCAAATCTACTGCTAATCTACAAAACGTAGAGTATGATGTCATGAATCGTACTAAGAGCTCCTTCTATCCTAATCAGAGTCTATCTATCCTAAGCACTAAACAATCCACTCTAGCAAAGTGCACGCTTACTCTAAGTTATGCTAAAAGAAAGCGAAAGCTACAATTATATGCATAAGCAATCCTCTATGTGCATCGTAAGATCGCTATGCGTTAACATTCACCAACAGAAAAGATATAAAATTGAAATCAGGCCTTATTAAGGAAATGAATATAAGGATTCAAGATTTAGGATCGTAGAGGTACGCAAGCACTCACACACTATGCGTAAATGAAACTATGATAAACCGAGAGCAAGTCTGGAAACGCTAAGCTAATCAAACGATATCAAAGCAAACTAGATTATAACAACACACACACACATTAAACTAGTTCTATTGCTAATGAAAAAGCGGCGTGCACCAGCTTGGCGAGCCCAACCAAACAGCACAAACGATGTAAGTGACAACCAGAGCCGAATATAACATTCTATACAACCACTATGTAAACTTCGTACTTCATTAACTCAAGAAAGAAATACTCAAATCACATAACAGTCGAATAATATAACGTAAAAACAATCTGTATTCAAAACATAAGTTCACGGCATCACATAATCCAAAAACAATAACGATAGCAATAGAAACAGTAGCAATAGTAACAGTAGTAACCCGTTCTCAGGAGTGAACACAGGTTTATATCAAAATCCTAGCGCTTTGCGGGGCCGTACTCTTTAGACAAAGAAAACGTAGCAACGGGACCCCCCATCCGCTGAGAGTAATTTGGAATGAAACTAAAATCATTTCATTAACTTTCGGTGACACGAGTCACTATGTGAACACTTTGAAATAGTTAATTCATCCAGATTCATGATGTCTTTCGCATTCGGCAACGGCTCCAACCGGGTCAGTGAACTGGCTTATCTCCTTCAACCATAACCATGCCATGATGGCTCCATTTCAACTGTCTAATCGGTACCTCCACGTGTGCGAGTTGGTACCTAGTACCGGTGTCCTTTTCCAAGAATAGCAATGGTACCACCCGCGATATTATCCAATTATCAATCTAAAGCATTAAAAATGGCTAATAACTTGAATTTCAAAGATACCTTAGGTGACCCTTGTGAATGGTAAAGAGACACATTATATCAAAGGAGGTCAAAAAGGTGGTACTGGCATATAAATGGAGGTCAATGGTATGTAGTATGGGTAAAGAACATGGTCAAACCGGGGACCAACACCTCCTCAAGGGAAACTATTTATCCCCCACAACCAAATCAATCGACTTATACTCCTCAAAATCAACCCAGTTTCACCCTCCGCTCATGAACGTTTCTCAACAACAATCAAATCCTACCTATACCGATCAACAACAACCATATATGGGAGGGACTACTCTGTACAATTACCCACCTCAACCAGTTTACGGCCCCACTGGTGTCTGTATTCTGCATCAGCATCACCCTCAGTTTAAATGACAACTATCCTTTCTCGCCACACTGGATCTACCAGATTTGTCTCGGTTGATAAATGATACCATATTGCATTTTCCTTTTTGGCCAGTAATTCCTACTAAATTACCTTCTGACATCCCCAAATTTGACGGTAAACCTAGGGAATACCCAAACAACCATGTTATGTCATTCCATTTATGGTGTTCATCAAACTCATTAATGGATGATTTTGTACGTTTGCGTCTTTTCCAGCGCACACTCATGGGCTCTGCAGCCAAATGGTACATTGAACTTCAACATGGTTCCTTTCAAGACTTCAACTCCCTAGCTATGTCTTTTCTCATGCATTTTAAATTACCCATCCATTACGAGACAGGTACTGAAATTTTAACCTCCCTTCGTCAAACGAACTTTGTACATATCTCTAATCACATTCATGAATGGAGGAAACGAAAAAGGTTGATTAAAGCGACCATTCCTGACCATCTATTCATAGAGTGGTTTACTAAATCTCTTTTATCCCCAATATCTTGTGACGTCTCCATGGGTGGTGTGGTCATTGAGGAAGAAGCCATTTCCTGAGCTCAGTACTTAGATTTGGTTTACTCCCAATACGGTACATTGTATGAGTTGATTCCAAATGCTACCTGTACTCCTACCGATCCATCCAAACCTTCTTCCACAACACATGCAGATGGAGTTGTCGGTACCATCAAAACCCAATCTTCATCATAGTCAACCAGAATGACAAATCGCTCTATTTCTGCACTCGTTACCAGTTCAACTTCACTCTCCTCTACCTCCCTCCCAACTCAAGTCTCTGATGTGAATGTAGTTCAATATGCTTCTTCGCAAAAATTTGGGGGTAAGAAGAAAATGAAAAATAAACCCAAAAAGAATAATAATAATAATGAAAATCCCAAAACACAAAATCCACCACCTGCTACTAAAAAGAAACCACAATGAAAACCGAAATTCCCATGTCTTATTTGTGGTGATGATCATTTCACCCGAGACTGTCCACATCGTGATGAAGTTGAATTTTTTTTCAAAGGGAATTCCCAATCCGTCGTGTTAACACAGCCTTTTCCTCAGTAGTATTCCATAGTTTATCAAGCACTTTCCCCTCCCATAGGGGGAATTTCCAACCATCCTCCTAGTGATGCAACCTCAACGAGTTCTCATATTTATATGTTCAATGGTATTGATTTAACCACCCGCACCACTACGTATGACACACCGTATAAACATGATAAAGAAAAGGTCACTAACGGTACCCCACCGGATCCATCTCCTTCCTCCGTTACTCCTCCATATTGGTCACTTCATATTGAGAAACCTACTTTCAACTCTATTTTATGCCCTCCCAAGAGCACTATTCACAAGTCAACTTTTAATCCTAGTTCATGTGCCACCCAAAACTATAACATTGTTGAATATTTGGCTCAAGCATCGTGTGCTATGTTTGATCTTGAAGTTCTACATCATTTCGCAAGTCAACGTAGAATTCTCTTGGCCACCATCAACGCCACTGATCCTAAGTTGTCCAATAATATCACATTTAACCTCGATAACTTCAAGTCACGATTTTCTCACAAACTTTCTTTTCAAATTGATCTCGTTGTTCATAACCAACACATTCACCGCACCATACTAGATGAGGGAGATTCCACTTGTGTCATGTTGTTAGCTTGTTGGAAAGGATTAAAATCACCTACGCTTAACCAATCCCCTACAATGTTATGAGTGTTTGATGAGTGAGGTTTTCATCCTCACAGACTCTTGTAGTCTCTAGCCGTTTAGTTGGGAGGTAAGATCGTCTCTGTTGATGAAAAGGTAGTCGATGCTCCCCTTGATTACAACCTGTTATTAGGAAGAATTTGGTTTTATTCCATGACCGTCGTCACTTCATCAGTGTTTTGATGTATACAATTCCCTCATCAAGGTAAAATTGTCACTATCGACTAGTTAGATTACTGCACCCCTGATGCTCACACTCCTCCCACCAACAATATTCCTTTCTTGGGAGATAGTAAGATCACTTATGAAAGTGTTGTTATATTTATTTTAAAATATTCTTCCCTAATGGGAAATTTACCTGCACCGCTTCCTCCCACCACACAACATATTGCCACAATCAATATGATCTCGACTATGGACTATCAATATTTCAAATCATCTGATCCTTGGGTTGTGCCTAGTCCTTTCGAATTTGATGAAAAAGGTGACGTTATACCACTTAATCTTGTTGAGGCTTCATATGATGCTATCCAATATACCTCTCCCTCTTTGGATGACCAACATTTGTTGGCATCCAACACCTATTCATTTCCATCTTGGTTGGATTCCTTTTCCTCTGCTTTCAACTACATTCTACAGATTTTTCCATCGGACGAATCCATTATGGAAATGCTCAGTATCGACGAGGTACCTTGGGATGACAACCATCATCGATCATCTTTTCTTCCTAGTCTAGATGAAATTCAGGAAGATATACACTCTATCTTCCCCCCCGATGTGGTTGATTCTCCCCAATCTCATATACTTACCCAGGATCAAAGAAAGTCCTTGGTTTTTGCAGAACTTATCTATGATCTTCCCCATGCCTATGAAGACACTGAGCCCAATGATTCTCTTCCCGATGAATCTTTTTTCCTCATTAGCACGTCCAACCCTTGGTATGGAGATGTTATTTTCTATCTTCAAACCCAACGTTTGCAGCCTGATATCTCCCATGAAGAACGTCGTCGTATTTTCCACCATTCTAAACGCTACCTTATCATCAGTGACACTTTGTATCGCCATGCTATTGATAATATCCTATGACTTTGTTTAACCCATGATGAGGTTGAACGTGTTTTGAATGGTTGTCACCTTGGAGCTTGTGGTCACCTTTCCAGGATGACTACAACCCAAAAAATATTACATGTCGGTTATTTTCGGCGCTCCATATTCAAAGATTGTATTGAGCCTGTCAAACGATGCCCAACTTGCCAAGTTTTTCACAAAAGGGCATGCACCCACCCTGCTCCGCTGCATCCCATTGTCTCCATCGACCCCTTTTCCAAATAGGGCATTGATTTTATGAAATGTAATCCTACCTCAGCCAGGGGGCACGGTTATATCATCATTGTCATTGGTTATTTCACTAAATGGGTTGAGGATATGCCTACATTTCTTAATGATGGTCATACTCCATCTCTCTTCATTTTTAACCACATCATCACTCACTTCGGTGTTCCACCAACCATTGTCACTGATCACGGTTCACATTTTCAAAACCAGATGATGTGTGAGTTACATGTCAAGTTGGGTTTTCACCATGAAAAATCATCCCCCTACTATCCTCAAGCAAACAGAAAAGTTGACGCTATCAATAAAGTCCTTAAAACCATGATCCAATGGATGGTGAGGGAAAAAAAAACTTCTTCGAACTTGCAACTTTTCTTCTCCCTCTGGGCTTACCACACCTTAGTGAAACCTGCAACTAGATTCAATCCATTTCAGTTGGTATATGGCGTCGAAGCAGTGTTATGAATTGAGTGTGAGATCCCTTCGTTGAAACTCATGGTAGAAATCTTTCCTCACACCTCTGTTGAAGAGGAGTGATTCCTATATTTGCCTAAGTTGGACGAAACACGTTCGAATGTTGCTCTCATTAACAAGACATATCAAAAATGAATGAAGATTCAATATGACAAATCCACTTCAGATGAAGAGGTATCTCTCACCTCTTGTATGCCTTAGTAGATGAAGAGGTATCTCTCACCTCCTGAGAGGTGGGACACCCATAGTGAGACCTCAGAGGTTCCTCTCAACCTCTCGGAGTCCTCCCCCTGCCACCTCTTTCTCCACAACTATCTGTACATCTCCACAACACCCTAGTGTCGGCATCTCTTCCGAACGTGATGAGAATCTATCTGCATGATGAAAAAAAACATTTGTTAAAATCCCTCTTTGTACACATAAAAATAATATAAAAATCAAAAATCAAAAACACATGAAAAGGTTTGGTTTCGTACGTGACACATCCCAGTCAACGCTCTCTGGAAGCACTAAGTCCACGCTCCCCCGGAAATCCACTCCAGCATATGGAAAGTCCTCGATAACATTTAATGTCCTTCTCCACCACGCGAGGAAGTCAGCCATGAACTTGAACTCTGAGTTGGTCCCCAATCTCAGGGAGAAACTTTTCCATCTTTCCATACATGGCTCAGTCGTCGATCATGCCATCAGCGCAATCTGTGGTTGCATATGGGGTATTCTCTCTAGAAATAACGAAACCAATAAAGAACCATATCCAAACTTTTTATGCTTCCCAATCATGCACTTTGTGATTTGATCCTTCATGTTCTGAAGGAATCCTGCACTCCAGTTAAATAATCTAGGCTCCACACATTGTAAAGCATAAGACATTTGAGATTTTGAAACCAAATGTGCACTCATGCTACCTGCCAAGTTGGTAATGGTAAATAAAATAGATTTTAGTGCCAAATCGCTGACATCCTTGATCACGATTCGTCCCCCAACTAATCATGACCCTGGAATACAGTGGTCAGCCACATACACCTCAGTAGGATGAGGAGTTTCCTAATGCCTGGACAAAAGGATAAGAGCCCCTCTTCTTGAGAGGCCGGTAAAAAATTACACATCATCGAACTCAATTTTGAGCAATTGTGGTCTAATACGAAGTGCCTTTTTGACATCATCCCACAGTCCAATCAGATAATCAAGTAATAAAACTTATTTCTTCATCTTTGGTAATTTTAAATACTTGAGTAGGCCACAATTCCTCAAAGCGGCCCTTGTCTAAGGTTTTTTCAATGTGGCTATATCATCGAGCTCATGCTTACATTATTTCCATTCCATCATGGTTCTAATCCATATAAACTGCAAAAACACACATTTAAAATCCTTTTAGTCAATCTCTCATAGAAAACAATTGTGTATATTTAGCATAAAAATAAACATTTTTTTTTTCAGTTTTGCATTGGCACTCCCCTAAGCTTATTCACAGGGCGCTAGCGCTCCCTAGGAATAGGCACCAGGTCACTGAAAACATGATCGATGCTCCCCTCACCCCTTTGAGGGAGCGTCGATCCTGTTCGGCACCTAGGGATTCCTAGGGAGCCCAAAACAACCTAAAAACTACCTAAAATACAATTCTAAACTATGATAAATGAATATAATGGTTAAGTGACCAACCTAGTCCAGATAGATGTGAAAAAGATCAACCACAGCTCTGGTGCCCAGATCTTGAAAATCGCCCTCCAAGGTTGAAAATGACAAATCTAGAAGAAATTGGTGAAAATGAAATGGTAAATGAAATTCCTAACCCTATTTCACTATTATAGGGTTGATTTTTGCTAATATAAAGTTTATTTTGTGTTTTTAAATCTTTTTTGAGGAGTAACTAATACCCTGGATGCAGAATTGTCTTTATTTCCAGGCTTCGAAGTAGTATCTTTTTCATTAAACCTTGTAACACTGACGAGCAAGGTCTTTGTCCTTTCTCACGCTCGAAAAAACATGAGAATGTAACCGAGTATACTTTTATCTCTTTTTCGGACTCGTGAAGGCTACATGAAAAAGGAAACCCCTAGAGTCTCCTTTAAGCTTTTTTCAAACTCTCTAAACATGAAAAACCATCGATTTTTCCTTATTTGGACTCGATAAAAATCACACATTGAAGGGATCATATGGGATCAAACCCTTACTTCTTTCAGATCATTAAACAAAGGAAGAGGTACGTACTGAAGGTGATTTATATCGAGCATGTGTTATCCTCCTTGATCTCGTAAAAAAAAAATAGGTACTCGTCTATGTGGATGGGGGAAGCTATTGAAGGAAGCAAGCCAAGCCATTTTTTTAGAATTGTCACAAGTCACTATTGTAGTCTCCCTTGAACACAACACATTGTTTCTACATACATTTTAATTCACTGAAGCTCTGCACTGAACCAATCCCCTAAGTCTTTTTACTCTTTCGGTGATCCAGATTATTTTCGGCACGAAATGAGAGAGGAGATATAACACATGAATATTTAGAGATATTGCAAGAGATACAACAATATAACAAAGATATAGCGGAAATAACAAGAGTCACAGATATACAGTAATACACGATTTCTATTAATGAAATAAATGTACAAAGACTGTAAAATACAGAGTGAAAGACTCGCTAGAATGGTGGTAGCTTATTTCTGAGAAGAGATGTGACGGCTACTCGCATCCGTGAGAAGATGATTAAAATGAGGCTCTGGAGGCCCTTTTACAATAAATGGGAATGCCAAAAGTCCTAGACATCCAAAAACCTAACCCTAGGAGATGAAGCACCA
>SNQJ01S0001565.1:16785-34201 GCA_010110895.2 Picea sitchensis
GGTACCTTGTTGAACGTACCATTTTTTCTGTTAAAAAGTTTGAAAGGGATGGCTGAGCAAGTTCAGAGGGTTAGTGAATTTAGGGGGAGCCTATTTCACTTCGGCTTAGTCAAGATTTTGATTACATGTGCATTGTCAAAAAAGCAAGAGTCTTGGGATCTCTTTGCTACCAAAACCCTCGCTCGGGCCCAACCGAAAGCTAAAAGGTGAAGCCTATTTCCCCACCTAAAAAGCCGACCCCCAAGACAAAGAAAGTTAAGACCCTAACTGCTAAAAACCCTGAGCCCGAACCTCAAATCCAGGGCGAGGTCGAGACCAATGCCGAAAAGGGGCAGGCCACCGCACCTACCGAAGTGGACCTTGCAGCCCCAAGTTCTTCCCCAGTCGCCGATAATATAATCAATGTAGAGGAGCTAGTGGAGCCAATTGATCAGCCCAGGAGGAACCCTAAGAGGAAATGCAAAAGACTACTGTCAGGGATGGACAACTCGGTCCCTAGCTACCCCACGCAGGAAAGAATGGAAAGAAAAGATGGCCACGAGGAGGCCCCGGAGCCATCCGAGATGACATGGACATTGTCTCAGCTCATCCGGAAAAATTGAAGGACCAAGCGGCAGGCCTCCACACCTAAGAAAGTTGTGCAAGATGAATTCGCCCAAGAACCACCCGGTACCTCTGTCCAATTGCCTAAAGAACCCACTCCTGGACCTAATTACGCTAACACCGATGAATCCCATCCAATTGATACTTCTACACTCAGCCCCGTTCATCCAGACTCAATTGATAACCAGGAACTCAGCCCCGATCGTAACTTTGATCCAACCGACACCTACGAACACACTCCTGATCAATTTACTCCCGGATGTAGTTCAGACCATCACTCCGATCAATTCCATACCCTTGTTCAAAGTCCCGAGGAACTCACACATGCATCTAGCCCCTCACCACAGCCAGGCCAAGACCAGACAATTGAAACTGACTTCCAACTCTCGTCCAGCCGAACCTTGAAGCCAATGGTGACGAAGTTAGAAAGCAGGAACAGTAGACTAAAGGAGAAATTACATGAGTACCGGGTACTGGACAGACATGTTAAAACAGAAAATGAACTCTTGAAGCTCAGGGTGACCCACCTTTTGTCAAGAATTGGAAGGCTAAAGCAGAGAAAGCAAGTTATTGTCAAAATGAGCAGGCAGCTTCAAAGGATTTCTAAGAAGCATGTCATCATTAACAGGGTTCTTAAGAAAGAACTGAGAAATCCGAAGAAACAGGAAAGACTCCAGATGCTGGTTGCAGCTGCTGCAACCCTGTGATGGCTACCAAGTTTTTGATCTTTTTGTTGCCTGAGGACAGGCAAGAACTCCAGTGTGGGGGTATGTTGGTCCCCGGTTTTGACCATGTTCTTTGCCCATACTACATACCATTGACCTCCAACTATATGCCAGTACCACCCTTTTTGACCTCCTTTTGATATAATCAACATCCCTTTACCATTCAAAGGGGTCACCTAAGGTATCTTTGAAATTCAAGTTATTATTATGCATTTTTAATACTTTAGATTGATAATTGGACTAATATCACTTGGGTAGGTACCATTGTTATTCTTGGCACAGGGTTCCGGTACCAGGTACCAACTCGCACCGTAGCGGTACTAGTGGAACAGTTCGAAATCGATGCATCATGGCATGCGTTATGGTTCGAAGGGGAGATAGCAGGTTCACCAGCCAGCTGGAGCCGTTGCCAGAGAATGACGAAAGACATCATGAGGCCTGGATCGATTATTCTTCAAGTGTTCACACTTCGTGACACTACGTGTCACGAAGTTGTGAAATGAGTTTTCAGTTTCATTGCAAGATTACTCTCGGATCAGGGATCCGTTGCTTACGTTTTCTTTGTCTAAGACCGTTACAAACGCTAGGATTTTTGATAAACCGTGTTCATTCTTCGAGAGCGGGTTACCACTCGACTACCATTATTGTTGCTATTTTGCTACTGTTATCCGATTATGTTGAACCTATGTTTTAATATAAGTTGTTGTTGCTTATATGTTGGCTGTAACATGATCTGAATATCGTGTTTTTTTAATGAGTTAATGGAGCATAGGATTACATTGTATCTGCGTCGTATGATCTAGTCGGATCTGGTTGTTTTCCACAGCGTTTTTTTCCGTTTGGTTGGGCCCGCCAAGTTGGTGCACGCCGTTGTTTCATTACCAATAGAACTAGTTTAGTGTGTGTGTTGTTATAGTTTAGTTTGCTTTAATGTGTTTGGTTTGCTTAGCGTTTACAGAGTTGCTTTTGGTTTATCATAGTTTCATTTTATCATAGCGTGTGAATGCTTGCATACACTACAGTATAAACATTTCAGAATCGTGCTTATCCATTCCTCAACAAACTCAATTTCCAAACTCTATCTTTTTACGTTGGTGAATGTTAAATGCAGTACTGATGCATGTAGAGTTAGCATATGCATATAATTGCTTGGCTTTTCACTTTCTTTTCCCACTTAACTTAGAGTAGCGTGCACTTTTCTTTCAGTAGTTGTTTGGCGTGCTTGGGATGAATGGAGCTCTGTTAGATCAAAGGGAGCTCCTGGTACTAGTTAGCAACATCATACTCTGTTTTCTTACGTAGTTAGCATTAGATTTGTTTTTTTGTAGTTAGCATTAGATTTGATTTTCTTTAGTTAGCATTAGATTTGATTTTCCGTAGTTAGCATTAGATTTGCTTCTCTGTAGATAGCCTTAGATTTGTTTTAACATTAGATTTTCTTTCCTATAGATAGCATTAGATTTGTTTTGAATGCACCGGGGTAGATCTGCAGTTTAGATAGTACTCTATGTGTCATGACTTAAATGATGGATGCTAATAGTAGATGGTTAAACATAGAGTTAGAATGATTTTGTAGAAGTGTGCTTTTGAATAGAAATAGCAATCTTAGCCTTTGAGTACTAAAATTTGTTTTTAGCCCACACATTTATGATCACTTAACTTAGAGTAGCGTGCACTTTGCTTTTAGTAGTTGTTTGGCGTGCTTAGGATAGATAGGCTACAGTTAGGATAGAAGGAGCTCCTGGTACTAGTTAGCAACATCATACTCTGTTTTCTGTAGTTAGCATTAGATTTGTTTTTCTGTAGATAGCATTAGATTTGCTTTTCTGTAGATAGCATTAGATTTGCTTTTCTGTAGTTAGCATTAGATTTGCTTCTCTGTAGATAGCCTTAGATTTGTTTTAACATTAGATTTTCTTTCCTATAGATAGCATTAGATTTGTTTTGAATGCTCAGAATGAATGCAGTTTAGATAGTACTCTATGTGTCATGACTTAAATGATAGTGCTAATAGTAGATGGTTAAACATAGAGTTAGAATGATTTTGTAGAACTGTGCTTTTGAATAGAAATAGCAATCTTAGCCTTTGAGTACTAGACTGTTTTGCTTCTGTTTATGATTTCGTAGGAAATGCTCAGTTTTGAATTAGTCATCAGAATTCAAGTTTTCAGAATAGGTGCATGTTTCATTTTTAGGATAGCATTCAAATAAAGACAAGACGCTTGCCTGCACATACTGTGTATCAGCTCGAAGTATACCAACCCTGGTTTGACAATTTAGTGATTCAGGACACTTAAAAGCTTCAATTTAGCAGCCTGACAGAGGGTAAACAGTTTGTCCCTGAGGAGGGTAAACATTAGACCCTTGGGGAGGATAAGGTTGTTGTCCTTGAGGATCCCCGGTGGGATTTGGGACACCCGAATAAGGTTGTCCAAAATATAATCCGAAAGGAACATGATTTGGTAATCCTCGTTGTGGTTTATGGTATGATTTACCCCCATGGTAAGGTTGATTAAACGTACCTCCTTGAGGTAATCCCCAGTATTTTGAAGGGTTTCCGAGAAAATATGGTTTCCCCCTGCCATAGGTTGATTGAAAATTGTTGTTTGACCAGAAAAGGGGGGTTTTCCCCTGACATGAATGTGAAAGGGTGGTTTGAATAGAAAAGGGGGGTTTTCCCCCAATAGGAATGTGCAAGGGTGGTTTTACCCTATGAGGGATGGGCCCACTAGATGATGGTTTCCCCCCGGGAGGGATAGGCCCACTAGACAATGGTTTCCCCACAGTCAGGATTTGTCCCACAGTTGATTGTGTATGTATGGAAAGGGTATGCATTCTCTTATGTAAAGGTGATCCAATAAGATCCTATTGAACATGAGGAGTTGTAATGTGAACAGGTGTAGTGGTGGGAGTAACGGTTGAAGTACCTTGTGCATGATTAGGTGTTACGACTCCAACATTAAGGTGGATTTGTGTTGATGTAGAAACATGATTGACCAATGTTCGATGGGATGATCAATAGTCTGACTGGACGATCCTACCTCAGCAGCAAGAGGGTCATGAGGATCTAGAGGTCGTTGACTAAATTCAAACTGTTCATAAATATCACATCCCTATGGAGTCTTCTATATGTAACGAACACATGTTTTTTGTGGATTTACCATGAAAGTAGACCAGATAGGATTTATGTGTTCATCATAATCACTTTGTGTGTCTTCCACCTGTGTTTCAGTATATGGCCTCAACGGTAAACGTTGAATTTCTTCTTCAATTATGTTACTGAATGAGTCCAATCGAACAAGCAGTGGTTCAATATTCTGACATAGTGGTAGTATGAGGAATGGGATCCTCAACCGTAACCAAGGTGCTTTCAGGATTTTCTAACAAAGGAGTAGCAGTGCTCCGAGCATCAGAGCGATTTTCTACCTCTTCAAGGTAAATGTCTTCTGGTGAATTAGGAGGCAAGGGTTCATAGACTTCTGGAGGCAACCCTTGCATACTACGTGATTTGCAATTTTTTTTATCGTCTACAATATCAATCTTGAAAAATGATTAAAACAACAACACACACTAAAAAATTCTAGAAGAACCAACAAGAAAACAAAACTTCTCTCAATGACCATACTAGTTGGTGATGAAATCCAACATCTCATGATCAAATTGAGAAGAGGATAGGATATGAGTGGGTGGAATAGTTACAATGGAGACCTGCTTAACAGACTTACACCTTGGTGCAAGCTTCCACATAGTAATCATGGATTTACCCTCCAAGGAGCCCGAGTGAGTTTGACCAACACTTGTTTCAGGTACAACGAAGACTTCCCTTCACCATCACTTTGTGTAAAGACCCTAAATATTATGGCTAATAAGGACACCAACTCGCAGTCAGCCTCTGGGAGGGTACAGTCGATAGTCCAGTCCGAACGTATGGGCAAGATAACAAGTTTGAAATCCTTCAAGAGAACTGAGGACAAGTGGACTGGTAGAACTCTAGAGGACCCTGAACAAATTCAGAATTCACAAAGCACTAAGACCAAATGAAGACAGTTGGACCTCAAGAAGAACCCCCAATATATGATCTTACTACTACGAATGGTTAAACCACGAAGGGATAATCTCCGTGGCTCTCCCGAACGCGTGTTGGATTAATGAGAGGGGGGGGTGAATTAGTAATAGAGCAATTTAAACCTTTTCAAACATATAATGCAAGTGTTATATCAGTGTAGAATTATCATCCAATAATTATAGATTAAATAAACAATGAAAAAATGAGAAATCATACACATACACGGTACATGAGTGTTTTTACATGGAAACCCAAAGCGGGAGAAAACCACATAATACTTTTTCTTATATGTCTTGAAGAATTACATTCATTGGAAGCACCAACTTCCTTTGTTTTCCAGCTGTAACTGGAAGGAGGCTCCAACAGTTTTTTAGGCTACAACCTGAGGGAAGCTCCAACTCCCCAATTTTCTAGCTACAACCAGAAGGAGGCTACAACCCCCTATGTTCTTTGGCTACAACCACATGTCCTTTCTCTGTCCAATCACCCTGAAATATAAATGCCAAATGTAGACAACTTGTCACTGTCACTGAATCAACCACTGCCACTGTCAACCTATGCCAATAACCTGTAAAAACATGTACCAATCAACCTGCACCAAACAACCTGTACCAATAAACTGAATCAACATGTACCATGCATAAACCATGCATAAACTATGAATCATTAAGATGTACCAACATCATCAACTATACACCTCATGTATGTGTAAGCTCATCAACTACTTGTCTCGACCATGTACCTAACATGTACCTCAACCATATACCAAAGACATACACCAATATAACCATAAAAAAATCATCATTCTATCCATAAAACAAATACCATAAACCCTTACATCAAACCATGTGCCACAACCTCACTTTTATGTAGCCTCAAGCTAAACCAACAACTTCAACAACACATCACAACCAAAAGACCAATACCCATATGCCAAATAACAACAATTAAATACCAACTGTATCCTCAACAAATCTAATATATGCAACAATACTGAACATCCAGTACCATCTCAAGAGCTAAACCCTAGCTCACATAACATACCTCAAACAAGATGTGCATATCTCTCATAAATAGACCCCAACCATGTTGTTGCCGTGATTTTTCTGTCGCACTTTTTTTGCCGCGATTTTTCTACCGTGATTTTTCTTCTGCACTTTTTCTGCCACGATTATTCTGTCACACTTTTTCTGCTGTGATTTTCCAGTCATGATTTTTCTGTTGCACTTTTTCTACTGCACTTTTTCTGCCACAGTTTTCCTTCCGCACTTTTTTCTACCGCACTTTTATTTCCGCACTTTTCCTGCCGCACTTTTCTTTCTGCACTTTTTCTACCACACTCTTCCTGCCGCACGTTTTCTGCTGCACTTTTTCTACCACACTTTTCCTGCCGCACTTTTCTCTACCAATAATACCTGCCCAAATAACCTTTCACAAAATATATATTAAATGATATTCAATAGGTTCAAGTGTGATTAAATTAGAGAGCCTTTCCTCTTATTTATACTTTCATGTAGCATCCCGCTTTCTTGATTTTAGGGACTTCTCCATTAACTTTATTATTTAAATAATTTCTTTTGCAAACACTTTGACTACTTTGACCGTTTGGGGCTTCTAGATGACTCATGAGGGTTCTCCAACTTCACATGGACATAACTCTCTAACCGTGAGGAGTTATGTGATGTTACATATACCAACAGAAATGGCATGACATGTACTATCCATATAGAATAGTATTACTTGTAAATATATCAAAAATAGTACCATTATCCATCAAACAAACTTGGGTCCATTACCCAAAACTTTGTGCTATCGAAATTCGCTACCGAGATTTCTTCAAGGGTTGACATCAATGACAACCAACACAATTAATCAACAATGCGACCTTGTGCGTAACACCTGTGTGAGAGGGGGATTCAATCTATGCTTATACAAAAAATAGATTTTCTCCCCCTATCGCAAGATGCTAAGTTTATTTTGAATGCTTTGGAGAGTTGTACTCACAGCCTAATCCAAAGCGCTAATCCTAGTCTAATGTTCGTGGAAGAATCTAAAAAGAAAAAGTTTCTAGATCAATTTTAATGAGTTTTGATTTTAGTGGTTGTTCTTTACTCAGAGGTGAATGAGAGTGAAACTGATGATATTATGACTCGAATCCCAAAGAAGAAAAAGAAAAACGATAATCAATCATTTCTTTCAATGAACTTCTATTTATGGGAAGGAGAAGAATTTTATTTATTTCCCTATCAAACACAAGAATGCAAAATTTTCATGCAATTGCTTTCAACAAGAATCCAATTCAATGCTAAACTATTCATAAATTGTTTTTACTATCCAAAAATCAATCATGAAAATATATCTCTTTGTTTAAATATGAACATAAATTGATTTGATTCAATGCTTCTTATGCCAACAAGATTTCACTATTTGCATTTTTAGAAAATTGGAATAAAATGTCATATAAACAAAAGAACACTCTTACAACAATCTAATAAGAAGAAAAAACAAATCTAAACTTTTCAAAAAGAAAGCCAAAATAACAAAACTCACTCAAGAAATTTTCTTGGAAAGATACAAATATCAAAGACCAAATGGAAAAGTACAAAGATCTCTCGGCTTCCTTGTAATACTTTCAAACGATCAGATGAACGAGAAAGCATCGAAAATGAACTTAAAATATCGAAGAGAAAGAGTGATTTCAAAACAAGAAAATATCTTTAAAGATCCAAACAAAGACCAAAAATCTTAGAAATAAACAGGTTTCAAGTTTTATAGAAGACAAAAGATGACAGAAAAATTCTCGAGAAAAAGAAGAACCCAAAAAAATCACACCCACGATCATAATGACAATACTTTTCACTGATATTATCCTCCTTTTCACCATGAGAATGCCTCCTTATATAGGCTTTGAGAGTCTCAACCACCTTAGCTATATTTGGAATAAGTTGAGGATGTGACTCCATTAGTTGTGGGATTTCACTTAGATCCATCCTATAACTTGGATCCGAGCCAAACTAACTCGAATGGTTTCTAGCTGTCCTTAGAGATAAGGTGGATTCCTCCCCAATATTCTCTCAACAAATCGGTGCTCCTTTAAATCTAGCAACAGAGCGCTATAACACTCTCTTATAAGTGGACAAGGAGTGCTAACACTCCCTGATAAGTGGACAAGGAGCGCTAGTGCTCCCTGCATGTGAGAAAGGGAGCGCTGATCTCCAAAAAATTGTTTAAGATGATCTTTATTCAAGGAAAAATGTTTGTAAGCTTCGCCAAATGACATTTTTTACTCTTCTAACAAGTCTTAGAGGGTGTACCAAGTGTTATTATGATGTCATCTGCAATGTGACATATGTGGGACAAAAATATGATGTTTGCAACACTTGTGACAAAAATGCGACACTTGTGACACTTACGACAATGACAATGAGACATTATCAAAGTGAGGAATTTTGACGTGTAACACTCGGATCAGTCAGGATCCTTCTCAACCTTCATTATAAGGACTCTATTGATAACCCCTCTTAACTTCCCAACCAAATAGGAAACGTCATGGAGCGACACATGGCCCCCTCTTGTCTGTTGGAGTTACTTCACACACACCTAGGATTTATTTTTCCTTGTTTATTAATCATTATTCAGTCTCCTATATTTTAGGGGAGAATGTTCCACTTGGATAATATTCTCTTTCAGTTCACACTTTAGTTTGACTAGTTGAGTTGAGCTTAGTTGCTGCATTGGTTTTGTCACCATGAAACATTGGGATCATCACCAGCTAATGCATAATTTCCTTTGGATCATCACCAAACTGGTGCATTACCCTTGTTTCCATGATTTAACTCCTCACTACTCTTTGTTCAGTTAGTTAACTAAAGACTAGTTGACTAGTTAACTCAGCTAGGTGGAAGTTCACTCCCATAACTGCCTGAGAGACTAGACTAGGTGGCAGTTTACTCCCATAACTGATGGTGTGTGTCTAGATCACTCTATACCACCACTATGGCTCATTAGTTACTCATGTATCCTATATCTAATGTAAATTATTCACTTTTTGAGTGTGGAATATGGTTAATGAGAATTCTTCCATTCTTTCTCTCTTACTTCTTCTTTCTCAATTTGTCTCTACAAATGTGTGTGGAATTTTCTATCTATATCTATTCTATGCAGGTTCAACACATTTACATGGTACTGGAGCCGACAAACTTCTAATAAAAAGCTACACCAAATTATTTTTGCAGGTACTGAAGATTGAAGAACGCAAAAAATATGGAATTTATGTTTTACTCATCGATAATACTTTTGATGCCTCATAACTATTTGGAGTGGAAGAAAAATATTCTACTTCTTCTCAGAAGTAGAGGCTTATACAAAATAACCATGACAATGGAAGTAGAGCCTGATTTCGTCGATGAGAAAAATGATGTTCTCAATAGACAAGATATGGCCATAGGATTTATCTGCTTGTCTATTTCTCCATAAATTCTCCACCAAGTATGTGATGTTACACAATAATTCACTCCAAATGAATTATGGACCAGATTGGAGGTTCTATTTGGGAATAAATAAGATTGTAAAGATTGCATGCAGGGGATTGGAAAGATAGAGCTAGAAGAGAAACCATCAGAAGATCAAGCCTCTTATTATGAAGAGTCTTCTACAAAAGTATTTGTACAAATTTGTATTCCATTAATTGAAGATGATGTCTACTCCATTTCATATTTGTTTTCTGAATTTCATGTGGAATATATATGGAATGCATATTAGGAGTCACATGCAGACACTTTTCCATGTGCAATGCATGCATCTCAGGAGACAAAAAGGGAGCCTCGCACATCAGACTCCACTATGATATTTTTTGAGAAACATTTGAAGAAAATAATTGTGTATTTTAATTCCTCTCGGGAAAATATCCAATTTAAAAAACCAAATCATCTGAAACGGATTCCGGAAAGTGAAGTTATGATCATTTTAAAATCAACAAAATTTCTGTGTTTTTCTGGAAACGGTCGCACGGTTTTCAAAATTTCATACAAACTTTATTTGGATCTTATTCATTACAAGAAGAGAAAGTGGATATGTGTGGAAATATCAATGATGTATATACTTCATTATATCCGTGCAAACATCTACATCTTCAACAAAATCTTCAATGAGCACAAACTTGTAGAGTTGCGAGATCTTCTTGGAGTGAAAGACATGGTTTCTTAGCAAATTCTTTTTGTTCCTTCTCATTTTTATTGTTTTATGCATTGTAATTTTAGGGGGGGGTTTCCCATGAGTTTTTCCCTCTTTCCTCATTTATTTCAGTGTATATTTTGTATTTGGGTACCTAACATGGCCTCGTTGTCGGGACCCATTCTTTATTTTCACCATAGTGATGTTCAGGGGGGGTGTTGGAGTTACTTCACACAGACCTAGGATTTATTTTCCTAAGGTTTTTCCTTGTTTATTAGTCATAATTAGTCATTATCCAGTCTCCTATATTTAGGGGAGAATATTCCACTTGGAGAATATTCTCTTTTAGTTGACACTTCAGTTTCACTAGTTGAGTTGAGTTTAGATGCCACATTGGTTTTGTCACCATGCAACATTGGGATCATCACCATGATAATGCGCACTAACCTTGGGATCATCACCAAACTGGTGCATTACCCTTGATTTCCTTATTTAACACCTTACTACTCTCTGTTCATTCAGTTAAATGAAGACTAGTTGACTAGTTAACTCAACTAGGTCGCAATTCACTCCCGTAACTGCCTGAGAGACTATACTAGGTGGAAGTTCACTCCCGTAGCTGCTGGTGTGTGTCCAGATCACTCTAGACAACCACTATGGCTCATTACTTACTCATGTATCCTATATCTATTGTAAATTATTCACTCTTTGAGTGTGGAATATGGTTAATGAGAATTCTTCCATTCTTTCTCTCCTTCTTCTTCTTTCTCAATTTCTCTTTGCAAATGTGTGTAGTATTTTCTATCTAGATCTATTCTTTGCAGGTTCAACACATTTACATTTTCCCCTATCAAATTTCTTAAGTTGGACCAGAGCCATTGGATGAGAGGACACGTGGCACAAGATCTGTTAGTCTGGAGACTTGGAACTCTGGAGGAACTTAGCCGAGAGTCTCTAAAGTGTGAAGACTCTCAAATTTGTGAATGAAAAAGTAAATCTCAACCATTGGTGGGTAGAGGACATGTGGTGCCACATCCGATAGTTCGAAGACTTGGTCCTCCAGGAAATTCGAGATGTGGTGAGTTGATAAGATTTGAATCTAGGAGTTGCAAAGAAACGTGAGTTGTGGATATATGGATCTACATGGACATATCCTGCCCATGATATATGAAGAATGTTAAAAGGTTATCTGTCTGGGGTTGACATGGATCACTGACATCATCCAAGGTTACTTGGACCCACAACTAAGGTGCCACATGTCACCAAGATATGGATGTTTTGTAGACCCCTTATTCCTATTATAGAATGACATGTATCACCCCTTGATGAGGACACATGTCACCCTTGGCCCTCACCACATGTCATCCTCTAGTATGTGCCATCCTAGACAATGTGGTTGGTGATGTGACTGAGACTCCGAGAGTCTGGGACTTTGGGAGTTCCAAATATTTGGGGTGTAGTATCATAGAAGGACCAAAAGGCACAAAAGCCAGAGCCACATGGAAAGATTATAAGACTTCAGGAGTTCAGGAATCTAGGAGGTGTCATGCGTAGACAAGAAAGGGGTTCTCAATGCTGAACATTGAATTATCCTTAGGCATATGCCTTAACGAGGAGGAAGATCCATCATCAAATTTAATGGGATATGGATCTCCACCATAGATACATGATAGTTGGGAGCTCTGGGACATCAGGGAATTTTGGATGATATGTATGAGATGGATCCACGTGGATGCCACATGGCCTTTGACTAAAAATTCTTTAAGAGATTCAAGAGGCAATAACTTGCAAACCAAAATTCAAATTTCAATGTGGTGGAAACCGTTAGAAAGATAATGGCAAGCAGTAGCCAATGGAGATCTCAGAATTAGGATTTGATATAGTTAGGAGAAACAAAATTATTATTCCCCACCCCTTAAAAGAGTATTTAGGGGTTGGGTGTGTTACAAATTGGTATTAGAGCATGGAAACCACACTTGGCTTGCTTGGGCTCATGCACGAGTCGCATAAAAATATTATTGGAGAACTTTATGGGGTAACACCCTAACTTACCCCCTTCTATAAGAAACTTGTTTGAACCTCTACTGAAGAGAGGAATGAAACCTTCTACTGTTAATATATGTTTTGTAAATTTGCACTGTATGTTTCTAATGTTTCCAAATAAAGAAGCTGACTTCACTTTGCAATTATATATGTTTTTCATGAATTGGTAGATTAGTAACTAACATAAAAAAAATTATCAGCGCTCAAGCAGTCAGTGAACAATAGTAAAACTACAACGTAAGGGATGGTGACACACCATGAGTTGGGGGAGAGCTCCCACAATAGAGAGGAAGAATATGATGAAAGGAGGGCGATGGAAACCCCTCCAGATTTGGCCGAAACTATAAGAAGCCTCATGGAATAATTACAGAGTTGTAAGGATGAGAATGAAAGGATGATAAAGAAGGAAAAATAGACTGAAATTAATGCAGTCCTATTGCAAAGTATATCATATATACAAAGGAAACTGCAACATGGTCCAACAGCCAGTCATGTGGACATGCATCATACTAAGAAAAATCCAATTTCACCTGAGATACAAAATCATGGTGTTGAAAGTGGCCACACCCGAAGGAGAACCTCAAGGAAGGCCCAAAATGGAGCCAAGAGACACTCACTGGAATATTCCTCTAAGAAAACTGACAACTCCAAGGATTCTTCTAGTGGAAAAACTAGTTCCCATTCCCAGATGAAAAGAAAGAAGAGGAAACATTCCAAGAGTTATGACCCCAAAGATTTCAATAAATCCAAACCACCCACCTTTGATGGAGAGATTTAGAGGGGGGGATAAGTAGAAGTTTGGATACTTGTCTTGAAGAAGTACTTCATATTCCATGACTACTCTGAACACTTAAAGGCTTGGATAGCCATTTTTAGCCTGAATGGGAAAAATTCCATTGGGTGGGAAGACCTTAGAAATGTGAAAGGAATCCATGAGAAGGACTTGTCATGGAAATAATTTGATAAGTACTTCAAGAAGAAGTATGTATCAAAAAATTACTTTGATGGGAAGACCAAGGATTTCTATGAACTCAAGCTAGGACAACTCACCATAGATGAATATATCAACAAATTTCTCAAGCTGATGAGGTATGTTCCCTACATAAAGGATGAAAAGGTAAATATGACATGATTTATTAGTCGATTACCTCAGTACTACCGAGACATAATTGAGTTTTATGATCTAAATAATTTAGAATATACTATTTTAAAGGCAAGGTATTGCTATGAGAAATTCAAAAATAAGACAGAACCCCATGAAGATTGGAAGAAGAAAAACAATTCTGGATTCAAGAAGAAGGGGTTTAAATCCTCGATATTAAGAACCATGGGAAAATATCTAGGATGATCCTTCCTACCAGAAGTGTGTATCAACAAAAGTTTCCATCCCAGAGTAGAAATAAACCATTCAGATAAATTCTAAGTAAGACCAATAACAAAAAGAAAGAATCGTTGAAATGTTGGGGTTGTGGAGAAGAAAATCTATTGAGGGACTCTCGGCATAGGAAACAGAACAATAGGAGGGTCTACAACATCAAAGAGGATACCACATTCAATGATGTGGCTAGGAGCATGCCACAAATTTATGCAGCCTTGGATAATAGAGAAGCTCACCACCAAGCTTCAGTGGTGGAGATGGAAGGAATGATTTCCAATCATCCTATTTCCATTTTAATTGACCCTGGTTCTAATTTGAGTTATGTTTCCCCTCAAACTGTCGATAAATGTAAATTGCAATGAGTTAAACCTGTTAAATCATGGATAGTACAACTAGCCACTAGAACCAAAAGATAAGTAACAGAGGTCATACCAGCATGCCAATTCGTTATGAGTGGATTTCCCATCCAAGCAAACCTAAACATACTTTCTTTAGGACCTTATGACCTGTTGATTGGCATGGACTGGTTGGATTCCCATAAAACCAAGTTGGACTGTTATAATAAAATGTTGGAGTGTGAAAATGAAGAAGGAAGAAGTGTAACCCTACAAGGGATTCAAAATCTTGTCTCAGTGAGACAAATATTATCCCTCCAAGTGAAGAAGTATTGTAGAAAGGGATGTCCCTTATATGCAATACAAGTGCTAAAATATGTTGAGAACAAAAACCCCAGCCTAGAGGACCATTCCATATTAAGAGAATATAAATATGTATTCCCAGAAGAGGTGTCAGATCTACCTCGAAGAAGGGATATTGACTTTTCAATAGAACTTGTACCAAGAGCGGTGCCAATGTCTAGAACACCCTATAGAATGAGTACACCAGAGCTAGTTGAGCTCAAACTAGAGCTAAAGGAGATGTGGGACAAAGGATACATTCAACCTAGTGTGTCTCCATAAGGAGAACCATCCTTGTTTGTAAAAAAGAAGGATGGCACACTCAGATTGTGCATAGATTATAGACAACTCAATAAGATGACCATCAATAATAAGTATCCCTTACCAAGGATCGATGACTTGTTTTACCAATTAAGGGGTGCTACAATATTCTCCAATATTGTCTTGTGGTCTGGATATCTTCAGGTCTGAATTAAGGATGAATACATCCACAAGACAACCTTTAGGACAAGCTATGGTCACTATGAATTTGTGGTGGTTCCATTTGGTCTTACCAATGCACCATCCACATTTATGTGTTTAATGAATAACGTACTAAAATATTTATTGGATAGGTTTGTGTTGGTTTTCATTGATGATATCCTAATCTATTCCAAGAATAGGGAAGAGCATGAAGAACATCTCATAATTCAAGTGCTAAGAGAACATCAACGCTATGCTAAGTTTAGTAAGTGTGACTTTTTCCAAAAACACGTCCATTACTTAGGCCATGTTATTTCTGAGGAAGGAGTGGTAGATGATCCTTACAATATTAAATCCATCATGGATTGGCCTTCCCAAAAGGATGCATCTGATATCATATCCTTTATGGGCCTAGAAGGATACTATAAGAGGTTCATAAAGGGATTCTCCAAGATTGTTTTCCCAATCACCTTCCTTCAGAAAAAAAGGGGGTTAAATTCATTTGGACATCAGAATGTGAAGAAAGATTTCAAGAGATGAAATACTTTCTAAATAATGTGCCTATGATGAATATTGTAGACCCAAACAAGGACTTGCTTGTGTGTACAGATTCCTACAAGGAAGGGCTCGGAGGAGTCCTTATGCAAGAAGGACATGTGATTTGCTACGAATCCATAAAATTGAATGAGCATGAAGTCAATTATGTGACCCATGATGTGGAATTGGATTCCATCGTACACACTTTAAAAATGTGGAGGCATTACCTCTTAGGTAGAATATTTGTGCTTATGACAGACCATAGTGGGTTGAGATATTTTTTTTACCAACCAAAACTCAATGTTAGACAAGATAGGTGGATGGCTCTCCTTAGTGAGTTTGATTTTGAAATCAAACATATCAAATGAAAGGAGAATAAGGTGTTTTATTCCCTTTGTAGAAGTATCAAAGTGATTCACTTGGTAGTTGTAAGTGCCAATAAATCAGACATCAAAGAGAGAGTCAAATGTGCACAAGAAACAAATTCATTTTTCAAGACTGTGGCATCATACCTAAAGAAAGATCCCACATGGTTGAAGTATGAAGTCTATCATATGTTTGATAATGGTATGCTAACTTACAAAGTTATATTGTATATTCCAAATTGTGATGACTTGAAGAGGTTCATAATGGATGAACTACACAAAACACCATATATTGGTAATCATGGTTATCAGAAAATGATCATGGCCACTAGGAAACTATTTTATTGGCCTAGACTGAAAAATGACACAGTTGATTACTTAGCTAAGTGTCTATAATGTCATCAAGTTAAGGTATATAACTGAAACCCAACAGGGTTTTTGCAGCCCCTACCAATTCCCGAATGGAAATGGGAAACCATCTCCATGGATTTCATCATAGGATTACTGAAATCAACCAAACAAAACGACACCATCATGGTAGTTGTGGACAAACTGAGCAAGGATTCTCACTTCATTCTCGTCATGTCAACTTGCAAGTAAATAGATATTTCCATTATTTTCATGCAAGAGATATTTAGAATGCATGGCATGCCTAAGGAAATTATATCTGATAGAGATACAAAATTTACTTCAAAGTTTTGGAAATCTTTGTTTGTTGGTTTTGAAACAAAATTTCTCTTTAATACAACCTATCACCCTCAAAATGATGGGCAGATGGAGAGGGTAAACCAAGTTTTAGAAGACATTTTGAGGATGCATTTAATGCATCAAACCAATAAGTGGGAAGACTACCTACCACTGGTAGAATTTTCCTACAACAATGGCTATCAAGAGACATTAAAAATGAGCCCTTTTGAAGCCCTCTATGGAAGACAATGCAACATTCCAATCAGTTGGGACAACCCAATATATAGATTTACAATCGGGCCAGATATGATAAATTAAATGGAATGAAAAGTAAATCAGATTAGACAGAATCTGAAAATAGCCCAGGACAGACATATGAGCTATGCAGATAGAAAAGGAACTCCTAGAGAATTCAAAGCAGGGGATCATGTGTATCTTTGAGTTAGACCCAGGAAAATATCTTTGAGGATGGGATCTTGTGCCAGTTTGGCACCGCGGTATTGTGGACCCTTTTAATTTTTGGATAGAGTGGGACTTGTAGCCTATAGGTTAGCACTTTGTTAAGAACCAAATATCAATATAGCATAGAAAAACCTCAGAAAAAGTACTCAACGCCTTGAAAAAGAGATAATTTTAGATAATAAGCCTCTTCGAGGGGGCAACCTCCTTTTACCCCACTTAAATGTTCAAGTAAAAGATGA
>SNQJ01S0001565.1:36423-92944 GCA_010110895.2 Picea sitchensis
GTTGCTCCTTTAGTAGTTGTAGCACCTTGTCAACATGTCGCACATGATCCTCCGAAGACTTGCTATAGATTAGTATATAATCAAAAAATGCTAACACAAATTTTCGAAGGAAGGGCTTGAAAATGGAATTCATCAACCCTTGGAATGTGGAAGGTGCATTTGTAAGGCCAAAAGGCATGACCAAAAATTCATAATGGTCTTCATGAGTTCAGAATTCTTTTTTGGGATATCTTCTTCCTTCATTCTGATCTGATGATACCCTGAACGGAGATCCAATTTTGTGAAATAGATTGCTCCATGTAGTTAATATAACAATTCATCAATGATAGGAATGGGAAACTAATCTTTAATAGTGATCTTGTTGAGCTCTCTATAATCTGGACACATACGCCATGAGCTATGTTTATGGAATACCATTACCATTGGTGCAGAGTAAGAACTTTGTCTAGGTCTAATAATGCCAGCCTCTAAGATTTCTTCAACCATGCACTCAATTTCACTCTTCTGGGTGTAAGGGTATCTATATGGCCTGATATTAGGAGGAACACTCCCAGGAATTAGGTGAATTTCATGATCATGATTTCGAGTGGGTGGAAGACCTTTGGGAATATCTTCAAATACTTTGGAATTATTATCAATGATCCTTTGGAGATCTTGAGGAATAGATGGCTTAGATGTTTGAACATCTAGTGAGCATAGTTGTGCAATAACGCCTTGATGCCCCTTTTTCAATAATTTTTTTCATGCTGTTAGAGCTTATCACCTTACCGAGTTTCCCTTTGATACCTCTTAACTCAATTTCTTTTCCTTCCAATGAAAATTTCATGAAAAGTTCTTGAAAATTAAAAGCCATTGTTCCTAATGATTGTAACCATTAGATTCCTAGTACAACATTTGCACCACCCATGGGTATAGAAATCATTGGACTATTCATTACATATTCCCCCATAGTAAGATTGATCTTATTGCATTTTCCTGAGCAATTGATAGTTCCTCCATCTACAATCATTACTTGAAACTCTGGCCCTGGATATACAAAGCAATTGAGATCTTTGGCTAATTTATAGTGAATGAAATTATGAGTACTACCAAAATCAATTAGGACTATTACCTTTTTCTTTTTGATGTATCCTTCGATATTGAGGGTTTGAGGAGTGCTAATTCTAGCCAATACATTACATGATATCGTGGGAGTCAACTCTTCAGATGAAATTTCTTCTATGTTTTCATCTTGAGATGGTTCTTGTTCTTGTTCTTCTTCCTCTTCACACTCTGTGTAGACTAATTTCTTCTCACCAGACATATGTCCCTTACTGTACTTGTTGTCACAATTAAAGCATAAAAGTTTTTCTTTTCTTTCCACCGATTGTTGAGGTGTTTTAGGAGAAGGAGCATTGTTCTCTCTATAGATGTTAGAATTGGTCCTTCTAGTAGCCATAGCCATATTTTTACTCTCAACATTTCTTGCCACCTTAAATGCATTCTCCAATGATTTGGGTTCCCAAAGGCGAACCTCATGTTGAATGTTATCCTTTAAAGTTCCTATGAATACATCAATCAAGTGCTCATATGGAATATCGGTTACCTTTATATTCAATCATTGGAAGTTATCATTGTGCTCGGTAACTGAACCCTTTTGCTTGAGATTTATCAATTGGCTAAAGAAGGTATTGCTCCTTGTATCCTCATAGTGTGCTATCATTTCTTCCATGAAAATTGTTCAAGTGATGAGTGATTTGCGAGAACAAAGCCATCGATACCATACAAATTGATTAGGATCTAAATACAAAGAATAAATTTGTATCGTTTGTGTATGTGGCACATTATGGAGATCAAAGAATTGCTCCATCTGAAGTAACCATGCGATTGGGTCCTTGCCATCTGTTGTTCCAGAGTCTGTACTTAAATCTAGAAAGTACAGGGTCTAGGCATCCGAAAGTGGTGTGAAAGATAAAAAGGGGGAGGATCAACCCTCGAGAAAGGAAGCTAATGTTGATTTTTAAGTTGCCTCTGTCTTGCTTCCAAAAGTTCCTGGATGCTTATATCCCATTCAATGGCGGCCCATGAACGTTCTAGTTCTTCCCGGGTGTGGGCTGTTTTAAGTATGGTGTCAAAAAGGTTCAGAGCGATGGTCGTTTGATCCAACAAGACACGTTCAATATTGGGTTGTCTGGCAATGGGAACAGTCATAGAGGAACATGGAAAGTTAAAGGAAAGTTCGAGGTTTAGGATGCTGCCTCAAATTTTGGATCGTAAAAAGAGTACTCTCGAATCCGAAATCACAGATAGAATGCAAACCAAAGGCCTTTTCCCGTAACTGAGTTAATTTTTAATAAATCATGTGAGAAATGTGAGAAAACATTAAGCTGTCTATAATGCGAGGCTCCTATCAAGGGAGAATCTCACCCTGTAAACAGAAGAAGAAAAAAACAAGAAGAAATCTGACGAAGCATAAAATATAAAGATCTAAAAAAATTCACAAGTCTTGTACCTGCTGATAGCCGATACAGAGGAAAAACTACAAATGATTAGACGTCTAAAAGTTGATCACCATGGTAGAGGTTATACTAAATTGAAGTGAAGCATTCATCAGACATATATATGAGAAATGAAATTGAATATAAGATAACAGAGGAAACAAACTCATAACTCAGTCTTGACAGAATCAAGAATCTTAGGATTTCTTTGTATTAATTTTCAAACGAAAAAGTCTCTATTACAATCGGCCAAAAAAGGTCCAGCCCTCTTTCCTTCTTCAAAATGCCTATATATACAAACTTCTGAACATTTGAATTTCAATCATTCTTGAAATTTTCGGTTACAAAATGAGAAGTTCAAGCGTTTTGCTTTCTTTTCCTTTGTCATCTTTCATGCGGGTGGAACACTTTCTTTTCTTTACTCTTTGGGTTCTAAAAATAGAACATGCAAACACTTGTCACTATTTGGTACCAAGAACCTGTCCTTTCACCTGCTTGGTGCAAGTGACGCACCTCTCCACCAACTGGGCTATCAACCTGGAAGGCTCTACTTGATGGTTTGCCTCAAAAGTGTAACAATCCTTTGTTAACTGTGGCAACCTTCCTCCCACTTGTCGGTCTTTGGTGATGATAGAAAATAATTGTATACTTGGTTTTATTAACCATTTATCCACTTGGACTATGTCAGTCTGGCTGATTTGTGATATTTCAGCCCACTCTTTTTCCTCATTCTCCTTGATATTTAGCAGGTTCTTGGCTATATCGATCCGGCCCGGTGTCCCATCACTGCTTTCATTATCGAGACTCAACAAACTTTCATCTATCAAGATGAAGGTTTCTTCACAAGAGTTTCTTACCTCTTTAGCGCGTTCTCTGCTCTCTAATATGTTTCTCTCCCACGCCTTTAGCAAGATGTTACCTCTGGTATGCTCTAAGATGGAGAGCTTGGAACTACTGCCCATTTCCTTTTTCATCATGACTATGACAGCCTCTTGGAAAGCGACCCGGGTTGCCCCAGCTTCTCTTTCTCTCAAAGAGATGGATTCCAACACTTTATCAATGATCTGGAAGTGGTTTTGAATGGTTTCCACTTTAGTGAGTAAATCTTATTGAGCTGCTGACACTCTTTTTCGGATTTCGATAGCTTGGGGTTGGAATATCTCGATATCTATCACCTGGCTCTCGGTGAAATTTAACTTTGCATATAATTTCCCTATTAATTCTTCTTGTTGGCTTATCTGTGACTGATTGGTCTGGGCCGATAGTTGTTTTTCTTTGAGATCGGATTTGAGCCGCTCGATTTATTTTTGATCGGTTGCTCTGACTAGATCTAGACCTGTGTTCACCTGATCTCTGACAGTAGCTTCTGCTGTAGCTAGCTTAGCCTCCAAAGTTATGATCAAGCGGTTCTTCCATGTTAATTGTTCTTTTAGGGATCCGACAGAGTATTGGTTGGCTATATCAAAAGCCCCCAATGTCCCTGCTATCTGAGTTGCGAATTCCCCCTTTCTCATGGATTTTCCATCGGCTAGGATTTTGAATTTTTTGGCTACCGTGCCCTGCTTCTCGATAAAGCTCTTGCTTCACAACGGCCTTTCTCTTCTTATCGAAGAAAAAATCATTCAGAGGTAACTCTTCTATAGTAATAGACGTTAGTTCTTCGCCAAAAATCCATCCCTCGCTGGGGATCCCCTTCGTGGACTATAGGGGAGTGACAGAAACGATGGGATTGCTGATTTCCTTAGATGATTTCCCCATGGTAACAACCGAGGCTGACTTGCTTGGAGAGTTGGGGATCTCGGCTTCTTGTTTCGAGTCCCCGATTTTCTTTTTCTTTTCCTGATTTTCCCCTTGGTCAGGTCCTAAATATTTGGAGCCCTTGTCTTCCACTTGTTGTACATCTGCAGTCTGTGGGTTCTTACCCTGTAAGACTGGGGGAAGGCATCTTCGCTGGTGTTCTTGAAATTTGAAGAAATCGACCATCTCCTCAGGCGATAGGGTTTGAATCCAACATAGGACCTCAGCATAAGATCTCGCCCCTCGGAAGATGTCGTCATGAGGTGAATGCTCATGTTCATATCTTTTTAGGCCACAACTCGCCATGTGATTACCCACGAACTTGTGTGGGTTGTGTTTCTTAAACTCAATGTGGACCAATTTAATATCCTCTAAGGTCGTTGCCTCGACTTTAGCGTGTCCGAAATATACTAAAGAATATGTATTCAAATGAATGGGGAAGGGCGGCCATACCTTCTTCGAAAAACCTTTAATCTCTTTGCTTATACCACTGATCATGGTTTTCCTGGCGATTTTGCGACATACCAGCCTATCCGACATAAATAGTGGTAGAGCATATGGGGGTACAAAGGCATCAAAAACCCTGATGTATGAAAATTCTGCTTCTACATACTAGTCATCCACACTACTCAAGTTGGTGGCGATGCTATATGAAATCCTAGGCAGTGGGTTACTGAAGATGGAGACATGCATCGGTACCATTACCCAATTGAAAATCTCGTATATGAATTTTGTGACCTTATCCTCCCAAAGTTTTGAGTGATAGAAATGGATAGGCTCAACATCAGATGGAGTCCAGCTCCAACTCATTAGAGGGAAAGGTGTCATGAAACAAATAGCATCCATGATGTAGGCGGACATGAAAAATGAGGCGGCTTTCCCATTCACTTTCTGCACTCGATATTCAGTAATCCGACTGGTTAGACTATCTGACAACAATTTGGCCCAGTCGAAGGAACAACCTTCAGCGACTGTGTGAATCAAAGGCACCCACGGGAGGTAAAAGTGTGCGGTGTCCTCTCTCCCGTACAACCTACAGGTCATCATTACTATATACCTGAATTGTGGATCTAAGGAAGAGATTGAATAAACTCCATTACCATCCGCCCTGAATTTTGCAGGGTACGAGACCCAATCTTTGATCAAATCAGGTAAGTTTCTGTTGTATTGTTGGCATTCCTTCCGCTTGAAATCTTCCAGAAACTCAGCATTGTACACGAATTTTGGTGTGGGTGACAGTTGATACATTGCCTACAAATGTTCAAGTCAAAAAGTCCCAATCGTCACCTGTTGCTCGCTAATAATAGTCCTGGTCGAGATATCCACATGGTCTAGTGCCCATATGATCATATCATAATAGGGAAGGAGCTGTGGCCTTGCTTCTATTTTGTGCATCTCCGCTTGAATGAAGATTTTTTATTTGGTGGCCAAATCGTCCTTCTCATTATCGCTGGAATCATCTGAACAATCCACCAATTCGGATAGAAGAATGTTGGAGATGTATGACCAGGTTTTGACGGTATCAATACTTCGGAGTGAAGTATCAAAAACAGTATCTGAGCCTTTCCCTGAACTCTCAGTAATCGTCTTGGACGCTTTTCGTGGAACCATGATAGAGGACTCTGTACTCAGCTCTCCTGTAGTAAAGATGTAGATATAGACAAAAGTTACCCTAATGAAAAAAGCTTCTTTGCGAAAAATAGAAATGAAATTTGAAATAATGAAAGAAAGAAATCCTTTATCTTGGCCATTTAAAACCCTGGTGTCCTTGTGAATAGAACGGTCAAATCATTTTAATGAAAGATTTAGCAGTAAAATAAATATCATTATCTTTCACTTCGCCGTATCTCAAATAAATGCCATAACTTTTTGACGAGTTGCAACATAAATTAGCACAAAGACATTTAAAATTACTCCATATATGGTGCGTATTAAACTTGTATTAATGCATTTATTGATCCATCTTAGCTCCTTTAATTAGGTTTTGTTTTAGTCTTTAATCTCCTTTTTCGACGTTCACCGTATTGGGAGAAATCACCCCTTCCCTTTGAGCCCCCAAAACCCGAAATCGCAATGATGCGATTTAGTTTAAAAAATGTAATCTTCATTAAGTGATTAAAGAATATCGTGACTTCGCGACTCGAGGCTACGAAGGTATAGTTCTTTGGAAGAGTGGTTTCCGAGTCATGAAACCCCGACAATGTTTGACTATGGTTTAAAGAGACTTATCCCCAACACTAACCCGGGTGACTTTTGAAGCCGTCTCGCGACTTCATGTACCGGAGTTTGGAAACCTTGCAACTTGTAACTCCCAAAGCGCGAAATCCCAAGGTAAAGAAAAGTGATAGACTTGCTTAATGGTTAGGCGATGATGATTTAGGACTATAATGTCTATCGCCACATTGCATGTTAGGGCAAATTTTTTATTGCAAGAATTATATTTCAACCATTTGTAAAAGGTGGCTCCAACATAGGCTCCAACTAGGGATCCCGTCTTCCTGCGAGATGGGAAGAACAATAGACCACGTGCTTATATTGGGCAAATGGAGTCAAAGGATTCTTTTTGCGGAACTTGCTTAGGAAGGGGATACAGAGGGAAAAAGAGATTTCGTCTTTACTTCTGAAAATATTTTCAAAACTCCCATGCATTGTAAACTCAACTGCAGCCCCATTCATGACCTTCTCCTTCTCTCTACTAGATTTAGGTCTTCTTTAAGATGATCAAAACAATCCTAGGAATTCCAACAGATCTTGTGGCTTTTGGCTTGCATCAAACGAAGTAAATTTCATGCTTTTAATCGGGGAGCCCTGTTTGAACTTGGGATGCAGATCCAGTTTCGAAAAGGCTGGTAACCAGAGTAGAGTGAAATTTACGTATGACAACCTTACAGATATCTCAGATATTGCTTCACTGCCAGCGAGCCTATTTAGTACCCTGGTGAAGTTATTTGTCCCTTTATCTGAATTTCCTTTCACCACTTCGAATCATAATTATGCATTTAAATGCTGAGACGAGGGCAATCATTTATGAATTTCCTTTCATTGTCTTCTTGGACTAGATGGGGGCAATCAAATATGAATTTCCTTTCACCATTTGTCTTATATTTTACTTTTTGAACATGAAGTGGGGGAAATTAGTTGTACCAAGTAAACCAGGGATGATACCTGTGTAAAATTTGCAGTGGAGGTCTGTCAACTTCCTTTGATTACCCCAGACAGCCTTCTCTTAACTTTCAAAGAACCTTAGCCCGTAGGGAAAATGGGAAAGATTACTTCCAGGGGCCTTCCTTCGAGCAAGCCTCAATCCTTAGAAAACTGTTAAGAAACCTAGGAGAGTCAGGATCATCCTACACATAACTTAGTTTAGTCGGAGAGTGAGGAGTTATGAGGACTGGCTTACCTTTTAAGATCTGTTTTCCAGCTTCCAAAGCTAAAACATAATCTCTTCTCCCTCTGTGGGAAATTTTGAAAGAGGCTTGGTTTTTTAAGAAGGCAAAACCGAGGGTAGAAAGGGGCGATGGAGAAAGACCTGAAAATAAAAAAACAGGGGTCATGGATTAAACCCAACTCTTGGAACCCTTTCTCGGAGATGCTTTACTCTCTCTACTTATTTTAATTACCTCTTATCTTTATATAGGTGAAACTCTTAGGACCCAGAGTAAGAACTCGTTCTTTTAATGACATATCACACTTACGAGACCATCACAACACTTTAGAGACCTTCGTTTGAAAAATAGAATTCTCTGGAATTCACACCTTTGCCTTACCATTTTCGTTCTCTTTGAAATAACAAAAAATATTTTCTATCACTTGTTTTTGACGAATTTATCTTCCGATATATGACTGTATGTTTTCTCCTTTCGCTTGTTTGGGATGCAAGCTAGGATCCTGTAAGGGAACAACATGAAGAGTATCAGGGCTTTAAAAGAAATGAATGCATTGAAAATTTCGTATCCCTACTTCTAGTAAAACATTGACCTATTTTATTTTTGAGGAAACTAGACTTACCAAAGAAAATTATGAAATAAAAAAGAAAACACAAACCGATATATACAGTGGGAATTTTGGAAACCAATTATTGCATATAGTGTTTTAAATAACACCCGTTGACAGGGGCGTTGAGGATTTTACTGTCCAAATTCTCTAACAGAAACAAATTTTTTCCTTCAAGAGTTGTAACCTTGAACGGTTTGTACCAGATGTGATTGAATTTACCATGTTTTGTTGAGTCTTCCTTCCTAGTATCCCATTTTAAAACCAAATCTCCAGGGAGAAATTCTATGTCTTTGGCCTTACGATTGAATAGCGCTTTCATGTTGTCCTGGTATTTCTGCAACCTTTCGTCCACTTCGGCCCGGTGCTGTTGGATTTCAATCAACTGGTTTATTCTTCTTGTGACATGATTTGGTTATTCTTTCTCATCTTGCCAAAGTTTCATTATGGGAAGTACTATATTTATAGGTAATACTATGCCGGTCCCGTACACCATCTGGAAAGGAGAAGTGCCGATAGACTTTTTTGTGCCTATCCGATTTGCGCATATTTCAAATGCACATGCCAAAAAATTTTGTTTTCGCTCAAAAATTTCTTAATTATATTGATTAGGCTCTTGTTTGAAGACTCGGCCAGCCCATTTCCCTGGGGGTAATATGCTGTGGAATGACCAAGCACGATATTTTACTTTTGGCAAAAACTGACCATAGCCATAGATTTAAAGTCCTGGGTGTTATCTGTGACTATCTTTCAGGGGTAGTCGAATCTAGACAAAATGTTCTCTTCTAAGAAATCTATTACCATCGAATCCATAGCCCTTCTAGTTGGAATAGCCTCCACCCATTTGGTGAAGTAATCTGTAGCAGTCAGGATCCATTTATGTTGAGCGCTAGAATGAGGATTAATTTTCCCTATAAAATCTAATCCCCATTGCTGAAAAGAGGCTTTTGTTTTGACCAGAACCAACGACATCACTGGGCGTTTATGCTTGCTTGTGAACAATTGGCAAGGGTTGCAGGCTCGGACCTTGGCATTGACGTCTGAGAAAATTTTGGGCCAATAATATCCTTCCCTCAAGATCTTATAAGTCGTTTCCCTCCAGGCGTGATGTCCTCCACACACTCCTTCGTGATATTGGCTTATGACCTTCTCTATTTCTGATTCAACCAAACAAACCAATAGGAAGCCAAGTGGGTCCTTCCAATACAATTGGCTTTTGGATATACAGTACTTGACTGCATGCAGCTTCAACGTTCTGGCTTTAGATGGGGGTAAATCACTCGGGCACTTCAAGGTCAACAGGTAGGACACTATGTCTTTGTACCAATCTGATGAAGCAACCTTCTCTTCGATTCTGATTTCAGTTATTTGTTCATCGAGATCGTTCATGTCCACACACTCTTCACCTCCCTATAGGCCATTTATTCTGAGAGCTATGAAATTTGATTCAGCTAAGAGTTTAGCCAAACCTTGTCCCTTTACTAGTCTCGTTGGTTTTATCTCTAGGTCGAATTCTTGTATTTTGGCAAGCCACCGTCCTCTTTTTCCATCACTGTCGGAGTAAACCAAAATGTCTTTTACGGAGCTAGTGGGTACGTATACAATTAACTTGGAATGAAACACATAGTTTCTGAAAGCCTTTAATGCCTTCACCATAGAATATGCTTGTTTTTCCATTATATCATATCTGAGTTCAACGTCTCTAAGACTTTTGCTAAAAAGGCTATCAGTTGCTCGAAACCTTCTTCATTTTTCTGGAGGAGTACCGCGGCAAGTGTGTGTTCGGAGGTGAACGGGAAAATAAGAAAATCCTTTAGATAATCAGGGCTTGCCAGTACAGGTGCCTCGCTTATAACCTTCTTGATGCGTGCAAACGATGCTTTGGATTCTGCTGTCCATTTCACTTCGTTGTTTTTCTTTAGCATATATGTGATCAACTTCACGATTTCAGCAAAGTTTGGGATAAATCTCCTCAAAAAAATTGTTTTTCCTAAGAATGACTGAATCTCTTTTATATTCCTAGGGATATTTATTGTGTCTATAGCTTCAACTCTTTTAGGATCAATTTTAATTCCATCTTGAGACACAATATGGCCCAAGAGTTTACCTTCTTGCATAGCAAAGTGAGACTTTTTGGGGTTTAAAGATAAACCAAACGTGCGACATTTCTCAAACGTCTACTTGAGATGTATCAGATGATCTTCATCAAATTTAGAAAAAATGGTTAGATCATCAAGATAGATAACCACAAATTTGTCCCTTTCGCCAATGAAAGCGATATCCATAGCACGTTGGAAAGTAGCACCTGCATTCATTAAACCGAAAGGCATCTTGTCATACATAAATGTACCCCAAGGGGTGGTGAAGGATGTTTTTTATTTATCGTGTTCGTTGACGGCAATTTGATTGTACTCGGAAAACCCGTCGATCATCAACATCCTATTTTCCCCAACTACTTTTTCTAAAATGTGATCCATTTTGGGTAGATGGTAATTGTCTTTAAGGGAGGACTTATTTAGATTTCTAAAATCAACACACAGTCTAATTTCCCCACTTTTATTTCTAACCAAGACCAGGTTTGCTACCCAATCGGAGTATCTCAGTGGTACGATTATTTTTGTGTCCATGAGCTTTTTGACTTCCCTTTCGACCATGGGCAATAAAATAGGATTGATTTGTCTGAGTTTTTGTCTAACTGGTTTCACACCAGGCTTCAGGGTATCTTATGTTCAATCACAGTGGTGTCATAGGTTCTCAGCTCTTCATATGACCAAGCGAAAACATCTTTGTACCGCCTGAGTAAGTATTTATACTTGCTTTTTACCTCGGGAGGAAGGTACTTTGATATTTTTACTATCCTAGACTCCTCTTTGGTCCCTATGTCACAGTCTTCAACCTCTTCTAGTTGGGGTTGCAAAGAATATTTCAAGGGCATATCATTTTGGTCAAAAAGTCTCTCCAGAGGGATCAGTCCCTTCGAAATCTGATTGTTCTTTAAAACCAACATGCGATGATTATCAATTTTCTCTCAGAACTCCTGAGGCTCCTCTCCCTCTTGCATGATCTAGGCATGATCGTTTTGGTTCTCCTGGTCAATGTGGGTTTCAGAGAAATCACCCACCATTTCCAAGAACTTTCTGATCTATTCGTCATCCTCGAAGACCTTCCAGTGTTGTATGTTATTTGGTATGGATAGTATGTGCCTTACCTCTATTTGGTATTTTAATTTGAAAGTGGTAAGGGGTACGAAAGTTGAAGCTGCTTTGGCTAACGAATTGTCTTGTAGGTTTTCGGTGCATGGAATGAAATGAACATTTACTAATGAAAATAAATTTTCCATTAAATCCCAGGCACAATTCCTGTAAGATATCAATCTTGGGTGGTTGGCCTGGTATTGTCGGTTTATATACTTCACTATCAACTCTGCATCTTCGTATACTTCCAGGTTCTTTATGTTCAGCTTCCTGATAGCTTCTAATCCTAAGACTAAGGCCTCATACTCTCATACGTTATTGGTACAGTATATATCCCACTGAATCCTGTAAGAGAAAGGAATAACAAATTCATTTTCAGGTGCTACAAACAGTACTCCTGCACCTGCTCCTTCATATGACATGGCATCGTCATTTTTTTTTTTCCAAATTCCAGTGCTATACAAATTTTCATCTATCTTTCTTGATTTGTTTTTATCTATGTAATTCTCTTCTGTATAGCTATTTACACCATCATCAAAAGACAAAATACAATTTCCTAGATCTTGATCGGCAACATAAACAGGAAAATTGTTAGGATTCTGCGGGTCACTCACTGTGTATGCTAGACTCGTTTCCCTGTAGAGCCAAGTAAATTGTCCACCAAACACAGGAATCGTGGTGTAGGTCATGTCTAGTTGAAGAGACCCCCAAGTTTGGCTCCCCATGACCTAGATAGCAGTAAACCATACTTCAGAGGTATATCGGGGATAACTACATCCATCAGGACGTTTTTCACCAGGACCTTTGTAAGGGTGACTACTAAATCATTTATCATACCCATGCACTTAACTCTTCTTGAATCGAAAGAGTAGAGATATCCATAAGGCCTAGTGATCTTGAGGCCTAGTCTGTCCATAATAGACTTGGGCATCATATTATGCGAGGCCCCAGAGTCTAGCATGCAGTTATGCAGCAATTGATCATGCACATTCAGGGTAATATAGAAGGGGGCGACGTTGTCTCTGGCACCCTCGAAATGTGGACCAAAAGTGATATTAGGCTTATCGTCTTCCAAGTTTATCAGGTCAGAGTGACTTTCTAGATTTGAAAAAACTACCATTTTGGTTATCTGCTTTCGATACACATGATGTTTCGCTAATTCGACCAAGGGGATCGGTATTTTGATCTTATTTATCTCATTTTCAAAGCTGAAACCTCCACTACCTTTGTCCGTTTCTTTGGTTGAAACCTCAGACTCCTTCTTTTCTAACTTATTTGTTTGTGCTGATTTATTTCCCATGAGTTTATCTACCGGTATATGTGTTTCAACTATCTTAGTTTCTTTCGTTTGGGTCTCAGCCTCCTTTACTTTGAGATTCAACGAATCTACCTCTCTTACTTTTATAGTAGGTATCTCAGTCTCTTTTGGGATGGGCTCGTATATTTCTCCTCTGGGGAGAATTTACTTGGGTTGAGGAGTTGACAAAGGTTTGTTTTTAGGCCTCAGGTTGTACCTAGGTTGTACCTCAACCATTATGGAATCGGTTATTTCTTGATCAACAACGTCTTTATTTCACGATTGCAGTGTGTTTAAGGACTTCTCGTAGTCTTCCTTAGTTAAGTAGGGTTGTGTGCAATCATCACCCAAATTTGTCACATATTCATCCAGGTCCTCGAAATCTTGCATGTCGTTTCCTCCTATAAAATTTTCATTTTTTAAAGGAGTTTGAATTTTCTGGTCTTCATTTTTAATCTGTCTTTGTTGATTTTGAGGATTGGGGTTTCTTTTGAATTCCATCTTCACCAAAGGATCTACCTTGGATTGATATAGTTCCATTCTGGAAATATTATTTGATAACTCTTTGATTATCCTAGTCATATCATCGATTTTATCATCTGAGGATCTACTAGGCCCTGAGGGTCCCGCTTGTTCCCTAAAATGTTTGGCTTCTCGGTTTCCCATTTCTACCTTTGTTTTCAATTTTCCAGAAGCCATCATGTTAGATTCGATCTCTACGGAATCATCTTGCATTCGGTTCAGGGTAGCCCCTCTCCTTTCTCTCAAAAGAAGCACTAAATCAGGTTCGAAGGCTCCCGCAAAGGTTACCTTGGCTATAGGTTGGGATGGTTTAACTTCAACTGGGATCTTATTATATAACCTATTAAATCTTTGAATGAATTCCATAACGGTTTCTGATTTTTTTTTCTTTAAAGACCCAAACTCGGTCAAATAATACAAATGGTCTTTCCTTTCGCCCCATTGTCTAAGAAAAGAGTCTTCTAGGGAATCATAGGATAATATCGAACCTGCGGGTAGACTTCAAAACTAGGTTCGTACCTGTCCTTCAAAATTCTGGATGAACAACCTCAAGTATACATCTTCGTGTTCGAGACCTAGGATATCTGCGAACTGATCAATGAAATTTATCTGTTCGATCGTGGTCAAGTCCCCTTCCCCTGTAAATTTAGGTAAGTTTTTCATGTAGTTTTCAGGAAGGTCATGAAGAGGGACATGCAAGACCAGAGGCACATATCCTGCATCTACATTAGCGAAAACTCTGGGAGGTGGGGGCGACCCTTGGCCCCCCACTCCTCCTCCTGGAGCCCCTCCACCTCCCCCTCCTAAAACCCCTCCACCTCCTCCTCCGACAGCCGCCATCAGTACTATAGGATAGGAAAACAATGCATTATAAAGAGGGTTCTAGAACACTAAAAGCGAATCCTTAGCTTCTTCGAGAGACGAGAAAACTGAAGAAAGGTGAAAAGGGATGTGAGGGCTTGGTTCCTCGGATTTGCAAGCGATGTAATTAGGGGAACCCACGGGCATGGAATCTGAGTATATGGTATACTCTTCGAGACTAGGCGGGGTCATGAAATCTAACTGAAGGGTCAATGGGATATCGATCGCTGATAAATTTACTACGGGATTTTCACCTTTATGTACGTCAGAGGTTGTCGGATGGATTTCACTTTTAACTTCAGGGAGAGCTAAAGTTGGGTTGATGGTTTCAGGGGGGAAATTGTGCGAAGTTTAAGGTTTAAAAGAACTCTTAGCCTTGGGCTGTGGGTACTTAAGCTGGTAGATGACAATGGTCGACTTAAGGGAACCTTTTGTTTTTAGTATTTTTTCAGGATCGGAAACGGGCATGGTCTGTTTACCATCTGGGTTTTGTCTAGTGTTCCTTCACCCAAAAGCCAGCTTACTTAAACATGGAGTCACTAAGTGAATGATGAAAGTTTGGCCTTAACAAGGTGTTCACCCTTTGTTCACTATCAAAGGGTAGGAACTAAGAATTCCATTCCCCAGGGAAAAGGTTTCGTAACTTTGGTCCCCGAAAATGGCGCCAGAAAGATGTTGTTCCAGAGTCTGTACTTAAGGCTAGAAAGTACATGGTCTAGGCATCCGAAAGTGGTGTGAAAGATAAAAGGGGGAGGATCAACCCTCAGGAAAGGAAGCTAATGCTGATTTCTAAGTTTCCTTTGTCTCGCTTCCAAAAGTTCCTGGATGCTTATATCCCATTCAATGGTGGCCCATGAATGTTCTAGTTCTTCCTGGGTGGTAGTTGTTTTAAGTATGGTGTCAAAAAGGTTCAGAGCGATGGTGTTTTGATCCAACAAGTCGGGTTCAATATTGGGTTGTCTGGCAACGGGAACAGTCATAGAGGAATAGGGAAAGTTAAAGGAAAGTTCGAGGTTTAGGATGCTGCCTCAAATTTTGGATCGTAAAAAGAGTACTCTCAAATCTGAAAGCACAGATAGAATGAAAACCAAAGGCCTTTTCTCGTAACTGAGTTAAGTTTTAATAAATCATGTGAGAAATGTGAGAAAACATTAACCTGTCTATAATGCGAGGCTGCTATCAAGGGAGAATCTCACCCTGTAAACAGAAGAAGAAAAAGACAAGAAGAAATATGACGAAGCATAAAATATAAAGATCTAAAAAAAATCCACAGGTCTTGTACCTGCTGATAGCCAATATAGAGGAAAAACTGCAAACAATTAGACGTCTAAAAGTTGATCACCATGATAGAGGTTATACTAAATTGCAGTGAATCATTCATCAGACATATATATGCAAAATGAAATTGAATATAAGATAACAGAGGAAACAAACTCATAACTCAGTCTTGACAGAATCAGGAATCTTCGGATTGCTTTGTATTAATTTTCAAATGAAAAAGTCTCTATTACAATCGGCCAAAAAAGGTCCAACCCTCTTTCCTTCTTCAAAATGCCTATATATACAAACTTTTGAACATTTGAATTTCAATTGTTCCCAAAATTTTTGGTTACAAAATGAGAAGTTCAAGCATTTCGCTTTCTTTGCCTTTGTCATCTTTCATGCAGGTGCAACACCTTCTTTTCATTACTCTTCGGGTTCTAAAAATAGAATAGGCAGACACTTGTCATTATTTGGTACCGAGAACCTGTCCTTTTGCCTGCTTGGTGCAAGTGACACACCTCTCCATCAACTGGGCTATCAACCTGGAAGGCTTTGCTTGGTGGTTTGCCTCAAAAGTGTAACAATCCTTCGCTAACTGTGGCAACCTTCCTCCCACTTGTCGGTCTTCGGCGATGATAGAACATAAATGTATACTTGGTTTTATTAACCATTTATCCACTTGGACTATGTTAGTCTGGTTGATCTGTGGTATTTCAGCCCGCTCTTTTTCCTCGTTCTCCTTGATATTTAGCAGGTGCTTGGCTATATTGATCTGGCCCAATGTCCCAACACTGCTTTCATTATCGAGACTCAACAAACTTTCATCTATCAAGATGAAGGTTTCTTCACAAGATTTTCTTACCTCTTTAGCGTGTTCTCTGCCATTTGATATTTTTTTCTCCCACACCTTCAGCAAGATGTTACCTCTGGTCTACTCCGGGATGGAGAGATTGGAACTACTACCCATTTCCTTTTTTGTCATGGTTATGATAGCCTCTTGGAAAGTGACCCGAGCTGCCCCAACTTCTCTTTCTCTCAAAGAGATGTCTTCTAGCACTTGATCAATGATCTGGCAGTGGTTTTGAATGGTTTCCACTTTATCGAGTAAATCTTGTTGAGTTGCTGACACTCTTTTTCGGCTTTCGATAGCTTGGGATTGGAATATCTTGATATCTATCACCTGGCTCTCAGCGAAATTTAACTTTGCCTGTAACTACCCTATCAATTCTTCTTGCTGGCTTATCTGTGACTAACTGGTCTGGGTCGACAGCTATTTTTGTTCAAGATCGGATTTGAGCCACTCAATTTCTTTTTGATCGGCTGCTCTGACTAGATCTAGACCTGTGTTCACCTGATCTCTGATAGTAGCCTCTGTTGTAGCTAGCTTAGCCTCCAAAGTTTTGATTAAGAGGTTCTTCCACGTTAATTTTTATTTTAGGGATCCGACAGAGTATTGGTTGGCTGTAGAAAAATCCCCCAACGTCCCTGTTATCTGAGTTGCGAATTCCCCCTTTCTCATGGCTTTTCCATCGGCTATGGTTTTGAATTTTTTGGCTACCGTGCCTACTTCTTGGTAAATCTCTTTCTTCACAATGGCCTTTCTCTTCTTATCGAAGAAAAATTCGTTCAGAGGCAACTCTTCTACAGTAATAGGCATTAGTTCTTCGCCGAAAATCCATCCCTCACCGGGGATCCCCTTCGTGGACTGTAGGGGACTGACATAAATGATGGGATTGTCAATTTCCTTGGATGATTTCCCCGGGGTAACAATCGAGGCTAGCTTGCTTGGAGATTTGGGGATCTCGGCTTCCTGTTTCGGGTTCCCAGTTTTCTTTTTCTTTTCCTGATTTTCCCCTTGGCCAGGTCCTAAATCTTTGGAGCCCTTGTCTTCCATTTGGTGTACATCTGCAATCGGTGGGTTCTTACCCTGTAAGACTGGGGGAAGGAAGCTTTGCCGGTGTTCTTGAAATTAAAAGAAATCGGCCATCTCCTCGGGCGACAGGGTTTGAATCCGACTTAGGACCTCAGCATAAGATCTTGCCCCTCAGAAGATGTTTTCATGAGGCAAATGCTCATGTTCATATCTTTTTAGGCCATAACTCACCATGTTATTATCCACGACCTTATGTGGGTCGTGTTTCTTAAACTCAATTTGGACCAATTTAATATCCTCTAAGGCCATTGCCTCGGCTTTAGCGTGTCCGAAATATAATAAATAATATGTATTCAAATGAATGGGGAAGGGCGGACATACCTTCTTCGAAAAACCTTTAAGCTCTTTTCGTATGCCACTGATCACGGTTTGCTTGGCGATTTCGTGACATACCAGCCTATCTGGAATAAATAGTGGTAGAGCATATGGGGGCACAGAGGCACCGAAAACCTTGATGTATGAAAATTATGCTTCTACATACCAGTCAACCACACTACTCAAGTTGGTGGCGATGCTATCTGAAATCTTGGGCAGTTGGTTACCGAAGATGGAGACATGCATCGGTACCATTACCCATTTGAAAATATCGTATATGATTTATGTGGCCTTATCCTCCCAAAGTTTTGAGTGATAGACATGGATAGGCTCAACATCAGATGAAATCCAGCTCTAGCTCATTAGAGGGCAAGGTGTCATGAAACAAACAACGTCCATGATGTAGGCGGACATGAAAAATGAGACAACTTTCCCATTCGCCTTTTGCACTCGATATTCAGTAATCCGACTGGTTAGACTGTCTGACAACAGTTTGGCCCAGTCAAAGGAACAACCTTCAATGACTGTGTGAATCAGAGGCACCCACGGGAGGTAAAAGTGTGCGGTGTCCTCCCTCCCGTACAACCTACATGTCATCATTGCTATATACCTGAATTGTGGTTCTAAGGAAGAGATTGAATAAACTTTGTTACCATCCGCCCTGAATTTTGCGGGGTGTGAGACCCAATCTTTGATTAGATCAGACAATTTTCTGCCGTATTTCTGGCATTCATTCTGCTTGAAATCTTCTAGAAACTTGGCATTGTGCATGAAGTTTGGCATGGGTGATAGTTGATACATTGTTTGCAAATGTTCAGGTCGAAAAGTCCCAATCGTCACCTGCTGCTCGCTAATAATAGTCCCGGTCGAGATATCCACATGGTCTAGTGCCCATCTGATCATATCATAATAGGGAAGGAGCTGTGGCCTTGCCAGTATTTTGTGCATCTCCTCTTGAACGACAATTTTGTATTTGGTGGCCAAATCGTCCTTCTCGTTATCGCTGGAATCATCTGAACAATCCACCAATTCGGACTGAAGAATGTTGGAGACGTATGACCAGGTTTTGACGGTATCAACGCTTCGAGGTGAAGTATCAGAAACAGTATCTGAGCCTTGCCCTGAAATCTCAAGAATCGCCTTGGACACTTTTCATGGAGCCATGATAGAGGACTCTGTACTCAGCTCTCCTGTAGTAAAGATGTAGATATAGACAAAAGTTAGCCCGATGAAAAAAGCTTCTTTGCGCAAAATAGAAATGAAATTTGAAATAATGAAAGAAAGAACTCCTTTATATTGGCCATTTAAAACCCAATTGTCCTTGTGAACAGAATGGTCAAATCATTTTAATGAAATATTTAGAAGTAAAAGCAATATCCTTATCTATCACTTTGCCGTATCTCAAATAAATGCCATAACTTTTTGACGAGTCACAACATAAATTATCCCAAAGACATTTAAAATTACTCCGTAGATGGTGCGTATTAAACTTGTATTAATGCATTTATTGATCCATCTTAGCTTCTTTAATTAGGTTTTGTTTTAGTCTTTAATATCCTTTTTCGGCGTTCTCCCTATCGAGAGAAATCACCCCTTCCCTTTGAGCCCCCAAAACCTGAAATCGTGATGATGCGATTTAGTTAAAAAAATGTAATCTGCATTAAGTGCTTAAAGAATATCGTGACTTCGCGACTCAGGGTTACGAAGGTATAGTTCTTTGGAAGATCGATTGTCGAGTCACCAAACCATGACAATGTTTGACTATGGGTTAAAGCGACTTACCCCCGAAACTAACCTGGGTGACTTTTGAAGCCGTCTCGCGACTTCGCATATCGGAGTTTAGAAACCTTGCAACTTGTAACTCCCGAAGCGCAAAAGCGCAAGGTAAAGAAAAGTGATAGACTTGCTTAATGGTTAGGCGATGATGATTTAGGACTATAACGGCTATCACCACTTCGCATGTCGGGGCAAATTTTTGATTGCAAGGATTATATTTCAACCATTTGTTAAAGGCGGCTCCAACACCATCAAACTTCCTCATATCAATCTTAGGAATGCGGTTGGTATTCAAACCAAAGTTGGAGTTTCTCCATTCTTGATTCACCTTCATTGTGTCCTCATCATGAATTTCATGGGATGCATTTTCACTTTCAGGTGTCTTCTCTCTTACGAAAATTTTCAATACTTCCATGATCTCCCCTTTTAAACCATCCATCTTAGTATCCAACTTAGCTTCCATTGAATCCATATTCTTTTGTAGTTCATTTATGTCCCTACGCATTTCTTCACTTTCATCAAGAGTCCAAGTAGGATTTTATGGAGGCTTATTTGGTGTAGAAGTTACCTTTTTTGGTGGCATGTTGGCCAAGTATCACTTTTGAATCTTGATTTTGAGGTGGTTCTGCTAGACAATATTTCTTCTATTGTATCTCCCAAGTTTCGGCCCTTCTGGGTATGAAACTTTATTTTATGTAGTTCTCTGATATTTCTTTTCTGCAATGCCACAGGTCTGATCAAAATTGTATGTGCCAAGTGGAATTTACGGTAACTTCCCCACAACTTGCCGATTTTTGTCCTTTCCAAGAGATCTCACTTGTATAGCGTGCCCCGCACAAAATAATTCATATAAAATTCTAAAAATCACACCAGAAATACTACAGACTATCCACGATCTAATGAAACTAGTCCCACTCAATGTGGATACTCTAGGAATAAGTTATGATTGTTTTACCTGGAGCACCTTCTTGAGACTAGTCAACAGGACTAGTCAGATACCCTATCTTACACAAGGTGTATCTACAAATTTAAGATGACCCAGAAGATGAAATTTTTACCATAGATACCTTAATAATTTTTGTAAATAGCCTCCAAATTTCAGGGTCTGAAACGTTACATAAAAGTTTTTATAGTGAAATTTCTGCAATGACTCAGTTCAAGATGATTCCAGAACCCTATCTTGTATAGGTTGTATCTCCGAAAGTATAAGGCCTCAGGAGATGAATTTTGAACCCAACGTACCTTGATCTATCTAATAAATATCCTCCAAGACGTTCCTTCTGAAACGTTGTAGAAAACAATTTATAGCAAAAATTCCGAGGTGTCTCAGATGTAGCAATGAAACCCCAAGATCTTGAGCTCTGATACCATATGTTAAGAACCAAATATCAATATAGCATACTCAATGCCTTGAAAAAGAGATAATAGTAGATAATAAGCCTCTTTGAGGGGGAAACCTCCTTTTACCCCACTTAAATGTTCAAGTACAAGATGATTCAAAATGAAAATGTCTCCTTGGTATATATAGGAGACTAGGAGGTATAATTACAACTAATGGCCTAAAGCTGACANGGAGGTATAATTACAACTAATGGCCTAAAGCTGACATAAATAAAATAACAGTACCAATATAATATTCCCCAATTAGTGGGTAATGAGCCAATATTAGGGCTTAACACACTTCCTCCCATAATGAAGGAACACAATGTTTTCCATGTTTCGTCATTAAAGAAATATGTACATAATTCTAATCATATTATTGATTGGTCTATGATATAGGTGAAACTAGAGGGAGAATTACTACGAGAACATAAATGCATAATAGACAGGAAGGAAACCCCACTCAAGAATAAAACCATTGCATAGGTCAAGGTGCAGTGGAAACACTTTGGCCCAGATGAGGCTACTTGGGAAATGGAGGATGCCATGAAACATGCATATCCATTTTTTTTTACTTCTGTACATACATATCACATCGATAGATAGAACATCGAGGACAATGTTCCTTTAAGGGGGAGGGGATTGTAATACCCATTTTTCCACCAGTTTGTAAATATAAATATAACTGGACAAGTAGCTATGGAGAACTAAATATGTGTGAATGTTTGATTTGATGAACCTTTCTATGAAAGGCTCAATGTATGTATTTTATGTTATTAATAGAAAATGGATAATTGTTGCATAATTGTTTAAAGGGGGAGTTTGCAAATATATACCATGGATTCTATGAGAGAGATGGTGAGGGAAACCAAGAATAGTTAATATGACCCTCACCAAATGAGTACCTACTGGATATAATTGCTCAACAGTCCTCTGACCTATAAATTAATTACCAGTCAGGATGGTATTTGGAAGACCCTACTCAAGAGTTAATGAGGAGATGGGTCAGGGTACCCATCTGTAAGGCTTCCAAGCCTGAACACAATTAGGGGATTCATACCCACACTACCTTTTTGAGGAAGGAAAGAAAGGAATTAATTCAGTGGAAAGAGGGAGGTCTGCAAGAAAGTAGAGTAGAGAAAACAATCTCCAGGAGAGAAGAGAACGTGGTTCAACTCTGGAGTTGAGAGGAAAAATAATAAGTAAGATCATTATGGCTATAAGAATCCATGGGCATGGTTTCCTCTACAAGATGATAAACGAGGCTTACAAGTGACTATGAAAGTACCCATGCAGACCTCCTTGCTTGGTATAGAGAAAAACTAGTTGCCAAGATCTTGTGGGAGTAGGAGAGTAACCTTCGTCTCTGACTGCCATTAAGAAAGGAGAAATAATCTCTCTCATAGCATCATGGTGTAGCTTGGGGGTGGCCAATGGTAAATCCGTCAGGAGTGGATGTGCCTATGGTTGGGTGGAAACATGGACCCATTTCAATAGTCGCTTCATGTTTTCTAGTTCTGATAAGTATTTTCGTAAGTATTTTTACAATTGATGCAATGATTGAATGTCTGTGTTTATGGTTAATTTTTAGAGTGTTTGAACATTTATTAAATATGCTCATTTTCTTTTGTAAACTGCTATATTTACATGTACTTCCATCTACCTCAGTAAAGATGCTATATAGTTATGGGATGTGAGTCTGCAGGAGAGTCGGGGTAGGATTAACTGAAACATTTAAGTCATTTCGACCTTTTTAGTCTACCTTAGCGGGAATGTCAAGTTCAAACTCTGTGGAAGGAAGAATATTCCTTCAGACCTTTCACCCATGTGACTGAGGGCTCATACCCATGGCCTTAATCGAATCTTGGATAAAAACTAATTGTATCCATTGAAATCAATAAGGCTCCATATGGCCCAGGGTTGGAAACCCCTCGCTAAACCCAAAAAGAGTGAAGCTACTATGGCTTCGGAACTCTAGGAATTCAGAGCTTCGAGACATATGACCTCACAATCCTCGAAAATAGCTGAAGGCCAAAGTCGTGAATCAATGAGGGTCATGGATCTAGGAATCTATTGGGGATCTCTCTCAGCTGTTAGATCAGACCTAGGGAAGGGGTAGCACTAGGAACTTCAATGAAGTCCCACTTCAAGAGGATGGGGGTAGTATAACTCCAAAACTCTCGAATTCTAGAGTCATGAACTTAATCTCAATTGTTGAGGGTATAGGGATGTGTGCCCATAGATCAATGACTATTCAGAAGTTTGGTCATCCAACGTTATCAAATTGTAAGCACATGAACACGCTAGTTTCCCTAAAGCTCTACAAGCTAGAGTAAATCTTGGTCATGAATACTAGGTTCACATGGTGATATATCAGGCATGGTTCAGATTTCGGAGCTCCAGGAAGACGTTGGAAGTTACATGCCAAACTACTGAATGTCAAATTTACAAAGTGACGTAGATCTTTGATCCTTGTATCCTTTGAGATCCTTCTCAACCGTCGATATAAGGACTCCATTGAGAACCCCTCTTAACTGCCCAACCAACCAGGACATGCCATGGAGTGACATGTGGCCCACTCTTTCCCTCTGTCAAATGTCGTAAGTTGGACTAAATTCGTTGGATGAGAGGACACATGGCACTAGATCTGATAGTCCAGAGACTTGACACTCTGGAGGAACTTAGTCGAGAGTCTTCAAAGTGTGAAGACTCTCAAAATTGAGAATGATGAAGTATATATCAGCCATCGATGGGTAGAGGAAACTTGGCTCTAGATCTGATAGTCTGAAGACTTGGTCCTCCAGGTAATTTGAGATGTGGTGAGTTGATAAGATCTAAAGCCCAGAGTTGTGAAGAAATGAGAGTCCTGGATATATGGATCTACATGGATAGATATCGACCATGATATATGAAGGAATTTAGAAGGTTGTCTGTATGAGGTTGACATGGATCACTAACGTCATCCAAGGTGACATGGATCACTGACGTCATCCAAGGTGATGTGGATCACTAATGTCATCCAAGGTGACATGGATCACTGACGTCATCCAAGGTGATGTGGATCACTAACGTCATCCAAGGTGATGTGGACCTGCAACTAAGGTTCCCTGTGTCACCAGGATATGGATATTTTGTAGACCCCTTATTCCTATTAGAGAATGACATGTGTCACCCCATGATGAGGAAACTTGTCACCCCTATCCCTCACTCCATGTCATCCTTTGGTACATGCTCGCCTGGAAAACATGGTTGGTGATGTAACCGGGACTCTGGGAGTTTGAGACTTCGGGAGTTCAGAATATTTGGGGTGTAGTATCATAGAGGGACTGAAAGGCCCAAAGGAAGGAGCCACATGGAAATATTATGGGACTTCGGGAGTTTAGGACTCCGAGAGGTCTCGTTCATAGACAAGAAAGAGGCACTCAAATCTGAATGCCGAATTATCCTTAGGCGTATGCCTTAACGAAGAGGAAGATCTGTTGTTGGATTTAATGGGGGATGAATCTCCACCATAGATACATGAGCGTTGGGAGCTCTAAGACATAAAGGAATTATAGATGATATGTATTAGATGGACCCACATGGATGTCATGTGGCCCTTGACTAATAACGCTCGAAGAGATTCGGGAGGCAATAACTTGCAAACAAGAATTCATATTTTAGTGTGATTAGGACCGTTAGAAAGCTCGTGGCGAGCAGTAGCCAATGGAGATCCCAGAATTAGGATTTGAGATAGTTAGGAGAAACAAAATTATGATTCTCGACCTCTTAAAAGAGTATTTAGAGGTCGGGTGTGTTACAAAAGCAGTGACCATGGAATTGTTTTTCATACCTTTGCTTTGGTGTACAACTTGAAGATGTCTCTCTTCTGAATTTTATTTGAGGTGTAAAGATGACATCTTGAAGTCTTCTTTTCTCTTTTATTCTGAAGGTTTCCTTTCTTTTTATAGCCATTTGACTTGCCACATTGCTTCCACCTTTTGGTAACAAAGAACTTACCTCATGCTTTTTATAAGTACTGGATTCTAATTTTTTAGCTTCCTTGTTGTATCTAAGACTTGATTTATCATTTGGTGATCTTTGAATATCCAATATTTCATTCAACATTGTTGAACTGTTCATGAACATTTTTTACTTCTCTTCTTTCCTTCTAAGATCAACAGATTATGCTTCTAGCTTATGATATGACTCTTCCTTTTTCATTTATTTTATTATTCAATAATTCTTCTATCCTTTTGGCTTCTTCAAGTTTGGTCTTTAGATTTACATTGATTTCAATGATTTTGCTAAGCTCATCATCTACCTTCTTCTTTTCTTCTTCTTGACTAATTATTTCATTCTTTAGTATTTTGATCTCTTCTTCCTTTTCTTCTAATTGGGTCCTTTGTTGGGTTATTTAACTTCCTTCTTGTTTCTTCAGCATTTGTCTTAGTGTCACAATAAGTCTTTGGTAATTTTCTAGGGATTCCTTATTATATTTTTCACTATACTCAAAATAAATTTAACCATATCTTATTTCCATGCTCACTTCTTCTAAATCATTCATAATTTTATCCTTAAGCTTCAACAAATCTTCCTCTTCATCTATAAGATAATTTCTAGATGAAACTATTCCATATCTTCTTCTTCATTTGTAAGAGAACATTCAATTTCATTAGGAGTATTGTAATCATAACATTTTGGAGAGTCTTTACCTTCATTTTCCTTGATGGGATTGTCTTCTTTGTATTGGTATACCTTCTCTAGCTTCAACCATAGATCCTTGGTGGAGGAACACTTTCCTATGATTTGTTTTATAGAACCTGAGAGTCCATTCAAGATGGTCTTGAATGCTACTGCATTATTCTTCTTTGCTGCAAGTTTTGACTGATTCTTTGAGTGAACTAGTCCAAAAAGAATTGTATCCCAAACACCTGCTCCTTTTGACTTCAAATACCCTTTCATATTTATTATCCATGATGGATAATCTATCTCATAAAATAATGAAACTTCATCTACATGTTCATCCATTTGTGTGTCCACATATCTCTTCAAGCTTCTAAGTATTATAGGGAAGGACTACTTTGATTCCAATTGTTAGACACACTAACCACACTGAGAGGGAGGGCGGGGGGGGTGGTGTGAATTAGTGTAGGGATCATTTTACACTTATTACAAAGCTTTAGTTAGAAATTACCATTTTCTCATTAATTTCATTCATACTTAGTTTCTTGCATGTAAACATATCTCAAAAATATATATATCATCAATAACCATCACCACAAATAACACAAGGAACACAAGATATATGTATAAGTTTATTTTATATTACGGGCTACAATCCTTGGGGTTTATCAACATAAATTGAAAAGAGAAACAACTTCAAAACAAAACCAACTCTCAATACAAGACTCAACTTGCAGATCTCAACACCAACTTAGATGTGAGAAATCCAATCCTCAAGCACAAGACCCTTCTTGGGGATAGAAACCATTTTTTCAATAGGTACGTGACCTATTTATACTACGTCTCACGTATGTACACGATATTCCTATACTGCAACATGCGTATGTACATGTCCTTCCCTATGTCATCCTGAGTACACCTTCAAAAACTAGGGTTTCTGAACCTTCACAACTTCTTCCCTTCATACCCTTCCTTCCTCTATCACATACACCATTAACCTGTCACTGAAATTAGCCTTTCATTTCTCAACCTGTACCATACCAACTAAAACAAAATCTACACCACCCAACAACATATGCATGCTTCTCATGCATACACCATCACAGATCATGGATATCTCTCAATCAAAACATAACTAGTCAACTAACTAGCCACCATCTACCATATGCAAAAATCACGTAAATCATACAAATAATTCTTCAAGAATTCACAATAACATAAGAAAATGTGAGCATGAAGACAACATATAACTATTCCATATCTTTTGTAGAAGATCCGAACTAGTAGACTATTTTTCTATGAACTTGCGTCGGACTTCAGGAACCTGGAACCAACACTTACCCAAGTTGTTCATGTCCTTTCCAGACTATACGATCCCTTCTCTCCTTCAACCTGCGTACGTATTTTCTCTGGCCCAAAGCAGCCCACATACTATTTGAGAAAACTAGGGTTTTCTAAAACTCCAAAACTTTCATTGTCAAACCTCAGACTTATAGCTTTTGATGCATCCATGAGTACCTATAATAGATATTCAATATGCTCAAGAGATTCACACACATAAGAAACCCTTGATCTCTTATTTATACTTCTCCAAGTAGCTTCCTCTAGGGGTTATCATCTAATGAAATTCAACCAACTTCCTTCTTTTCGAGAAAACCCACTTTTAACCACTTTTTCCACTTCTAACCTACTTTGCTACAATTAGTAATTTCTCTACTTCTAGTTGCAACTAATTTATTTTTAATTTTTTTCTTGTTGCAACCACTTAACCCATGAATTAACCACTTTGATTGGTCAACTTCTTCTAGGATATTCTACAATAATTTGAATTCTTTGACCTTCTAGGGGCTTCTAGACATCTCACACATGAGGGTTCTCCAACTTCATAAGGCCATAAATCTCTAACCGTGAGGAGTTATGTGACATTCCACATATCACCAGAAATGACATGAAAATCACTAATAATCTAGAATAGTATCACTTGCAAATTCACTGATATTCATTACATCATTCCACAATCAACATTGGGTTCCTTAACCACACATCTAGGATGACTCAACCACTTAACCATTTGGACTTTGCAAAGCATATTCTCATGAAATATTTTACCATGAGGGGACCACTTTGGATTTCATCCATTTGGTACTTCCTATCATTCATGACATGTCATCAATGATACAACTTCTTCCTATCAACCAACACATCACTATGACACCACTTGAAATCAATTAGACCAATCCTTTGACATCAATTACATCAATGACAACATAGTCCATCAATTAATACATCAATGATACAAAACACATTACTATGACAAAACATCAACCCCTTGACATCAATCCTTTAACATCAATGACAACATGTTACAACAATATCCCCCTTTGACATTGATGGAAACACCAACATTGATGTCAACACCAACATTGATGGAAACACTTGGACATGACAATATTCCTCATCAATATCCATCTCTTCACATTAATGTGACTATATCTCCCCCTTTGACATCAATGGAAAAGAGTATATCTCTTTAGGGTTGCTCCTCTTGAGTGAACTATACCTTAGGTTGCTCCTCCATGATGTATTGTTCTGTAGGATTCTCTCCCTATATGTTACTCCTTTATATGAATTATCTCTCCCCCTTTGGACAAGGTATATCACTCTGATGCAATGTTGGTAACATTGATTCCAATAATCTCTATCATCTCTCCACCTGGAATCATACATCTATAACCAATCATGAGAAGCAATATAACTCTCCCTGTGGATATATCTCCCTGTATATTCTTTGCAATATGAACAAAATGGTACCACTACAATCTGATTCTACTGGAAATGTTGCTTCTCAAACAAATCATCGATCAAATACTCAAGAATTATGTAATCTTCCTGTGATGATCCTTGGATATTTCCATGCATCAACCATATAAACTTGTTCCATAACATACATCAAGTGTATGGAAATCATACATACTATCTCATGCATCAACCACAAATAAAAATATATGTCAACAATGAATCAACCATGTACATCCTATTCCATACTATGTGCCAACCATGCACAACATCCATGTACATCAACCATGTACATCAATACCATAAAATACACCATAATATATCATCAATGGAGTGTATCAACCATATTCCAAAAAAATGTTCCAACCATGTGCCTCTACCATCAACCAAGTTCCACAAACCATATGCCAAGAAATGTATCTCAACCATGAAGAATCAATCATGTTCCATATACCATCAACAAGTGCATCAATCATGCACCAAACATGTATCACCACCGGTAACAAGATAGTGCATTAACCATGAACCAAACCTCAACAAGATGTACCAGAATCAAGATATCCATACACATATGCCACATCATCCATAAACCATGTGCCAATGATACTACTAGAAAGTGCCTCAAATAATGTATCAAGTCTGTACCAATCATGCATCAGCTATAGATAAAGCTATGAGTCATCAATCATGTACAACATCACTACCTCATCAACTCATCAACTACATGTCCCAATATGTAGCACAACCACATGCCAAATACATGCACCAACATATCCTCTAACAGTACTTCACAAGATGTATCACTGGAGCTCACATATGTAACAACCATGTACTATAACATATCTCCCTCAAAACCATTCACTACACCAAGTACTAAGAAACCAATAGTACCTATAAACATGTACCAAGAGTGTGCCTCATTAGATCAATTATATATCTCTAGCTATCATCACATCAACATGATATTTACGATAAATAACATGCCATAGCTTCACTGAGAAAATACATAACATAACTAGCATTGTTACTTAATAGAAAATGCCCCAATCCACACTCTAGGGATAGTACCATGCATCCAAGATTGGAATCAACAATATGATCCAACACTCAACCACATATTATCACCATACATTCACCAAAAAAACATATAATCATGAAAACTTGAACCAAACCATCTTAGACCTTGCATAAACAAAGTTAGACAATCAAACCCTACTACAACTCATGCTTACAACCTTCTTCTTGATGATTTTACCACATGTGTGTGCCCTATTCCTCTTACAAATCACATATGTATGCGACCTTTATATAGGTCACCTTGTGTATGTACGTAAATGCTACCACAAGAGACCACATATGCTTCAGAAAGAGTGAAGATTTATTGATTCTTTATTCCTTCATTCATGTCTAGTTGTTTAGTCTTCTTCATCCACTTCTGAGAGTGTCCTAATTTCTCTGTACTTTAACTTTGAGCTTCCATCCTTTCAACATTGTCTTCCTTCCAAGTTGCATGTGATCTTCTTTCCATGCTATATGAAACACTCCTTATTTATTTTCTCCTTGAATTCCATCAATCTTGAGCTTTGTGGCCAAACCCACTGCAGTTGTAACATCTCATTTTGTGATAATGAGAAGTAATGTGTCCCACTTGATTACATCTCCAACATATTAGGGTGTTATGGAACCTTTCAACATCTTTCCTTGCATAATTTCTGCAATCCAAATCTTTGTGACCATATTCATTACATGAGAAGCAATGACCATGAAAAACATTTTCATACCTTTGCTTTGTTGTTCACCTTGAAGATGTCCCTCTTTTGAATTTTCTTTGAGTTGTAAAGATGACTTATTGATGTCTTATTTTCTTTGTTCTTTTGAAGCTTTCCTTTCTTTGTGTAGATGCTTGACTTGCAACATTTCTTCCACCTTTTGGTAATGAAGAAATCACCTCATGCTTCTTAGAAGTATGGGCTTCTAAGTGTGTATCTTCATTGTTGTATCGAAGACCCAATTTATCATTTGGTGATCTTTGACTATCCAAGATTTCATTCAAAATTGTTGATTTTTTCATGAACATTTTTTACTTCTTTGTTTTCCTTCTAAGATCAACAACTTCTGCTTCTAGATTATGACATGATTCTTCCATTTCATTTACTTGGTTCTTCAGTAATTCTTCTATCCTTTTGGCTTCTTCAATTTTTCTCTTTAGATTTACATTTATTTCAAGGATTTTTCTAAGCTCATCATCTACCTTCTTCTTTTCTTCTAGTTGACTAATTATTTCATTCTTTAGTATTTTTATCTCTTCTTCCTTTTCTTCTAATTGGGTCCTTTGTTGGGTTATTTAACTTCCTTCTTGTTTATTAAGCATTTGTCTTAGTGTCACAATAAGTCTTTGGTAATTGTTTGGAGATTCCTTATTATATTTTTCACTATACTCAAAATAAATTGAACCATATCTTATTTCCATGCTCACTTCTTCTAAATCATTCATAATTTTATCCTTAAGCTTCAACAAATCTTCCTCTTCATCTATAAGATCATTTTTAGCTGAAACTAATTCTAGATATTATTCTTCATTTGTAAGAGAATATTCAATTTCATTAGGAGTATTGTAATCATAAGATTTTGGAGAGTTTTTACCTTCATTGTCCTTGATGGGATTCCCTTCTTTATCTTGGTATACCTTCTCTAGCTTCAGCCATAGATCCTTGGTGGGGGAACGCTTTCCTATGCTTTCTTTGACAGAACCTGAGAGTCCATTCAATATTTTCTTGAATGCTACTGCATTATTCTTCTTTGCTGCAAATTTTGACTAATTATTTGAGGGGACTGGTCCAACAACAACTGTATCCCAAACACCTTCTCCTTTTGACTTCAAATACCCTTTCATATTTATTCTCCATGATGAGTAATCTATCTCATCAAAGAATGGAACTTCATCTACATGTTCATCCATTATTGTGTCCACATATATCCTTCAATCTTGTAAGGATTATAGGGAAGGACTTATCTGATTGAAATTGTTGGACACACCGACCACACTGATAGGGGGGTTGAATCTGTGTAGGGATATTTTTACACTTCTTACAAAATTTTAGTTAACAATTACCATTTTCTCATTAATTTCATTCATACTTAGTTTCTTTCATGTAAACATATCTCAGCAATATATATATCATCAATAACCATCACTATAAAGAACACAAGGAACACAATATATATGTATAAGTTTCTTTTGTATTACAAACTACAATCCTTAGGGTTTATTAGCATCAACTGAAAAGAGAAACAACTCCAAAAGAGAACCAAATCTCAATAAAAGACTCAACTTGTAGATCTCATCACCAACTGAGATGTGAGAAATCCAATCCTCAAGTACAAGACCCTCCTTGTGGACAAAAACCAATATGTCAACAAGTATGCAACCTATTTATACTACAACCCGCGTATGTAGGCAATCTTCCTATCCTATAGCATGCATATGTACGTGTCCTTCCCTTTGTCATCCTACGTACACCTGCATAAACTATAAATTTATTACTCAATTTGACATTTGTTCTATAAATTTATTGATTGCACGTGTATTGAAAAACGTTTTCATTCTTATATAAATGTTTGGTCTGGTGTTTGAAAATATCAAATGCATTGTCTTTACTAATATCATTGATTTATTGTAAAATATTTTTCAATCTAGATTTTAATGATGAGTGACATTTCTACAATCTATTGTTGAACCCCACTATGACGTCAAATTGAGAGAAGTTTGATGATTAAACAAGAACAACTTGGAGAGGAAGCATAGCAAGCATGGTTAATTCAACCACCTATATAATAAGTCCCACTAAGTCCTTAGATATCAATTTATAACATATACAATACCACTAGTTCTTCACATGTTGAGGATTAATATAATGATATAGAGGTTGGTGTGGATGATTTCTTACAAGATACCATGCCATGGAGGTAATGTTTTTAAATGAATTCTAGCAAGATGAGATTGGATATTATACTCATGTTGTCGATGTTTTCTTCAAATATTGAAATATTCTTCTACCACCCCTCTCTTTAGGAATAGGTCAAGGTAAACTCAAATAGGGACAAAAAAGTTACTATACAAATTGAAATAAATGTATGACCATGTTTCATACACGTGTTTCTTTGAACTACTAAGGTAGCTAGCCATTAAGTCCCCTATATTTTAATAAATCTTGTCATAAAATAAATAATGAAAAAGGTATAATATGCATATGTAACATGATAGTGCACATTTATATTTCCCAATAATTGTAGATTATTCAAAGATAAGGTACTTCCAAGTGATAATTTCCTCCTTGAAAACTATGAAGAGGTAAAGAAACTAATGAAAAGGTGTTGATATTTTGGTTTTCATTGATGTCAACCCTTGAAGAAGCCTCGACGGTGTGGTTTTGGTACCCAAATTTGAATGAGGAATATGGACATGAAGGGTAAATTAAATGCAACAAGACCCTCATAGATGGATAATACTCTCTGTTTCATTTCCGATGATATGTGGAATTCCATGTAGCTCCTCACGGTTAGGGAGATATGAATTTGTGAAGTTGTAAGCCCTGAAGAAGTGGTCAAGAAGCCCCTAGTTGGTTACAAGTATTGAATGAAAGGGTAAAGTTATTGTAACAAGAAAACCCTAGAAGCCCTAAATTAAGGAGAGGAGTTACCTAGAAAAAGTATAAATATACCTCAAGGAGTCATTCACAAATATACTCACACACTTATTCATTGCTTATGTTTCTTGTGATATAGTGATCTTTTTTCTAAGGTTGTAGCTTCATTTTATGAGGTAGAAAAGGAAGGTCAAAGGTGAACATTTTGGAGGTGCAAAAAACCCTAGTTTCCAAGGTATATGCTGGTTGCAGGTAAGAAATGGAGCGTATGTACATGAGATACAGTGGAGAAAAGTGTGTATATACCTGGTCAGTAGAAGAGAAAGTCACATATCTGTAAAAAGGCTCATGAATATTTGAGTAAGTGTTGGTACCAGGTCCCTAAAGTCTGAGGGAAGTCTACAGGTCAGCATCTCAGAGTTTCAGGTCAGATACAAAGGTATTTGTATGGTTATATACTTGTTTTTATTGTTACTCTTAGTCATGATATGGTGTATGTTTGAGGCATACTTGGTATGGTTGGTTTGGTATTTGGATATGGTATATATTGGTTTCTTGGTTGAGTGAGGAGCACTCTTATATCTAGTTTAGAATATGACATGTTTCTTATAGTCCATATATTTTAGTTGATTATACATGGTTGAGTCATATTCATTTTGTATGGTGGCATATGCATGAGGAAAATGCATTGGTTCTTTGAGATACTTCATTGATGATATGATACATATCTACATATGGTTGATGGTATGGTATATGGTATAGATGGTTGATGCTCTAGTTCATGATTCATTATTCCTTACTGATGTATCTTTGTTTCATGATTGATTCATGATATAGTATATATGTTGGTATACAATTGATGCATGGTATGTTATAGGTGTTAGTTGATTGATAAGTAGATATAGGTTGATGAGACAGTGACACTGAAAGAGATATGTTAGGAAATGCATAAAAATTGTACACTAATCCTATCAAAATAGAATAAGATTTTAATCAAAAATGTAAATGAAAGAAGCAATCAAAGAGTACACCGATATTTACCCTGGAACCCTTAACCAGGAGAAATCAACATTCCTTTGAACCTTCTTCTCTCTTTTTGTATTATTCAATATGAATAAAAGGTTACATGTATAACCTTGCTCCACACCTAAGACACAATTGACATCATACCCTCTTTCCTATGAAAGAACAACCTTGTATCCAAATCGTCTTACATATACATGACAAGCAACCTACAACTACACATGCATTTACCTACATAAGTGACTTCTACGATTACCCTTTAAAATGTTACAACATGCCTCTTTATAGGCTTTACAACAGGAAAAAAATAAATATTGGCACCCAAAAATGGTTGCAGATCCATGCATATCATTGGATACAAATCCCACAAATCCCGAGATTCTATTACAATTGACTTCCAAGTCGGGTTACCAGTCGATCCTTCATTTAGTCTCTAGTTGGTCATCTCATGCCCACATTTCGACCTCTTGTATGTTGACTTTTCCATCAATATCTTCGACTTCGAATTTTCCTGGTCAACTCCATCGACCTTCGAATTTTTGTTGATCCACTTCGACCTTTGACCGTCAGTCCATTTACCTCGACTAAACTTTCACTTCAAAGAATATAACAACCCAACATTATCCCACTTGTTGTCTACTTTGTTGAAATAAGAGATTCCTGAAATTTCATTCACAGAACCAGGGTAGCAATGCCGATTTCCTCTCTACATCAAGAGAACTTCAGAACACTCACAGACTTGGTCAATGAGTCTACTATGTTTTCCAATGTGTCTACTTTCTTTAGTAGAACCTTTTACTTTCCACTATATCTCTCACAAAATGGTATTTTACATCAATGTGCTTAGTCTTTGAATGATAAGAGGGTTATTTTCTAGAAATATTGCACTTTGACTGTCGCAACTTACCTTCATAGATTTCTCCTCAAACCCAATTCCTGAACAAAACCTTTGAAGCCATACCGCTTCTTTTATTCCATCAGTGGCTGCCATGTATACAAATTCTATTGTTGACAAGGCTATGACCACTTGTCACTTACTCATCCATCTTATTGCTCCACCAAACAACTTGAAGACATATATGATGGTTGACCTCCATCAATCCAGATATCCATCCCAGTCAGCATCGAAAAATCCATGTACATTTATTTTACCATTTCCACCTCTAAGTCTTCCTTGGTAGCATATAGCATAGTCCTTCGTGCCACACAAATACCTGAATACTCTTTTGATAGTTGTCCAGTGATCCTTCCTAGGCATCGACATGTACCTGCTCAACACTCCCACTGCATGGGAAATGTCTGGTAGAGTGCATACCATCGAATACATTATACTACCAACAACACTTGCATAGGGAAAACATTCCATGTTCTATATTTCTTCATGTGTCTTTAGACACTATTCAGTAGAAAGCCTTACTCCCATAGGAATTGACACCTTCACCAATTTTCAATCCTACATGTTGAACCATTTCATAACTGTTTCAATATACTTCGTCTGATTCAACCATAGATTTCTAGTGCCTCGATCTCTCTTAATATCCATTCCTATAATGAAGTTAGATTCATAGAGATCCTTCATGTTGATGAGATCCTTATCATCGACATATAAAGATACATATATGAAACTCCTACCTTCTTCCTTGGAATATATGCAGTGATCAACTTTTCTTCTCACAAATACCAAGCTAAATATGTATGTGTCAAACTTCTGGTACAACATACTTGGAGATTGACTTAGAAAATAAATGTATCATTTGATTTTTCACACCAAATATTTCTTTCCCTTTACTACAAATCCTTCAGGTTGTATCATGTAGATTTCTTCTTCCAGGTCCCCATGTAGGAACATTTTATTCGCATACATTTGTTCTATCTCCAGATCAAATGTTGCAGCCAGAGAGATCAATACTCTAATGGAAGTTAATTTTGAAATAGGGGAAAACATCTCACGTAAGTCGAATTCCCTCGACTTGGGAATAACCTTTCGCCACTAGTCAAGCTTTGAACTTCTCGAATGTCCTACAACATTCATATTCTTCTTGAACACCCACTTGCTATCGATGAGATTTATTCCACTAGGTAACTTGAATAAATCCCATGTCTCATTTTTTTACAAGGATTCCATCTCTTCAACCATGGAATCCTTCCATATTTTACCCTATGTCGAGTCGACTTCCTCACCAATCGAATTTGGCTCATCATTGATGGAAGTTAGAACAAATGCAGAATGGAAGTTGGGAAAAATATACCTATCAACGTTTCTTCTTATTCTTTCTGACCTCCTTACCATGAGAGTCAGTTGTTCCACCTCTTCCTTAGATTCAGTTGACTCATCGGAATAATCTTCTTCATTCCTTAGTTCAAACTGCACTGTCTCAGGATTATTCTTGGTCTGAATAACTTCCTCATGCTAAAACTTACCTCTGACTTCTATAAAGACCACATCTTGACTATACATTGTTTCCCTTGATGTAGGATCCTAGAGTTTATATCCTTTCATCCCTTATTTATATCCGATGAGAATACATTTGACTATTTTTTTGTCCAGCTTGCACTTCTTTTCCTTGGAAACATGCACAAATGCATCACATCCAAATACCTTGATATGTGCCACCGAAGGATTCTTACCAGAACATAACTCATTTGGAGTCATGTCGAATAGCACCGATGAAGGACACATATTCACTAAATATCTTGCAGTCTCAACTGTCTTAGCCCAGAATTCTTGTGCGAGCCCAACACCACTGAGCATGCTCCTTTCATTATCCATCAATGTTGTCTTCATTCTCTCGTAAAATCCATTTTTTTGTGGGGTATATGGTTTCGTATTTTGATGTTCTATTCCACACTACTTAGAGAACTGATAAAAATCCTTTCCACATAATTCACCACCATTGTAAGTGCTCAATACTTTAATCATCTTCTTTATCTGGTTTTCCACAAGTGACTTACACTCCTTAAATATCTCAAAAACCTTTGATTTCTTCCTTAGGAAATATATCCATGCCTTCCTAGAAAAATCATCTATGAATTAGGAGACATAATACATGGATCCACCAAGTGAAGGCACTATAATCGAGCCAAACACATCACTGTGCACTAGTTCTAGAATCCCATTTTCCCTTATCGCCTTAGATGGGAACCACACATGAATTTGTTTTCCATGTATGCAATGTTCACAAAATTCAACTTCTAAACCACATTCAAGAAAACCTTCAACCATACCTTTTCTTTACATAGCTCAAAGTCCTTTTTCTCCAATGTGTCCCATCCTCTCATTCCATAACCTGGCCAGGTCGATCTCATCATGCATTGTTGAGTCGGTTTGAACCGACTTGGCTCGATTCAAGTCATGTTGTGTCAACATCGAGTCGATTCGAGTCTCAGTCGCATTGATTTCAGGAGAAATGATGTTGTTGTATCTAGTCGAGTCGACATTCCCTAACAACTTGTATAGGGTACCAATCCTAACTCCTCTCATTAATACCATGGATCCTTTTACCATCTTGCATGAGTCCTTTTGAAACAGAGTATGCACAACAACATCACTCATCTTGTTGATTGATATCAAGTTTATTGCCAAACTCGTAATGTGTATCACACTTGAAATGGTTCTTTTCCTCCCATCCTACAGTGTCAGTCGGACTCTTCCCCCATCTGACAATTGTGGTTGTCGAATCATCCCTGAAGAGCACATCACCCCCCTCATATTGTTCTATTCACAGAACCATTCTTTATATGGTGTCATATGATAGGATTCTCCGAAGTAGATCTACCAAACATATTGATCTGACTTTGTACTAGTCGATGCCATATACACATGACCTCCCTTATCTAAGGTCATGTTTCTCTCAGTCGACTACTTCTCATCGAATCCAGCACTGAATTTTTCTTCCTTCGACGCATAGTCCTTTTATAATTCCCAACTTTATCGCATTTCTAGCATCTTCGCGTCGACTGAACCGAGGATTTAGATCTATCCTTTAACTTGAAATTTCTACTGGATAATATACCTTTATCTCTGTCTATCGGTCGACCCCTCACTACCAGAGCATCTTTGGTCCATCCTTCCATGTTCTTCCTTCTCATTTCTTCTTACAACAGAGAAGAAACCACTTCCTCTAGCACTAGTGTGGTTCTATTACTCCCAATAGCCATGACTAAGATATCCCAAGAGTCTAGAAAAGAACATAATAGGCTGATACATTTCTCCTCATCAATGATCTTAATATCCATAGATGATAATTGGCTTAACATGATGTTAAACACATTTAAATGATAAGTCACCGAACTTCCATCACTCATCCTCAGAAGATACAATTTATTTATGAGAAACAACTTATTTACTAGATATTTTGACTGGTATAAGATTCCTAGCTTGTCCCATAGTTTCTTGGTTGAATCTTCAGCCGAGACATTCAGCAACACCGAATCTGCAAGACAAAGACGAATCATACTTCTTTCTCTTCTTTCAAGTTTCTCCCAATCTTCTGTTGACATGCCTGATAGTTGGGTACCTGGATAGACCGTTGTCCATTGTTATCGATCCACAAGAAGATATTTCATTTTAAGATTCCAAAGATCAAAATTTTGGCCATTGAATTTTTCTATTTCTATTCTAGAACTACTCTCCATTCTTTACCACAATATTTAACACAATTTATGACTTACAATTCTTACTGTACCTAGGGTTTAGTTCTCAAATTCAATATTGGCAAATCAATATCTGATATACTTGTCGAAGCATATCACCACTCTGATCACTCACTTGTTAGGGAATATCTAAGCTCTGATAGCACATGTCAGGTAATGCAGGGAATTTCCACACTAATCCTAGCATAAGAGAAGAGTAATTTAATCAAGAATGTAAATGAAACAAGCAATCACACAGTACATTGATATTTACCCTAGAACCCTTAATTGGGAGAAACCAACATTCCTTTCAGAATTCTTCTTTCTTGTTTTCTTATTCAATCTAAATAAAAGGTTACATGTCTAACCTTGGTCCACACCTAAGACACAATTGACATCATACTCTCTTGCACGTGCAATAATAACCCTGTATCCAAATCAACTTGCATATGCATGACCAAACACCTATAACTACACATGCATTTACCTACATAAGTGCGTTCTACGATTACCATTTACAATGTTACAACATGCCTCTTTATAGGCTTTACAATAGGAAAACCCCTAAATATTGGTGCCCAAAAATTGTTACATATCTATGCATATCATTGGCTACAAATCCCACAAATCTATGGATTCTATTATAGTTGACTTCCAAGTTAGGTTACCTGTCAACTACTATTCAGTCCTTCATTCAGTCTCTATTCGGTGGTCTCATGCCCACACTTCGACCTCTTGTTGGTTTACTTTTTCATTGATATATTTGACTTCGAATTTTCCCAGTTGACTCCCTTGACCTTCGACGTGTTATCGATCCACCTTGATCTTCGACCATCAATCAATCTACCTTGACTTGACTTTCACTGCAAATAATATAACAACTCAACAAGACAATGGTAGATACACATTAGTAGTGATAGTGAAAATAATAGAGATAGAGTAACAAAGATAGTGGCAGAGACACAGTGGTAGTGAAAGTGGCATATTTTGTGACAGTGACAATTGTTCTACACTTATATTTCAGGGAGGAAGGACAAGGCAAGGATAGTTGGTTGTAGCCACCTTCCAGTTGTAGCTGGAGAACTCAGGGGGTTGTAACCTCCTTCTGGTTGGAGTCAGAGAATTTAGAGAGTTGTAGTTTCCTTTAGGTTGTAGCTTGAGAATAGGGGGTTGGAGCCTCCTTCCAGTTGTAGCTGGAGAATCAGGAAGTTGGTGCTGCCAATGAATGTATTCTTTTGATATATAAGTAAATCATTATGTGGCTTTCTCCCATTTGGGTTTCCATGTAAATTATGTTTTATTGTGATGTGATGTTGTTTATGATTATACTGTTGATGATATATTGAATGCTAATGATTATCTTTTGAATATTGTTGAAGAATATATTGTGGTTAAAAGTACTAAAAATTTTCATTACTGATTCACCTTCCCTCTCAGTAATCCAAAAAAAGGTTGAGTCTTGATTACATATCATTTCATACTTGCGTAAATGATTGTATTGTTTAAAAAGGTGAATATGTAGAAAAAGAGATATGTTCAGAATTTAGGCATGAAAGGTACCCAATTTGTTTTGTTTTTTTATAAAGGTTAAGGCATATGGCTCTCTTCATAAAATATAGAGATACATGCCTACAATCCCAAAGATTTAAAGGCTATTTTTTTGCAAAGAATTAGTTGTGTTGTAGGAGTGGAATGCCTTACATAGAAGTGAGATAGGATTATGTGGATCCTAGTGTATTTGATATCCATGAAGCATATATAAGATACATGGCCCAACAAATTCAAGGATGTGATTAACCCATATTTTGTCCAAATTACTAACTATTTTATTTCGCTAGTCGTAGTGATCAATAAAAATATCATTCCATGGTTTTCCATGAATAATGAACATCTTAGGTTAGCTCTTGTACTTATAGGTAGAAGACAAGTGAAGGGAGTGGATTCCTACATCCATCCATCGATTAATGAATCGAATTAACTATGAGAAGAAATATATGTATATGATGTATAAATACTCATCTCAATAGAGAGGTATCTTACTATTGTATGGCATGTCTATGCACACCATGCATGATTTTCCAAGACTATGAGTTTTCTTTGGTAAGCATGTTGATTGATTTTCTTATATTTGTAAAGTTATTTGGGATACTTAATTTGGTGCAATTTTCTACTTTGGCACTAAAAATTTGCATATACAATAGCATCGTAGGTCTTGTTACAAGATGATATATAAACTACCATGGATATTCCACTAGAAAAAAATTTCACAATAGATCTTATAATATTCTAAAATCTTAAACTATGAAAACTAATCTTCTTTAGATCCCTAATTAATTAATTACCATCTTTGCTTGAATTTTTGAAATAACTAAAATACGAAAAATGAAAGAAATGAGAAAAATAACACACCATCCACACACAAATGAACTTAATATATATCCTAGGAAATCTAATACGAGAGAAAACCCAACTAGGATGTGATGCCTATGCTCTACTCTCTTTTCTTCAATTATGGAAATGTAAATACAAAGAAAGAGGCACTCATTGTGGAGTTTCCTTTGACATTGTGGCCTACAAGGCTTCTATAGCATATTTTCATCCTCTGTTATTCTCTCACAATACCACTCCTATATTCTCTACTAAACTATGGAACAATTACAATGCTAAATAATGTACCCCTTCCTCCCCCTAGCAACATGGTATTTGACATAGCCCAATAGCCCTCTAGGGTTAGGGTTTCTACACCCTAAACACTAAATTAGTGATAAATTTTGGACCCTATATAAAATTATTGAAATTCCACATGTTTCTATCCCCATATGTGTGAGTAGTGGGGGATAACTTGACATCCACTCATACCAATGTGATCAACAAGGTAGGTAATCTTGCAAGAGGCATAACTTTCACATATGAGCTCAGATTGGAGTGATTTTCATATTGTTGGAAAGGTATTGGTGTGTGTATCAACATTGTGGGTGTAGGAACAATTTTTATATGCTATAACCCAAAAAATTTCATTTAATTCCTAAAAATGGCTTTGGAAGGTTACAGACCCCAATTTTCCAAACTAGGACCTACCACGAAAATGGCCCTGCCAGCCAATTCCTCCAATTTTTTCCACCCAAAAATTACCAAGATAGATGAAAAAATATATGATGATCCAATCCAGATCACAAAAGGGTATCATGGATGTAAATTTTTTCAAATTTATATAAATTCTAGGTGGTCTTACCACCTACAAAACTTGATGTATGATTTCTAAAGCGTATATCTTCGAAAATAACACCATTATAGAATAGAAGCATCTACTTTCAATGGTAAACTAGAGAGAGATAGGATACCTAAAATAGTTATTCCCATGAATTATATTAGGTCATATTAAATGGAAAAGAAGAAGGGAATTGTATAATTGTTTGGTTTAAATGGAAAACATATGCTTAATGATCTTGAATTTTTTTATAGTTATGTTCAAAAAATGTCGAATGGGATGAAAATGAAATCTATATTTTATGAGCTTCTATATTGAGAGCATATTGAGATTTACCACTTACTATATCCCATGCATTCTTAAAACATGTTTCATCTTCTTTTATGGAGGAACATATAATTAAAAAACGTGAAACATTGAGTGATAGGAGAGATATTATTTTCTTTGAATACTAAAAAGAAACATTGGCTAAGAAAAGAAAGTAGAGGAGAGGTCTATCCCTATTGGTATTTTAAAGAAGGTTATGTCCAATGGATTTTTAAGAAATATGATATATATTTGGTGAAGGATGTTATATTGAGTGTGAAGGCATCTTTTTTATATGGATCAACTCTACAATGTCACTTCACTATAAAAGGACATTTTTTTAGACTCAAAATTAGATGATCATATGAAACTTCTAAGGTTATTTATGTTTATTTCATGATTACATTTTTGTGATGTAGGTTATATTCTATATAATCATAGTTTTATGCTAACAAATTTTTCACTTGCTTATTTTTTAGTGTCATTATCATTTTTTGTTGCATGGTTGTGTAAACCATGAATTCCCCAAGGACCTATGACATGGCATATCTAAATTATCTAAATTTTTACAATAGATTACATCAAAGGATATTCACATGGATATAATTCCATAGTGGTATTGAGATATAACTAAGACTATTTGTATGTTTAAGAAGGAAATTCCCATGAGTTTCATGAACTTGCAAGTCCATATTCTAATTCATCTAGTTGATGAGGTTGAATTTGTAGTTAAAAATTATATATATATATATATATATATATATATTGATAACTAAACCCTCGTCTTAAAAAACATCAAATGTAATCACACCATAAACAACACAATAATATAGAGAAGAACCCTTAAGGTAGGGTAACACCATCAAATACTCCTTATGGAAAGAAGTACTCCATAATACATGTTTTCTACAACACAATTCATCCAACATGTACAATATAATGATACTCATGTATATTTTTCTTTATCATGAGTATTCCTTAAGGTCTATGCCAACTACCCCTTATTATTATATTATTTCCTCTTAATTACCCAGTGGGCATATTTATTACTCATCAACTACCAAGTGGTCCTATTCCATGGTTATGGCTACATTACATTAACTATTACTTTGGGTAACCTCCTAGGTACCCCATATCATTCATGTTGTCTAAATATGTTATAATTTAGACCTTTTCCAGTCAACTTTGTTTTTATCATTTTTCCCCAAAATCTAGCCAAAATTTTAGAAGAATTGCTGGAATAATAGATATCAATTGTTGAGATTGCACAATCCAAGTGCAATAGGGGTTTTTTAGGGTGATGAATCCATTTGTTTCAACAAAAAATGCAAATTTAGTAATGAAAAATTGTAATTCTAGCAATTATTCTATAGTCAAATTCCAATGATGATTTCCAAAAAAAGTCCAAATCATAGAACATTTAGACGTATCCTATATTATCCTCCCTAAGTACATTAAATTACACATCCCTTCACAATTTTCATCCCTAAAACATAGGAATAAACCATATACTATGACCTACTAAGCAATGCATCCAACTAGTACCCTGCACAAGCATCCATTCATCCAAATCAAATTTGAACATGGGGTCCAACTATAGCCATTCCTCCTCAGTCTTGATTCTAGTTACTCCTTGGATTCCATGTTGTTTTTGTGCTACTTTGACATATCCATGCATTTATTTTAGTCCTCCTATTAAAAAAATTGGGTAGCTGACTATATTAGAGATAAATATGGTGTGCCTAATTGTTACCTGCATGGTGTAGCAGATGCACTAAACATCGAGGTCAGGTGCAATATCTCTACAATAATCTTGACTCTAGGTCAATTGTTAATTTTATAATGCACATTTGAATTATAAAATATCATGTCTCTATTAATTCTTGAGTTAATAGACACATATCACCATTCTTTGTTCTCATTTTAGATGTTCATTTGTTCCCATCCATGTGGGATTATGAGCATCATTTTTTCATTGAGGATGTAGATGTTGGACATGTCACATTTGGTAGTGCATTCATTCCCAAGTTCAACCAATCTAGTTGTGTTATCTGCCATGATCAAAACCAAATATATGGGAAGTTAGGTTACATTTGAAAGATACAAGAGATCATGCAAGTGGATTTCTCATATTTCTAATATGTTATTTTTTGGTGCAAGTGGTGGGATATCTTCAACTAGAGTAATGTAAAGTAATATCATGATAGTGGGTTAGTATGTATTATCTCTAAAAATATGTGGGTTGAAAATAAATATCCTTATATTTCCACAAATCACTGCAACCAAGTGTTTTTTCACCCAAATGTATTGGATAGGAATTGGTGGTTTGTGTTAGGACACAATCCACCATCCAAACATATTTTTTAGAACAACAATGTTATCATGCCAAGTGAGGAAGATAGTTAGGGTGATATTAATGACGAGTGATGTGTACATGTTTTATTTCAACATTTAAGTTATAGATGTGTCATGTTATTATGGTTTTCTATAATTGACCAACAATGTGTTTATTCTTAATTATCACAGTTTCAATTAGTTTTTGTAGTTATGTAATGACATTTATTTAGGGAAATGGTTGGCCCAAGTCATGGTAGATAATAAAACTATAATTAGTGGTAATTTCACTAGCATGTTTAATAAGTATATTTGAGCTTTATTGGTTATCACCAAGTTTCAATAGTTCCAAAAATTTGATACAATATCAAGATCAATTTTCTTCATTTTATAAAATAGTAAACAACAATAATTAGAAAATTTAATTACCTAAATCAATTTTCCTTCATTTCATGATGTTGGATATGAAAAGTTAACAACCAGTTAAGACCATCAGTTTGAAAAAAATTAAATTGTTTTGGAAGTTCAATCTCTCTAATAAATTATAAATCATTTTTAATTGTAAGATATTCATGGTGTACCTTTTTTGCAAGATTAATATTAACAACTATTATCATTCAGGTCACTTTAGTTGAAGGTATTTTTATATCTTTTTATATTAATATAAATATTTATAATTATTTTCATGATTTAATAGAAGATATATTCAAACAAATTTATTTAAAAAATTAATCAAATATTATTTAGATTTGTTTTCATGTTTTAATGTGCAAGAAGTTATCACTATACAAAATTGGAGGAATAAATATGCTATTGGATTTAACTATCATAATTATAATTTCAGAAATATTAATAATAAGTTTAGTAAAAATATTTAATAAATAAATTTGATTTAAGAAATTAATCAAATCATGCAATCATTGATTGAATTATTTAATAAAGTTTGTAAATGTGTTTAATTAGCATATTGTATCTTCATAGATAAGGAGGAATTCACCTTGAAAAATATTTAAACTTGATATAACTTAAATGACTCTAATTTTCCTCAAATGGGGTGACAAATGGCCAACAGGATAAAGGTGGCATGCATGCACGAAGGGGAGTTATTAACCCCAACTGCCAGTCCTACAACTAAATTGGTCGCCTGATGGGATTTCACATGGAAATTATGGTAGTGAGCTACCTCCCCTCCGGGAACTTAATGGATCCCCTTGTGAACCAACATCAGAGTACAGGAGATGGTACTACACACTGACTTGTTGTCACCTCGGATTTCATGGCGATCCTCACAGTCTTCTAATAGGCCTCTATGAAGGTAGGATCCCTCAAGCACTTTTTTGTTCTTCATCTCCTGTTGTCTCTCCATTTTTTATTGAGCACAGAGTTAATCCGGCTCTCCCAGACTTCGCATTGTGGATGTTTTTTCATTTCATTTTTCCCAGGCCTCTCCAAACTCCATACCAGAAGCGCAGTAACTCTAGCTAGTTTTCCTTCAAATCCAATCTCCATTCATCTCCCCTATCCCACTCTATGTTACATCTCGAACACCATGCCCAAGGAACGTGGTAAGCCCAAACACATGCCATAGTGTTATAATTTCATAGCCAAACGCAACCACCCCGACCCCTCACATCCCTCAACCCCCACCCATAGCACTTCCTAGAATTGGATTGATTTTCCTTTCCCAAATTCCCCACAATTTCCACCACCCCTCACTGATACATTTCCCAACCCTAGTAGCTACCTGGTGGAGGAAGAAATTCCTCCACTCAAGTTGCATCCTATGGATGCCATGCCAGAGCCTAAAACCAACACCAGTACCCAATCCAATCCTTTGGAGCAGGGAGGTTGTGGTTTTGAAGAAGAAATCCCCCCCAGTTGGTTCGAAGACGGGATACCTCAAAACGCCACCCCTGGAATGGCCATGGACAAAAATACACCAACAACAATGGAAGCATATACAAATCCTCGTGCAGCTATGGAGGGACAAATTGAGAAACCTCTTCTCATTCCACATTGTCTTTCGAATGACCAACTCTAGCTTATTTTCAACATGAGGTGGAACCTAGAGGAAAAAATGCATAACCAAAGAACCCTTAGCCGAGGCATGGACCTCATGTTCGGTACTATGGAAAGTGCACCGGAAAAAACATGGTGTTCAACCTACGGGAAAAGGTTTGTCTTCACCTTCAGCATAGATGGGCGCTTAGGATCACCACATCTCTAGCTTCACTCCACCATGGCATATCAGGAACTAGGTTCAACCTTTTTTGGTTTTGTTAAATTTATTTGGTGTAGGACAACACCCATGTTTAGTTGGCTAGATGGAGATACAATCTTGGATGCTTGTTTTTAGACACGTCATATTTTTTGAAACAAGACATTTGTCAAGTCATGCCTTAAAGAATTTTTTCTAAGCATAAATGTAAGGCACCTGTTCTGGTTTCCCTACTATGGCAGAATAGGTGACAAACTCTGCTCATTGTATGGATTTGAAGTTTTAAAGGTAATATATACTCTTTTATTTACAAAAAAAAAAATGACTATAATTTTTTGCAATCACAATCCTAATTAAATGATTTCATATAACTAGAGTTAAACATTATATGACATCTAAAACTTAATTTAAACATAGACAAATCATTAATATTGTCAATCATTAACATATACATACACATAATACATTTTATAAATTAAATGACAACAACATCAACAAGATATGAAAATGCATAATATACATGAATAATAATATCAAAATCAATATATATGTCAAATATGTACATATCAAGTCAAATATACATGGAAAATATGCATCATGACGATCAATATACATGTCAACTATCACTAGCTAGGTTTACCACTAGAGCCAAATGCATTAGTACCTCTACTACCAAAGATAGAGGCATGAATAGCTCTACCAGATAATAAAATACCTATAGTATGATGTATCTCTCCAAGATGATCAATATCACCCCATAAGATTAGTATCACCGCATAGGTGGATTAGTAGTCGGGGAAAATATAAGTGGTGCAAGTGGAAGAGGAGGTGGACTAGTAACTGGTGTAATTGGAGGTGTAGATGGAGGAGGAGGTGGATAATAAGGTGGAGGAGGTGGATTAATAGATGGGGAAACTAGTGGCTTGGGTGGAGAAGTAAGTGGATCAGTAATTGGTGTCACTGGTAGCATGTATGAGAGAAGAGAAGGAGGTGGAGGAGTGGTGTTCTTAGAAGTTTGATCATCGAAAGATGAAGAATATGGATGAACATGTCCTGCACCTAGTCACTTGGCCTTAATGACTAGGATGGGGATATTGAACAATATCATTCATCAATAATGACATATTGAGGGAAAGGTTGATATAGATCTCTACTAGCTCAATATAATGCACAATGAATCTAAGATGCATTAGTTCCACTTTGTAGTTGGCTATTAAATTACACAATCGATATGTGATCTGATGATGAAAAAAGTGATCTAATCTTTGTGAAATGCAATGTTTGCATGCCTAATATAGCTCATCGACATCCTCCATATCTACATTATATTTGGGAGGATTCCCCGCACCAATTTACAAGACAATACCTATAAAATAGTAGGCAACAATAATTAGAAAATCAAAAAAACATTATAATGAATTACATGTGCACTAAATAAGATAAAAATGCAAATAAATAGTCAAAATATAATGATAATATTACCTCTTTCATTTGGTGGCTCAGCTCTAGTAAATTGGATGTTTTGACATCCTTACTAGTCTATCCCGACATAATCATACTCTATAATATCAAGGGAATGATCATCCTCACTACCTAAAATAGACAAAACAATCTACACCCATTGGTATATATAGGTACTTTAGTTTACCCCTCTTCGACAAGAGCTGCCCCCACATGTGCATATACACCATATTAATTATCCTAGGATATTTTTATTCAAATGTTGGTTGAGTTACTAGAAACCTCTAAAAAAAAAGTAAACAACTTGGAATAAAAGGTGAAGCGATGTCTCCCCTCCAACATGGTTTAACAATGATGCAAAGAAATATAAAATTAAAAAAAAAATGGTAAACCACCTCATCAATCTAGGCTTGTAAAATAGACTATCTATATAGTAAAACATATGGCATCTAATGCACTACCCATAAGTAGTATGGTGTTTTAGTGTTATGATCATAAGGGAAAAGAACCTAATCACCTCTTCCTTAAAATAAAGCAAATTCAGTTGGCCCATCGAAACCTAGAAGTCACTAGGGTCAGTAATGTCCACATTAACATATCTCTACACATATGCTAACTGAATCTTACCTACAAAACTAGGTGAAAGATTAGTGAAATGGGGAAAATACTTCCCCCAACTAAATGACCTAGCGATGAAATAATATCCACCTTTGTGGGTTGGTACTACATATTGAGACCAACCCTAAAGGATTTCCTACCATGATATAATGATGGATTAATTGCATCAAATTGTTTTTGTTCTCATTAAGGAAGTTGCCATCCTCATAAAACATGAAGAGTCCAATATCCATTAAAAGGTGGTGACTCTAAGTTGTAATAGGAAAACAAAACAAATATCTCTATCTCTCATCATCCTCCCATACAAACGCAAAGCTATATTGGTTGACTTGTTTCTATTATGGTTGTGCTTGATTCACATATAAATCTCATTAGGAAAATATATCTATAAAATGGAAAATCTATACTAAATTACCATTTATAATATTCATTCGATTGAACTTAACTTATTTTTACATGAAAAAGGTGTAACACAAACCAGTGTGCCCTATTTATAAAAACACATTGCGTGTGATGTTTACAAATTTCAAAACTGTGTTGTCTATAATGGTGTGCTCAAATTCTAATAACTTACTACAAAGAATGCTCTTACTAAATATTTCACACATTGATTAAACTAATAAGTTTGAAAAAATTATTTCTTTTTCACGTGAATACCATATTGGCTCGCTATGTTTACTTAACTGCATTGTCATTAGCACACCATTATATTTTTAAGCACACTGATACATGGTCCATACATATCTATAAAAAAACAAAAAATCTATTAAAAAAAAAAAAAAAAAAAATTATAAAAACACACCATCTATGATGTTGACAAATTGCAAAAGTGTGTTGACTACAATGTTTTGCTCAAGTTCTTATAACCCATTGCAAACAATCTCTTACTACATATTTCACACATCGATTAGATTGATAAATTTGGAAACATCATTAGTTTTTCATGTGAATACAATATTGGTGTGCCATATTTACTTAATTGCACTTTCATTAGCACACCATTATATTCTACTGAGATATGGTGCACACCATTATATTTACTTAATTGCACTTTCATTAGCACACCATTTACTTAATTGCACTGAGATATGGTGCATGCATACATTTATTAGCATACTAGAGAGTGCACGAATATTTTAGCAAAAGTTGTATATCTTTCTAATGTCATTATAATGTAAGAAAGCACTACCAACCGATGTATCTAACTTAAGCACTAAAGAGCACATGAAATTCAATAGCAAGATCTTAACTCTTTTCATTGTTCTTATAATATATGAAAGGACCACACATTAGTGTGTCGTATTTAAGCATTTTCATTCTATGCAAACAAATATGGTGCACTTATAAATATCTATGTGCATCACCTTCCTATGATTATATTTCATAGGATGTGCAATGCTCGTAAACTTAATTAGAGCACTATGAGAGGTGTGTGTACATATGTTAGGACATTGGATAGTGTGGGAAATTTTGACTTGCATAATATATAAAAATCCAATGTGATTTTGATGTGTTTAAGGATTGCACTATGATGTGACTTGTAAGAGCATTAATTGACTATGCAAGCTAAGCATCAAGGATTCACCATGGAAATATTTAAAAAAAAATCAAATTAATGTTAAATTTTAAATTTTAATTTGTTGAAAATGTAAATAAAGGGATAAAAATGAATTTGTCTTGTTTCTTTTATGCTAAGGAGGTGTGCTTGTTGTGTAGAGAAAAAAGTGAAAATTTTGGTACCATTTGGAAGTTTTTATTGTAACCTAGGTCTGCAACCTTGCCTCTCTTCTCTCATTTCCCTATGTCTTTGTCAAATTTTTCCTCTTCTAGTTGATCAATTCAAATTCCCATTTGTTCAATGAATTTGTTTTCCTTATTGTCTTTCTTGACTGATTCTTTGCACAAAGTTTTTATGTTTTTCTTGAAGGATAAACACATGTCTAGTTTGAGATTGAAATACTTGTCATCATGTTTGCCACTAATCGAGCATATAACAGGCCCACCAAGCCTTTCATGTGCACAGGAGACATCCAGGTCCACCAATTCCTTGTATGCATAGTAAGCTTCCACAGGAAATGCAACATTCAAAGTAGTCCATTTTGGGCTTATATTGTAGGATCAGATAGATTAAAATTGCAACGGTGGAGATCTAGCAGGCCACCTAGATCGACGATTTTCGTGCATTCGGAGCGTCGAAGTCGTGCAAGGATTAAAGACCAGACATAATTTCTGAACAGCCAAAGTCTCGAAGTGACGAGAAACTGCCACATCAATCGGGTTCGTACTACTCTGGGATATTTCCATGCTTTACATCCCGAAGTCCCAAAGAGCCGAAGTCTCGAAGTGACGAGAGACTACCATGTCAACCGGGTCCATACTACCCCGAGAGATGCCATGCTTTACATCCTGAATTTCTGAAGAGCCGAAGTCCCGAAGTGACGGGAGACTGCCATGTCAACCAGGCCCGTACTACTCCGGGAGATTTCCATTCTTTACATCCCAAACCCCGAAGAGCCGAAGAGACATGGAACTCATCTGTTGAGACATGTGGCACTCATTTCAGGCATATTTGGGTTTGTCATCTATGTTATTTCGAGTGACACGTGTCACCCTTATTTCCATGACATGTAAGTGATTAGACATCAGGCCGCCAAGTCAGATTCAGGAGATAATCCTTCGGTGGACTTCCAAGCACAACATTCATAAACTCTCAAAGCCCAAAGTGTCGAAGACACATGTCACTCATACATTAGGACACGTGGCATTCATTTCAAGATGCCACGTCACTCCAGGCCTATACTACTGCGGGTGTTATACAAACTTTGCATTCAAAAGCTCCCAAACTCCAAAGTGCCAAAGTGATGAGAGACTGCCACATCACTTCGGGAAAAAGTCACTTTAGGAGATATTCATGCTCCGTGTTCAAAATATCCTGAGCTCTAAGAAATTGGCGCCATCACTAAATCATATAGAGAAGTTCTAATATGGCATACAAATAGAAATTTAGCAAGGGCGCTAAAGTAGAAGAGTCACCCAGATTACATATCGCAAACATGATCGACAACCACACTTCATTGTGGGGATGGAAAATGATCGAATGTTAATCTTCTAGAGAGGTCCTACAATTGAAACCATGGTATAGCTTGTGAGGTATGTGGCAGCTTATGGTGGATTGCGGGGGTTGGAGCAGTGTGGACACAAACCTCCCTTGTCAACTTCCGTAATCACGTGATTTTATCACGTCTAATCCGAGAGAAGCGCATGGAAACCAACTGGGCGTTAAGACAAATCATCAAAGGAAATTCATGAGGAGAAGAAGAATGGTAGTATACCATGACCAATCCATCATAGAGAAAACATGAATGACAAAGACTCCAGGAAAAGCACCAGGAGACCTACCTCTTTCTAAAATGGATAATGTGAAGAAGCTTCCAAATACATCAAGTCATCTCTAGTAGCCTCAAACAACATGCGGGCATGCCAGGGCTCAATGCAGAACTTGATTCTATCATTCCTAGTCATTCTCTTCCATTTTTCAGTTTATTCCAGCACATGTGTCAGTCCAGTTTCATCGCTAGTGGCAATTTTTAATTGTTTAGTTCGAGACTCTTTTTAGATTAAGTTAAATAATGGTATTCTAGGCGTGATAAGAACCACTCTTTTTGATTAAGTCAAGTGTGAAGTATACATTGGTGTACACCAACAATGTTTTAGTTAAGTTAATAAGTTTTTTAGTGACAGAAGTGGTAGAGTTAAGTCTCAATCCCAGATGGATGAGAGGCTTTGTAACTATGATAAATATGCAGTTTTTGTATGTTTTTTTTTGGGGGGGTTCAGTTGTCAGAGTTTTTGGGGAAGGATAAAAATACATCAGACTGGTTGGACCCATTCTATGCATGGATTAAATCTCTCTACTTGGTGAATATACTCTTGATGACATTGTTTCATTCAAATATTCATGTTTTTTTATCTTATCTTGAATGTCGTTTTTTATTTGTGAAAAGTACATTTCAATTCCTTCGTCTATTGTATAACTTGTCTTTATCGATATGCAACCTGTAAAACAACTAATTATTTGGTGAATATTTGTTTTTATTGCAACCTGTGGGAGAAATTTTGTTTTTGATATATGTTTAATGCCTTGAAATGATATTTTAAGTATTAAAATTCTTGCAACAGATTATTCATTGAGTGGTTTTTTGTTTTCCTTTGTTTATATTATTTCACTTTTCTATCATTTCTGTGTCACCAGCCAAGGAGAACCCTCCTCCTTGTCTGTTTTCCAACCCAACCATGTTGCTATTTTGGTAGAACCAACCCTCTAATTGACCAACAAAAATTAAAAATCAACTATTCTAAACTTGAGGTGGCCTAGATTTGCCCTTCAGCAGTCAGGTGCAGACTTTAGGAACAACAGTTCCAAAATGAACTCAAATCCACCATGGAAGTGTGGGAAATGAGGAATAGAGTAATCCACTAGCACCAAAAACTAGGGTAGTCATATGGGATAGTGAACACCAAAGTTTGTATGCATGTGAAGCACTAAGTGAATGGTAGTAATCAATTTTTAGTTTGGAAAAAAAAATATTTACCCTACCTTGGTCCACCACATGTCTTGATACACCAATTCATTTGTAGGTATCAAGAGCACCATTATTTTTAAATATTTTGACCTACATCAATGAACTTGGTATTATTACACACTAGTGCATTGTCATGGATTTTTTTTTAATGGCCTATATTTTTAGAAATTTCTTAACCCACCTTGGTGCGCATGGAACTGTTATGCACTAGATCATTTATGACTATACGATGCACCATACGTTTTTCTTAAATGACCCCTTTTATAAATAGTTTAACTTATTGATGTTTTTATAACTATTTTAACCTTTTTTAGTGTGTGGAGTATGAATACACATCAATGTAGTTTTTTTTTTATTGCTAGTTTGTCTGTGACTTGCAAGACTAGCCTATGGATGAGAAACCATGACTCAGGGGAATCCAAGCTGTCAAAATCACCTGGGGATCGCACCCGGCCTGAGCCACACCAACCCTTAACATGGCTAGATATTTTGTCCCCGCACGTTTCGAACCAGTGACTTTAACATCACAGAGTGCCTTAACAACACACTCCATCACCGAATGTCCTACACCTCGGGGACTACACATCAATGTACTTAAATATAAAGGAAGCACTATGAATATTTTTGAAAAATGATGAATATATTTTATAAAATATTTTGACGTACACCAGTTTTTGTGGTATAGTTGTGCATGGGTGTGTTTTATATTAAAGCACATTGATGCATGCTATATTAAAGAACACCTTGGTGCACTTGGAAGTCTTACACATTAATGTATTTATCTCTATAATATGCACTTAAGAGTTTAAAAAAAATACCCATTAAAAAAAATCAACTTATCAATGTTTTTAATAATATTATTTACCCTAATTTGGTGCACATTGTATATGTATGCACCGATGTGGTTCAATAAAACGAGAACATGACAAGTTTTTTTTTTTAAAAAAAATATGAATATTTTTAATAAAATATTTTGACCTACATCTATGCCTTTATTGTGGTAACACACCAACACATGTTATATTAAAATGCACTAGTGCATGTACATGGTATAACTACACCAAAAAAATGATATGCTAAAACCTCTGATTGCCCACCTTTGCTAGAAACCTCCACTAAAAAAAGACAAGGAATAGTTGTTTCTAAAAAAAACTCCGCTAATTGGTGTTTTCCTTGTAATGTTTTGTTGGGTACTATGTCTTGTCTGCCTAATTGTTAGTTTAGGATTTTTTTTTTCCAGCTAATCTACTCATGATTTTCGGCTCTCTTTTCTACTTAGTCAATTTCTATTAGTTTTTAAATACTAAAACTAAAAATTTCTATCATGAATAGATATAACATCTTGGCTCTTTGTTGAACTAACTATGACCATATTGTAGGATTAAACCACACTCCAAGATCTAATTGTGAGTAGGAAATACTATACTAGTTAATCGCAAAATAAAAAGAGGAGAGAGAAAAATAGAATCAATCTTCACGGATAAGAGACTAAGAAACCAACTCGAATCACATTGTATTAATACTTGATCATGAGTACAATATATATAATTCTTCACAAGAGGAGTAATGTGCACTAGGTTATGTGCATGATCAAGTTAAAAAAGAAACCTCTACCACTTGCAACGGTTAACTAAAGTCAAAAGTTGTTAATAATAAGGAAAGGTAAAATATGGGTGTGAACTCAATTGAGAACTCTACATGAAGTCGACATGCATTCCAAAATAGAAAAAATATCCTAGAATAAGACTGGGATCCAATAATAGAACTAAATTCCTAACTAAGAGAGAATTTCATTAATATGGGAAATCACTAAATAAGTGAAATATGTTAACTACAAGAATACCATGGGTAATGTGCACTTCCTTAGGATCCCTTTAATAACTATAAAAGTACACATTTGGTGCCATGTCACTTGTATAGTCACTTCTCAGTCACTTCCAAGTGGATATTGCATGGTAGACCTGATAAAAATAGAATATGCCAAAAATAGTCTTCTAAGGTTTGGTCTCCTACTAAAATTAGAAAATGTCAAAAATAGACATGATCAAGAATAGTCAGGTTAGGTAAGGCAGTTAGGCTAGGTATGGTGATCATGCTAGGTCTAGGAAGGGATATAAATATACATGCTCTAAATAGAAATCCTCCTGAGAAAGTGGGAAAATGGAAAAAATGAGTATGTAGTTGAGCATGTACCCCAACACCCCCCCTGAAAAAAACCAGGATGGGCACAATGATGACTCCTGACAATATAAATCCATGTTAGGTACTCATGTACAAGTATAGATGCATAACAATTGAATAAAATTGAGGTAAAGATGGAGAAACCAGTGGGAACAAAACCCCCCTATTAGTCAAATTATAAGCCAATAATTTGATACATGAATTGTCAACCTGGATCAGTAAAATTCTGAAGTGCTCAAAAAAGTATATGAAAAACAATCTCAACATTACTCATGAGCCTAACAAACAACCTACAATGAAACTAGAACTGATACATGTAGTCACGCCTCTTTTTCAATCATGATCAATCATTGAGTAGTAACATCGATGATCATAAATCCCCGGATGGGGTGATAGTGGATTCCCCGTGGCAACGAATGGAACTGGACGCGTCGCAGACCCACACGCAGGCACGTGATCGCACCGTGCCGCAGGGCTCGACTGTCCTGAGCATTTAACGAGCTTAAATTTGGATATGATGGGCAAGGTCAGGGGCATTTACGCCACCCTTCGCTTCCCACATATCGGCAACATGGCGTGGTTATTGGCATTACTTCTTCCTCCCTGCTCGCGTTTGGAAGGGCTCCTCCCTCCACAACGCAAGAGAACCTTGGCCTCCACTGCAATTCGCTCCACCGGCTACCTGCATTTCTGGCTCCACGCTCCTAGCACAATTCCTCGTCCACCTGCACAAATGAGGGAATGCATCAGGGGGAAGCCCAAGAGGGGCTCATCATGGAATCCGCACTGACCTTCCCTCTCGCCTTCAACCTCCCCGATTACGGGATCTTCTGCCCTTCCGCCAATTCTGTCCCCAAGTGTCACCCCTTCTCCTGCGAAGAATAAAAGGCGCAGACCTACGACTCCCAAGCAAACCTCACTCCCTCGGGCCATGGCTACCATCCCGAGCGGCTCGCCTATGCCCCAGCGCAGTCCTAACGACCACCGGATGCAACTCTTCGCGTCTATGTCCTTCCCGGCAGCCTCGAGTACCTGGCGAGAT
>SNQJ01S0001565.1:93337-122995 GCA_010110895.2 Picea sitchensis
GTTGAGGTAGGTCTCTGCCAGCAGATTCGCCATCGCTGCAATTTAGTCTCTGCAAGAAAATCACCAAGGATATGCAACGTTTTGTCGCTCTGCCTTCGGATACCACCGATCCGACTCAATATATCTTTGTTCTCAGCTTATATCATGCATGCATCCACCTTTAAATCATACATGCATCAATGCATGCACCTTTAAATCATCCACCTCAAAATTTCTTACCCACTTTAAATATTAAAAAAAAAAATTCCTTAAAAAGAGACCTCCCCTTTTTGTTTTAATACACATGTATGCACTTTTATCCACTTTTAATAAGAATAATAAAAAAATGAATAACCATCCACTTTTATGCACTTTATCCACTTTTCACTTCACGTTCCGGTGGCCTGCGGGATGTTCGCACCTCTCGTGTACTCCGCCTGCGGGAATCCTTCCGTTTTTCTATGAGGGAAAGGATGAGTAGTATTCCTCCGCACCCTACCAGAGGAGGGACCTGCGAACTTCTAGAATTCTCGCACTGCACTCCCGTGGCTCTGATACCAAGATAAAATATACCACGCAAACAAACACGGTGAGGCTACGCTCACTTCTTATAATTCAATGAAGACGGATTACATCTTTATATAGGAAAAAACTCTCCCGAGTCGGCTACATGCAAACCAAAAGACAACTAGACAACTGACTCTTAACTAAGAACTGACTCTTCTAACTGACGCTTAGAACTGGCGCTTATTACTAGCGCTTAGAACTAGCGCTTTCTCCATTATTTCCAAGTTTTCCATGATATGGACGGATTGCTCAATTGGCAATGCGAATTTAAATGCGATGGTAAAAATTCAAATGGTTGCATCTACCGCCTCACGTTTTCCCTCAATATTATTTTAAAAACACCATGTTCAATTCATTTAGATGCAGGGCGATGGCAGAAGATAAAACAAGAGCCGACTGGAGGCTATGGCGACGATTACCCAGGGCGATGGTGCAACAAATGAAAATTTTGGTCGATATTTAAGGAGGGGGAGAGTGATACACTGTCCGATTCACTCTGGATGTGGACATGACGCATATCCTTCCCCGGACTTTGGCATCCAAGATCGATCTAAACCAGGGAGAGAGGCGGGTGTTTCTGGATCTAGGCACCAACCGATTCAACATCAGCCTCACATGGTTCATGCGCATGTATCCTTGCGACTTCAGCGAGATTCATCCCTTTGAGTTGAACCCCCAGTGGCTACAGAAGCCCTCCCAAGGATTCGATGAAGAGGCAAACTTATCATGCAGTAATCCATTTCTATATGAAACGCAGTTTCCACGCTTTTTATTGTTGTTTCTCCCAACTTCCCCAGGGGACGCGGTTAACACACTTTTTATCTTTTGTTTAACCTCCAACACCACCTACATAAACAAGCCCTATGGATATCATTTCTCACATCTCATCTGGATTCTGCTCTGTTAAGCCATTTCTGTTTATTTTTCTAAGAATTGTAAGGGTCACTCTACTCTTTAGTCCGTGATTAAAGACGTTGTCTCAGGAAAAACAACACCACCATCTGTTCCACCGCAAGGAATATGGTGATGAGCAGGTGCCCCAGAGCGCATATATGTATGGTGCAGGGAATGCTGAGACTGTTGATCACGAGAAGGCGTTGAAGGAGGAGAAACATCACAAGCATATGGAGGAATTGGGTGGACTGGGAAGAGTGGGTACCCGAGCCTTTGCATTGGTATGACATCTCTCTTTTTATTTTCATTAATATGTTCTGATCATAGGTAATAACACCCCTATGATCGGGTTAACTGAATTCTTATTGGAAAAGTGTATCAATAGAGTAGCAAAATCTGATTGATTGTTGTTTTCATGTACGTGTAATGATGTGCAACACGAGAAGCACGTAGTGAAGAAGGATCCAGAGAATGCCCGCAGGCACAAGATCGAGGAGGATGTTGTATCAGCAGCTGCAGTGGGAGAAGGGGGTTACATATTCCATGAGCATCACGAGAAGGAGGATTCCAAAGAAAAGGAAAAAAGAATCTGATGGCAAAAAGCATCACTACCTCTTCTAGCTCTACCCACTGCCACTTGCATTTCAAATAATGTTCTTCTTTTATCTTTGTTTGTTGGATCTAGTGTGATGTTGTTATGAGATCCAGGTAAAGTTGCAGCTAGCTGATATGTCTTTCCCCTTCCCATGATTCCCTATTTTTCTCCCATTGGCTCATTCTATAATGATTCTAATATATGGATATAAATATACAGATTGTATTCTGAATAATGAACCGTCAAAACTAATATGATTAATCTATGTATGGAGCTTTTGATTCCTACAACACCGTTTAATGTATAATGGGTGTTATGTATATAACTTACGTTGTTTAATCGACATATCTCTCTGTACAGTATAAGTAATCGTTTGATGAGGAATTTGATAAAGGAGGATTCCTCAAATTTTGACTCCTTTCTCTAAACAACGCCTTGGAGGAAGCACGCCAACACTTTAATTACTAAAATTACTCTATTAAAACAATTAATAGACGTAGTAAATTCATTGTTAGTCAACGCCTTCGCTAAAAGGAAAATCACTAAACCTGGAGAAGAAGAATAGTAGTAGCAATTAGTGGGATAATTCATGAAAAAGAGGTCGAATTTTTGGAAATTGTTTTGGGATGAACTTTTAAATCCAGAAAATAGATTTTTTAATGGACTATGAGTTTGGATTTCCTTTTAGAATTCAACAACGAAATCATGTAATAAATCAAGTTAGACGCTTAAAACCTTCACGTTAAATAACAAGGATTGTTGCAAAGCAACTTAGTCCCTGCATATTAAGGGACAACTGCAATACTGCAGGCATGGAATAAGTTGCACAGGAACTATTAATAAATTACACTTTTTTCTTGCTACTTTAATAAACTTGTTGGAAGTTGCGTACCTGTAATAACTGTGATATGCAATAGAACTATTAATAAATTACAGACTTGTTGCTTGCTACATTAATGGAAAATCACAATTTTCTATTAATAAAATCCTAATTATCCAAATTCTAATATCTAAAATGTAATTTTGTAAGAGTCTCCGTATTCTTGATTTTGGAGATGTCCAATATGACAAGCGAGTTAGGGACTCGATTCATTTCCAAATGAGAAATCCTTTTCTTTCTTGATTGGCATATATATATATATATATAAAAGCACATTCATCGAAAATATATGAAGAGGAGGAGAGTCTCATTGTTTATAACATGTAATACAATTTAGGATTCATTTGAACAAAACTAGTATTTATACAAATATTTAAGCCTAATTAAATCGATGATGTATTCTTCAAAACTAATTTAAAAAATTTGAGCCCATTGGAAATTTTGTCCATGTCTAGTTTTGTCCTTGCATATATGTGGCATGCATAATTGGAACAAAATTAGCATATTTAACAGTTTCCAATTAGCACATTTAACACTTTCAAGCAATGCTGAAATAAAATTGAAGGAAATTGTCAGACAAACACTAATCAGACCAATCAAGTGAAGCCTCAACTCCGTTTTGAGCATTGATACTATTACTAGTAGACTTGGACACATGTGATATTCCTTCCTCGTTTTTTTGGGTTAATCCTCTATTATTCTTGCTCATAACAACTTCTATTGAGTTCTCTCAGAAATGACAGGTGCCTTTTGTTGCATATTACATGTAATATTTTGTTGATGCTAAAGTACTTGTTACAAATAACTATTTCACCGCTGCATTTCCGTGATACATATCTATGCCCCTTCGTGCGTTCTGGAGGAAAAAGTTACAAATTACTGAAATGGGCAAATAAAATAATTAAAAAAAAAGGTTACTTCATAGACAATCGATAGTAGTTGACACAATTGACTAAGCATCTTTTTTTTTATAACAATAAAATAAAAAATGTACATGTGTTGATTGTATTACTAGCAACAACCACTTTATAAAAGTGGTTGATATACACTCATCGGCGTCATTAGTATGGAAATGTGAAAAATGACGTTTCGATCGACGTATATCAACCACTTCTATAAAGTGGTTGTTGCTAGTTGACGACCAAACTATATTACTATATTACTATATTAATACATTAATGTATTAAATACATTAAATACATTAAATTTATTAATACATTAATGTATTTAATACATTAATGCATTTAATACATTAATGCATTAATGTATTTAATACATTAATGCATTTAATACATTAATCCATAAACGCATTAATGCATTAATACATTAAAGAATTATTAATACATAATACATTAATACATTATTAACACATTAATGTATTAATACATTTTGTAAAACATTATTAATGTATTAATACATTAATATATTAAGAAAGCATTATTAATACATTAATACATTAATAAAGCATTATTAATATCTTAATATATTAAATTCTTTAAATATATTTAATATATTAATGTATTAAATATTTTATAAATAAAAACATAAATATTGATATTAAAACATTAATATGAATTTCCCCGGATGGGGTGCTAGTGGATTCCCCGTGGCAACGAATGGAACTGGACGCGTCGCAGACCCACACGCAGGCACGTGATCGCACCGTGCCGCAGGGCTCGACTGTCCTGAGCATTTAACGAGCTTAAATTTGGATATGATGGGCAAGGTCAGGGGCATTTACGCCACCCTTCGCTTCCCACATATCGGCAACATGGAGTGGTTATTGGCATTACTTCTTCCTCCCTGCTCGCGTTTGGAAGGGCTCCTCCCTCCACAACGCAAGCGAACCTCGGCCTCCACTGCAATTCGCTCCACCGGCTACCTGCATTTCTGGCTCCTCGCTCCTAGCACAATTCCTCGTCCACCTGCACAAATGAGGGAACACATCAGGGGGAAGCCCAAGAGGGGCTCATCATGGAATCCGCGCCGAACTTCCCTCTCGCCTTCAACCTCACCGATTACGGGCTGTTCTGCCCTTCCGCCAATTCTGTCCCCAAGTGTCACCCCTTCTCCTGCGAAGAATAAAAGGCGCAGACCTGCGACTCCCAAGCAAACCTCACTCCCTCGGGCCATGGCTACCATCCCGAGCGGCTCGCCTATGCCCCAGCGCAGTCCTAACGACCCCCGGATGCAACTCTTCACGTCTATGTCCTTCCCGGCATCCTCGAGTACCTGGCGAGATGATCCTCGGACTTTCGGGGCAGCCAAGCGACTGCGTCTCCACCCACCGCCCCGCCCCGAGATAGACAATTTCAGCGAAAGAATGGGACTCCTTTACGACCTCGTCTTCGATCTCAGAAGAGAGGTGGCGGACCTCAAATTTCGGTTCCAGGCCACTGAAGACAATGTGGAAACCTTCCTGCAGATTCTCTCGACAATGCAAATGGGACTCTCTACAGAACCAGCGGACATGGCACCAGGCGGGGAAATTGACATAGGGTTAGACGAGATGCTGCGACAGGCAGCAGCGCGACAGAAAGAAGAGGAGCCAAGCGGTCCACCTGATCACACAAAACGAGAGGAGCACAAGGAGCAAAGAGAGAAAGACCAGCCGACCAAGCCCGCGCCAGAAACCTGGGCAGAGGACCTCGGCGCCGTGTGGCTAGGCATTTCGCCAGGTGTCTAATATTCTGTTGTTATCCTAGGCTAGGTGGCATGTCTTTTGATTATGTTTGTTTTATAATTATGCAACAATCTCAGACTGATAACTCAAAAAGCTGACTGGACTGGTTTCCCCTCTGTTGGGGCAGTCCAGTAATTACAGCTGGGCAATTTTGTAATTTTGGAACCTATGTTTAGCCATAGAAGGCTCCTTACTTAATATAATTTCTTACTTACAAAAAAAAAACAAACATTAATATGAATTAAGACATTAAAAAAATATCAATATATTATGAAAATATTAATATATTAATAATACATTATAATAATGTATTAACTCATTATTATAAATGTATTAATAAAACACTAACAAATGCATTACCTAATGAATTATAATAATATATTAACTCATACTTTAATAATGTATTATTAATATCTTATCTTATTAATGTATTAATATAATATTAATAATATATTAATGTTAAAGTAATACATTATTATAAAATAATAATATATTATTATTAATAATACAATATTATACAATAATAAAATAATACAATTAAAAGATAATACTAAAACATTAATACATAAAAATGTATTAGAGTACTAAAAAAATATTAAATTATTATATTAAAACTATTATATTAAATTACTAATACATTAATAAAATAAGGAAACATGAATACTTTAATAATATATCACCCAAATTAATATATTATAATAATATATTAACTCATTATTATAATGTTAAATTTTTTTATAAATAATATATTTATAGATTATTTATTAATGTATTAATAAAGCACTAACAAATACATTAAGTAATAAATTATAATAGTATATTAAGTTAATATTAGTGTGTTTAAATATAATATAGTTACTATATTTATATATTTTTCATTAATAAATTAATGTATTAATAAAAAAAAATTACATTATGAAAAAATACATTAATAAAATATTAAAACATTAATAAAGTATTAATAAATTAATAGTATATTAAGGTAGTATTATAATTATAATAGTATATTAAGTTAGTATTAATGTGTTTAAATATAATATAATTACTATATTTATATATTCTTCATTAATAAATTAATGTATTAATAAAATATTTTTACATTATGAAGAAATAAATTAATAAAGTAGTAAAACATTAATAAAGTATTGTTGATTAATACATTAATAAAAAATTAAAACATTAAAAAATATTTAATTTATATTAAATTAATATTAATGTGTTTAAATATAAGATAGTTACTATATTTATATATTCTTCATAAATAAATTAATGTATTAATAAAATATTTTTACTTTATAAAAACATTAATAAAGTATTGTTAATTAATACATTAATAAAGCATTAAAACATTAAAAAATATTTAGTTTATAATAGTAAATTAATATATTGAAGTAATAGTGAGGAATGGGAAACCCTAGCACTATGCCCATGCGAGCCTCTGCTTGATTGACCCAGTACACGCCGTGGCCACGAAACCCCAAAGCTCCAGTGCGAACCCTTACTGGCTCTGATCCGCAGCCATGGGCGTCGAAGAGGGGGGGAAACCCCCCTCATACAACAACATAACAACTAATGACAGATCTAGAACGAGGGAAAAATGACCCGCATTCGAGCCGCCACAACAAATCCGGGAACAACTCCTCGCCAAGGAACAGGGCTTTCGACAGGAAATGGAAACGGAAGCTAGCATGTCTCATCCCAGAGCACCCCGTGGTTGGGAGCCTGGGAAATGCATCCCGCAAATGGAAAAGGTGCCCCGGTATCTCATAAGCTCAACCAGGGTGGGGGAGCACACCCAGTTCATGCAAGAACATGCCCTCATTGGCAAATTTTTGGGACTCTGGCCATCAGAAAGGGATTTGAATAAATGGATCAAACACTGTTGGAATCCCAAAGGAGACTATGAGGTCCAGCTCAGCTCGAAAGGCTTCTTCACCATCATATTATACAACCTGGAAGACATAAATCACATCTTTGAGAACGACCCTTATTTCTTCAACTCAGCAGGGCTATTCCTAAGGTACTGGACAGAGCGTTTCAGCCCGGATAAGGAGGACTTTATAATGATACCCATCTAGATCCGCCTCTACTCCGTCTTGCAAGAGTTCTGGCTGGAGGAGATTCTTATGGGAATAGGGAACACAATGAGCCAATATGTGAAGGCCTCTAAAGCCACAAAGAAATGAAAATACACTTCATATGCCCGAATATGTGTCTACATGAACATAGCTAAAGCCCTACTAGGTGCGGTAATACTGGAGTATCAGGACGAGGATTGGTCACAAACCCTTGACTACGAACACATCCCGTTCAGATGCAGAAAATGCCACAAACACGACCATCTGTTCCGGGACTTCCCTCTTAATCAACAAGCTCCCAAGGCCAGTCAGAATCTGCAGAAAGACGGTTTCACAACGATCCAGACGAGGAAGAAAAATCCCCCTCGAAAGCAAACAACTGACCCCAGACCTAGGATCCAGACCAGGAACGCCTATGATATACTGAGCCAGCTACCCGAGGATGAGGAAATCCAAGATCCACATGACGGATTACAGAAAGGCAAAGGCCAGAACCCCACACCCCCCCCCTGATCCGAATAAAGAGATCAATGTAGAGGAAAAAGAGGATGCAGATGGAGACACTCTGATGCAAATGGATGCCCAAGACATGGTAGGCATCGACCTTGAGAAACTGGAAGAAGCCCTCAATCAGAAAGACCTGCAAGGCGTTTCAGAAGAACAGCTTAGAAAGGTGCATAAGGTCTTCCTCGATTCAACAGCGGGATCCATAGCTCGCCTTGGCATCGCCACTGAATCAAGCTCCGGCTCCAAGAAAATACCGTGTGAGAATAAAAGAAGGGGAAGGAAACCAGTGCATCAACTAATTAAAGAAGCTGGAAATCTAATGGTCAACTCAGGTCAAATACATAAGCTCTCGGAGGGATACCTCCACCCACACCCCTCCTCATAATGATGAAGATTATCACTTGGAACATTATAGGAATCAACGACAGATCCAAGCAAAGAATCCTCAGGGATTGCATCAAGGAGGAAAGCCCAGATATTCTGATGTTACAGGAAACTAAATGTGCAGGAATGGAAGCTGAAACCATCTTCCAACGAATATGGAAAGGTTGTAACTATGTCCACACAGACTCTGCGGGTGCCTCGGGTGGTCTAGCTATATTGTGGAACCCTAGCCACATCATCCTTAGTGGACCCTTCTCCACTGTAGGCACCTTGTCAGCTCACTTTGAAGTCATAGGCTCAAATCAGGAGGGGACCATCACCAATGTCTACGGCCCACAAGGACAACAGGATAAAATCAAATTTATTGAAAAGCTGACCCAAGTTAAAGCAATGGCAAACATGCCCAACTGGATCCTAGGAGGGGACTTTAATATGATCATGTCACTAGAGGAAAAAATAGGCGGAAGCAAATGACTGGAGCAAGACAGCGGTAAGTTCAAAACCCTCCCTGAACAGCTAAAGTTAGTAGACATAGAGAACAATAATGGCACTTTCACTTGGTCTAATTGCAGATCAGGTAGCCAACATGTAGCATGCCGACTCGATCGCTTTCTCGTAACAGAGGATTTGATTGAAAGAGACCTCTATATAGAAAGCTTGATCCTCCCCAAAGCGGGTTCCGATCACTGGCCAATCGCACTTCAAATAGCAATAGAGACAACACCGAAATTTAAACCATTCAAATTTGAGAAATTCTGGCTCACACACCCAGATTTCCAACAGTTGGCACGAACTTGGTGGAATCAGTCTGAGACATATCAGGGCACCAAGATGTACAGATTTCAATAAAGGCTAAAAAATTTCAAGAAAAGGCTCAAACACTGGAACAAAAATACGTTCGGAAATATTTTCCAAAGCATCAAGGAAGTAGAGAACAGACTAGCCGAGATACAAAGAATCTTTATATCGGGAGCTCGAACCGTTGAGCTCATGAAGGAAGAGGAGCATCTACAAATGCAGCTGTAGCAAAGAAGAAAGAAAGAAGAAATACTATGGAGGCAGAAATCCAGGGTGCAGTGGCTCAAAGAAGGGGAAAAGAATACAAAATTCTTCCACAGAACGATGATACATCGGAGACACATCAACAGAATAACACATCTGGAAGATGAACAGGGAAAACTAATTAGAGAGCATGCACACATTGAAGAGGAGCTCAACAGATACTACCAGAACCTCCTCACGGAAAGCAAGAAGGACAGAAGTGCAGCCATCACCCAAGTCACCAGTCATATTCCCTCGCTAATCACCCCTGAACAGAATGCTGCTCTTAAAAGGCCAATCACCCAGGCAGAGGTGGACCAAGCTGTAAAAGATATGCCCCCAGGAAAATCCCCAGGCCCTGATGGCTTCACTACAGACTTCTTCCATCACTGCTGGGAAATTATAAGTAAGGACGTCTGGGAGGTCGTCGAGGAATCAAGAACTTCAGGTCAAGTTCTCCAAGCCTTCAACGCAACCTTCCTCACTCTCATCCCAAAGGAAGAAAGAGTCACGAAACCCAAACAGTTCAGGCCCATCGCCTTATGCAATGTCATCTATAAGATCATAACCAAGGTGATTGCAAACCGACTCAAGCCAATTCTGCCATTCGTCATTTCCAAAGAACAAGCTAGATATGTTGAAGGAAGACAGATTATGGATAGCGTCATACTGGCACATGAGGTGATTAGCTCTCTCAAATCAACGAAAACCCCAGGTATGTTAATCAAACTTGATCTCTCAAAAGCTTTTGATAAAGCTAGCTGGCAGTACCTTAGAGCTACCCTATATTCCTTTGGCTTTGATCAAGATTGGGTAAACTGGATTTTGAACCTCACCTCTTCAACTTTCTTCTCAATCCTAGTCAATGGAGTTCCCTCACGTCCCTTCTCGGCGTCCAGAGGCAAAAGGCAAGGGGATCCACTATCACCCTTTCTTTTTGTTCTAATGGCGGAAGGCCTGGGTTGCTACATTAATTTAGCGGTGTTGGAAGGCGCCCTCAAAGGCCTGCCCTTGCATAACATTAGGCCATCCCCCTCACATAGCCAATTCGTCGATGACACTCTGCTTATGAATTCCCCTACAGCACGCGAAGCCCTTAAGCTCAACTCCATCCTTTCTGACTTCACTGAAGCCTCGGGCATGACTCTGAACCTAGATAAATCCAAGCTTTTCTTTTATAACACACCTGTTGCAGTTCAACGACACAGTTCCAAAATCTTGGGCATCCCCAGGAGCTCCATTCCATCCAACTACCTAGGCATTCCTCTCACCGGAGCGCCAACCAAATCCATTTCATGGGACAACCTCCTCCTCTCTATCTCTAACAAACTGGCCAACTGGACCTTTAGACCTTTAAACATTACAGCCAAATTAGTCCTGCTAAAATCAGTTCTTCAAACCCTACCCACCTATCTATTCACTGCCTTAGCCGCTCCCAAGCATATAATTAGAGCGATCAGAAACATCCAGAGGAACTTCCTCTGGAAAGGCCTGCAGCCCAATAAGAAATAGGCACTGATGTGCTGGGATAAGGTCTGTACACCAAAAAGTAGGGGAGGCCTTGGGCTCCAGGACCCGGGAAAGCTCAACCAGATAATGGGGGCCAAGATATGGTGGAGATGGATGAAAACACCAGATGCATTATGGGCACAAATCTGGAAGAACAAATACGCTCCCTCCATGCAGCCAGACCAGCTGATCAGACACAACGTCCAAATCCAGGGTTCGAACATTTGGAACACAGCATGGAAAAACAAAGACATAATACAGAAGCACGCTTTCTGGGAAATACGCAATGGCGACAGTGCAGGGTTCTGGCAAGACTCGTGGAAACAACTCAAACCACTAAAGGACCTAGCAGAGCTCACACCCCTCCAACAGGCTCTCAATCAAGCCCGTTCACTGAAGGTAAAGGATCTTTGGAAACCTTCAGATGCGAGTCAGACTTGGCGGCAATGGAAGACCTCCGACCATGACCTAGGAACCCCTCCCGAATTAAACCTGTCCGCCTGGCATCATGAAGAAGGACGCAAGAAAATCCCCATGAAGGAGGGGCCAGACATCCTCAGATGGGGGCACTTAGATTCAAGAAACTTCTTGGTAAAAGAAGCCTACCACATACAAGGCAATTACCACAATCAGGAAATGAACAACATCTGGAGCAAGATTTGGAATAAGGCACTTTGGCCTAAGGTCTCTACCTTCCTCTGGTTAATCATCCATAATAGAATTCTAACATGGGATAAACTCAGGAAAAGGGGATTCACTAGGCCCTCAATATGTGTCTTATATCAATCTCAAGAAGATACCAAGGAGCATCTTTTCAACGACTGTCGTTATAGTCAAGCTGTCTGGGACCAGGGGGCACAAATCATGCGCAGATCCAATCAAAACAGAGGCAGCATCAGAGACACTATCGAAAATTGGGACTCAATCACTTATAACAACCCCATTCTGAACTACATTTGGCAACTCCTCCCAGGATTTATTTTATGGAAAATATGGAAGGAGTGAAACAAACGCATCTTCCACTCCAAGGAATCCTCTGCAGAGTCAACCTAGGACAGAGCTGCCACACTTATCAAAGAAACGATCAGAAGTAAGAACTGGCAACCTAGGGACAAAGAATGTAACTGGGAGGAGTCACTCACCCTCCAAAGTTGGCAACTTAACTTAAATGACTCAGTGGCAATCAGAGCTCCCAAGAATCATTTCCCCAGCCCAACCACCTAGACCCTACCCCCAACAGGATTCATAAAAATCAACTTTGATGGAGCTTCAAAAGGCAATCTCGGACCCATAGGCTATGGACCCAAAGGGGAAATTTTAATTTTGACGGCAGGGTATTTGGGAGAGACCACAAACAATGTAGCAGAATTAACTGGTCTACTACAAGGCCTTCGACATGTAGTAACCCTACCCAGCCATAAAATCATTCTGGAGGGGGACTCACAAATCGTCATCCAGCTAATCACCAAGATCCTGCATGGGGGAAATCCACAAAAAATATCTCCCAATTGGTGCCTTGCAGGATTGCTCGAGGACTTCGAAGGCTTATTCGTGAACAACATCAGCATCATCCCTTCCCATGTTAAAAGGGAGGCAAATGGAGTGGCTGATTACTTGGCAAATGAAGGAGTAGAAAGGGAAACAGAACAAATAATCTGGGATGCTAGAAGCACTGAAGCCTCAGATCTATCCAAACATTGCCAACTCCTGGCCAGCAAGGATTTTCCAGCCCCGGATGGGGTACCACGCGGAAAGGGAGAGGCACGTGGAGGCGCACAGGGAGAGGCCATTTATGATGGCTCTCACCTCACACCATAGTTATTTATGAAGGTTCTTACCTTCGTCGGCCTCTGTTCAGCGATGGGGCCTCTCACGAGCGAGCATAGGCCGGCCAACCAGAGCATTAAGCTCTCGGCTTTAATGGCTGTAGCCACAATTTATGCTATCACCCGCCTTACCAGAAGTCTTAGAGTGCATTCGAAGCTTGCCAAGCAGAGCAGGAGCAGTAGTGCTTTCGACACCCTGGCATTGATCCTCACTCTTGCATTGCCGCGTGCGAGGGGGAGGCCTCGCAGGGGAGCTGGCTGGTATGTGGCTGACTCCAGGAGGAAGCGACACAAGAGATTTGAGAGGGCTATGCTCCTGGCCAAGAAAAGGTGACGTCGGGCGACCATTGAAATGAGCTAGCCCCCTGGAACCTTAGTCGAAGAGATTCCAGACATGGAACTCCCACCGGACTTTTCTGAGAGCGAAATGTTTATCGTTCCAGATAATTGGAACCCCCCCACGCGTATTGGAGAAGCAGCGGCACCGCCCCTCTCGAGAGACACTTCAGGCCCCAGCGATGATCCTAATGAGGAGTTCACCACTTGCCTGGTAGAGGAGGAGCTGCCGGAAAGAACCACCGACTCGTAGCCGAAAAGGGAGAAGCAGGGTCGTCGGGAAGAGGATGCCAAGCCAAAGTCGCCGCCCTCGCCACAACTCCTACACCCGGAGCACCTGAACCTGATATTTGAGGTCCGGAGCCTAGTGGATGATCAAATTTTCAGAGCCATCCGCATTAGCCAACGCTTGGACATGCTCTACACAACCTACTCCAATGCTACACCTTGGCGACAATGTCCAACCTGTGCTCATCCTTATGTCATTACAGCCAGCAGCGGAAAAGCGAAGGACGAATGCGAGGACTCNAGGTTCTTCTGTTTCAAATGATTTCCAACTCTATTTCCCTTGTTGTTTACTAGAGCTGTAGCTCTTCAGTTGTTAGCATGGTTAGCATTAGCACAGACGTTACTAAACTGCTGTTGATAATAGACATGCACCCTGTTTCCTTCGGACAGGGTGGCGCAATGTACTCTTTGATTTTGCATGCTACTGTGGGAAGGCCAACTATCCTGGTTTCCTGCATAGGCAAGACAGCTGGCACCTGCGTGTCATATGTATTCCTTTCTTTGAAGCTATAATATAACATGACTCGCCTTTTACTTAATATATATATATATATATTGAAGTAATAAAGTACAAATACATCAATAATGCATTACTACATAAATAGAAAACATTGACCATGATCATTAATTAATAAATGGTCGTCACATTTGGACGTTAGAAAATGTTCATCAAAATGCGACGTTGGGAAATATTCATCATAATGCGATGTTTATAAACACTTCAGACATTGTAGAATCATCTTTTACTGTTGCGACATTGAGAAATGGACGTTACAGTACGACGTCGAGAAATGTTCATCAAAATGTGACATTGGGAAATGGTCGTCACATTGTGACGTAGGAAAACATTCGTCACAATGTGACCTATGGAAATGTTCATCATAATGCAATGTTTGGAAATAGGTGACACATTGTAGAATCATCTTTTAATGTTGCGACCTTGGGAAAATGGTCATCAGAATGTCGTGTCATGAACTTTTTGTCACATTGCAACATTTGAAAATGTTCGTCACATCGCGACATTGGGAAATGTTTGTTGGAGTGTGACGTTGGGAAATGTTAGTCACAATGAGATGTATGGAATCATGTTTTACTTTATAGAGAATGATTTATGTTTTTCCTAAGGACATTGATAACAAAAGGGAAATGTTTATCACATGTGACGATGGGAAATATTCGTCACAATGCAACATTGGGAAATACTCGCCACATTGCAACGTTGGGAAATGTTCGTCACAATGCAACGTAGGGAAATGTTCATCATAATGCAATGTTTGGAAACACTTGACATAGTGTAGAATCATCTTTTACTTTTGTGACGATGAGAAAATGGTCGTTAGAATGTAGCGTCAATTTTTTTTTGTCACATTGAGACACTCGAAAATGTTCATCACATCGCGACATCAGGAAATGTTCGTCAGAGTGCGACATTTGGAAATGCTAGTCACAATGAGATGTATGGAATCATGTTTTAATTTTTAGACAATGATTTATATTTTTTCTAAGGACATTGATAACAAAAATGAAATTTTCATCACACTGTGACGATGAGAAACGTTCGTGACAATGCGACATTGGGAAATGGTACTCACATTGCGACGTTGGAAAATGTTCGTCATAATGCGATGTAGGGAAATATTCATCATAATGCAATTTTAGTCACAATGCAATGGAAATGTTAGTGAAAATGAGATGTATGGAATCATGTTTTACTTTTTAGACAATGATTTATATTTTTCCTAAGGACATTGATAACAAAAGGGAAATGTTCATCACATTTTGATGATGGGAAACATTCGTGACAATGCGACATTGAGAAATGGTCGTCACATTGCGACGTTGGGAAATGTTCGTCACAATGCAACGTAGAGAAATGTTCATCATAATGCAATGTTTGGAAACACTTGAAACAGTGTAGAATCATCTTTTACTTTTGCGACATTGAGAAAATGGTCATTAGAATGTGGCGTCAATAATTTTTTGTCACATTGCGACGTTCGAAAAAGTTCGTCACATCACGACATTGGGAAATGTTCGTCAGAGTGCGACGTTGGGAAATGTTTTTTTTTTTTTTTTGACGAAAACGGTTAGAGAGATTATATTAAAAAGGAGTGGACTGGCCACTGAATCTGTTACAAAACAGGCCACAAATATCTTCGTGCCTTTCTTTCTGAAGAGTTCTCCTAAATCTATAGCTATAAACTAAGATCCTGAACTAAAAATCTGCCTGTATCCTAACGAGGTGCAGACTTATTTACAGCAGTGGATTCTATACAAAACGCCATCTTTGCTGAAGAGAGGACTTTCTAAAAGACTTATGGCGAGCTGGTTTAGTTCATGGGATCCTGCTTCCAATCGCTATTGAGCTGGGCCATTTTTGCTTCCAGTTGATCTATTCTTTCTTCAAATTCCTGTTGAGGGTTCTTGAGCTCCTTGTGTAGTTTATCCGGCTCTTCTGTAAACCCAAGTTTGGCAGTGGTGATGTCTTCCTCCAGCTTTTCCATTCGCGTTCCTGCTTCTGAGTCCAAGTTTTCAAGAAAATCCAGCTGAAATTGGAGCAGTTGTTTTAAATTTTCTAGTGATTTATCCATCTCTTTGAGCCTTTCCTTAGTGCTTGGCTTGTTGTTCGAACTTGATGCCATTCCTGGTTGCCTCCCCCTTCTTCTTGCTCCTTTCTCTTCTCTGGAGGATACTCACAATTTCGCTGCCCTGGAGGATACTCACGAACTCGATGCACTGAGATGGGATGAGGCTGGGGGGCGCCTTCAATTTAATTCCTCCTTCATCCACGCTCATCATTTCCCTTCGATTTTTTAAATCCGTGAGGTATGGTCACGTGGATTCCTTGTCTCCACCATATCTGCAGATTTCTTTCTCATGGTACTGTCTTGTCCCCCTCGTCCAATCACTTATTCTGACACAACTTGGCTTAAGCGATTCCCCCGATTGCCTATCTTCTGACTTAGCTTGTGATCGAGTTTGAGTTGTGGTGCGGGTCATGTTTCAAGGGACTGCCATGGTAGAAATCATTTCATTCACTTTCAGTACTCCTGGCTCCAGAAGTGTGCCTCTATTAGCTTCCTCATCCGCTGTCCCATTCAATTCCCTTAACACATGATAGAGTTTATATGAATTGAAATTCCTTAGCAAGAGATGGATCTTGTCCAGAAGGTTATTGAGAATCGCACTCTGAGTTTTAGAGTGACATATTATTGCTTGTATTATCACTCTGGAGTCACCAATTATGACCAAATCCTGGATCCTGTGTTTTTTTGCTTGAATTAGCCCTTGCCAAAGAGCCAAGGCCTCTGCTCTATTGTTGGATTCAATTCCTAAACCCAAAGCAAATTTTATTGTCGTAGCCTCAAGGGTATTTTCAATTATCCCCCCTCCACCAGCTTGGCCTGGGTTCCCCTTCAAAGCCCCGTCGAAGGATAGGATATGGATTTTCCTTCCTCTTTTCCAGTTGACGAAGTCCTGTTTGTCTTTCTTGATCTCCCAATCCTCTGTAGTTAGGTTGATAGCCTTTCTACCAATGTGATAATGGATTTTGAATTGGTTTAACCAGAGTTCCTCTGATGCTTCCAGCGTGTGGCTTTTATTTGACTTGCAAAGATAAGGGGCAGTTTCACCAAAGAGAGCATGAATTTTGGTTATAACCCTGGCTATGCTACTTTTTTTGTCCCTGAATATTCTGTTGTTCCTTTCTAGCCAAAGGTTCCAAAGGATAAAATTGGGGAGCACTTTCCACATAGTGAAGGCTTGGCTTCTTTTTTTAAAAGTGCATGGGTAATATGAGTCCCATTGGAGAAGAATAATTTTTATATCAGGGGGGAGGTTGAGGGCACTTTGTGTTCCTGTTGCTAGCTTCCAGACTTCTTTGGAGAAAACACAGTTGAGAAGGAGATGGTCTGTAGATTCTTTAGAAAGTAGACATAAGGGACACCTATGTGGGCCTTCCCAACCTTGTCTTTTGAGGTTTTCCCCTGTTTGGATGCTGTTATGTGAAAGGGTCCAAATGAAAAAGTCAATTTTTGGGATCGACGTGGATTGCCAGATTTCTCTCCAGATGGTCGGATTGGGCAGGACGATGGGGACGCTGGTGATGAGATGGTAGCCCTCTGATGTGGTGTAGGCTTTGGCATTCCCTCCCCAACCTCTTTCGTCTTTTTCTTTCTTTTTTAGGGGGGCTTTCCCTTGAAGGCAGCTTTGCAGGGTACACCAATCCCTTTCCAGATCAGTGGGTCTGTTGGGAACTACCCACCCTTTCCAGGTCATGTGCTTGTCCTCCCCCCAAATTGAGATGTCAAAGAGAGTAAATATGTTTTGATTATCCATCCAATCTTTGAGACGAAGAAGATCTTGTCTCAGCTCTAGGGGGGGCTCTCCCAAAATTGAGTCTTGCCGAATTTTGACTTTCTTTCCGTTTCTTGGCACCCATGTGAGATGAGGACTGAAGTGGGGCAGAGCCTTTTTGCAGTGGGTGAAAATAGGGGAGCCTTTTGCTTCCTTGCATGGAAACTCTAAGCAACGGTCCCTAGGCCCCCTAAAGTATTTTTTCCAGAGTGCCAGTTTGCTCCAAGTTGGTTTTCCAGTGACCATCATCCAAAGCAACTTTGCTCCCAATGCTAGATTTTGAGCTTGGGTTTTTTTGAAGTTAAGGCCTCCTTCCAAGAAGGGATTTGGGGTTTTTTCCCAGTTTATCAAATGCAATTTCCTTCGTGACTTCTTTCCCCCTTCCCACAAGAAGTGTCTTTGAAGTGCTTCGATTTTTTGGATGACTGAGGCAGGGGCTAAGAGCAGCGAGATATGGTAGATGGGAATGCTGGCCAACACGGATTTAATCAGCATTTCTTTCCCTGCTATATTTAACCAATTTGCCCCCCAGGAGGAAATCTTGTTTTCTAGCTTGTCTATCAGGTGATTCCAGTGAGAAGCTCTTGGGGCAGATTTAAAAATGGGAGTTCCCAGATATTTAAATGCCTCCCAGTTAGTGTGCCCTTCCATCCCCAAAACTCTTGAAATTCCCAGCATTTCATTTGGCGTGATATTCCATCCATAAATTTTTCTTTTGGCCTAGCTTAATTCACTTCTTGAGACTACAGCATAAGATTCTAATTCTTCTTTAAACTTCTTTGCTATTATTGGGCTTGCCCCGCCCAACAGCAGCGTATTGTCCGCAAATTGTGCATGATTTATATCTTTCACCCCTTGCGCGATTCTTAGTCCCTGGAGGTTCATTTGAACTTGGGAATTTTCCATATGATAGCTTAGGACTGAAGCTTGGATTGCATAGAGAAGGGGCGAGAGGGGGCACCCTTGTCTTAAGCCCCTGGAGGCTTGGAAAAACTTTGTTACTTTCCCATTCACCATCGGGGCTATCCACGGTGATCCAATGCAGGCTTTTTTCCAGTTTACAAAGGACGGATCAAAACCAAACTTTCTCATTACTTCATATAAAAATTTATGTCTAACTCTATCAAAGGCATTGGCGAGATCCAGTTTAATGATCATACCTTTGTCCTTCCTCCGAATACTTGAGTGTAGGGCCCTTGAAAAAGGATGATGTTGTCGGCAATGTGTCTGCCTTTGATGAAGCTTCCTTGGTTTTCAGGGACGATGAGAGGGAGGATTGTCTTGAGTCAATTGGCTATAAATTTGGTAAGAATTTTGTAGCTTGTGTTGCAAAGGGAGATTGGTCTGAAGCGATTGAAGGAGACTGCTCCTTTTTCTTTCAGGATAAGCGCCATGAAGGCCGAATTGGTGCTTCCACCCAGCTTGCTTCTCTGCTGCGATTTCTTGATCATTTTGGTTAAGTCCGTTTTGATTATTTCCCAACACTGCTGGTAGAATCTGGCAGTGAAACCATCCGGCCCAGGGGCCTTATCTGGGTTCATTTGATCCAGGGCCTCCTTTATTTCCTGCTGCGATACATCCCTGGTCAGCTTGCTGTTGATATCGTCCTTTATGAGGCTTGGAATAATGGAGAGAGGGTACATATGTGGGTCTATTTCTGTCCCTTTTGGTTATGAGTAGAGTGCCTCAAAGGCTTCGAAGGCTGCTTGTTTTATGCCCTCAGGATTTGCAATTATTTTATTTTGGACTTGTATTTCTGTAACTGCTTTGTAGTGTTTTCTTGCCTCCACCTGCTTGTGGAAATAGCTTGTATTTTTATCTCCTTCTTTCATCCAAAGACTTCTTGATTTTTGCCTCCAATAGCTTTCCTCCTCTCTACAGGCTCTGTGCCATTGTCTTTGAAGGCCGTCTTCTTTTTGCAGGGATTCTTGCGTGACCTCTTCTTTTTCCATTTCCAGCTGATGGCACTTGAGTTGCATTTGGGCCTCTTTGCACGAGGCGATTGGGTTTGGTTGGATCTTTGCCCAGAGTTTTAGAGCTCTTTTTATCCTTCTTAGTTTCTCTTCCCAGACATAAAAAGTTGATCCTTTAACAGCGCTGGTCCACGTTTTGGAAACCAGAGGGAGAAAATCTTTGTCTTGGATCCAAGTCGGGTTAAATCTGAAAGGGATGGGTCCTCTGACTTGGTCGATTTTAAATTATAAACGGATGGGCTTGTGATCTGAAACGCTGTGGGGCAGGATCTCTACATTTGTTGTGAGTCCCAGTAAAAGGAAGGAACTTTGGACTAGAAATCTGTCTAGTCTGGCAGCTATGTGCCCAGGTCCCATCCTTTTGTTTGTCCATGTGTAAAGTCCTTTGGCAGGCTTGATATCTAACAGGTCCCAGGCTGTGACTAGATCTTCCACCCATTCTCTAGCCGGATCTCTCACTATGGAACCCCCTCTTTTTTCCTCTTGAGCCAAGGTTACATTTAGATCCCCACCTAGAATGATATTGTCCAGTTCATTTTGCTGCAAGAAGTTTTGTAGGGATTCCCAGCATTGTTTTTTTTCTCCCACAAGCTGCGGCACATAGATATTGAAGATGTTTACCTGATAACCCGCGTCTCTGTGGAGGAGTTTGGTGTGAATCCAGTGCATGCATTTGTCAGAGCTGATCAGGCCTATTTTGGAGGCGTTCCACAGAGTGCAAATCCCTCCTGAGGCACCTCTGGAGTTTTCGGCTATTCCTTGGCTACCTCTCCAAACGTTCAGCGTAGTTTTGAGTGAGTCTTGTTGACTCATCTTGGTCTCTTGGAGGAGTAGGATGTTTTCTTTCAAAGCTTTGATTATATCCTTGAGTGCTTCTTCTTTCCTTTTTCTACCTAAACCCCTACAGTTCCAGGAGGTTAGAATCATTATAAACCTTGGGGGGGGAGCGACCTCCTTGGGAGGCTTTGGCTTGCTTTCTCGTATGACGTATGCTGATCAGCTGTTTGATGGTAGGTTGTGACCCTTTTAGGACGTCTTTGTATGTTTCCTGGTCTCTTTCTGCTTTTTTGGATTTCCTGCCTCTTCCCGTTCTCTTTGGGGTGGCCCAAGCTTCGCTTGCGCCTTCTGAGTTGCTTCCTGTTGAGATCTCCCCTTCCTCTATGTCTTGACTTCCTTCCATCCTTTGGGGGGATTTGTTTTGCTCCCCTTCTTCTTCTGTTGTTTAATTTCCTTTGTCCTCAGGGATCTGGTTTCCTCTTGCTCCTTCCTCTTGGGCCTCTTGACTTGGTTCTGCTTCCTCTCCTCCGGTTTCCTTAGCCAGTATAATGAAGTTGTTCTCAGTCTCCTTGGCTCCTGAGCTTTTGGCTTGAGGTGGGGCTATCTTTTCGTTTCTTGGTCCTTTTGCTTTGGATTTCCCCTTTCGTGCATGTTGCCAGCCCTCTTCCCCTGCTTTCTCTGTAATAGGGTTTTTTGGGCAGTTCCTTTGGAAGTGGCCATATTCATGACAACCTCTACACTTGAACGGGAGCTGTTCATAATCCATCTTTTGGAAGTGATGCCATTCCCCAAATTTTAATTTTATTGCCTCCGGTAAGCCTACCTCCACGTCAACTTCCACACAAATCCGTGCGCAAGAATACTGGTCTCTCGGGTCTTCCCAATCAATGTAGCGCCCTAGTCCATTCCCAATTGCTTGAAGCGAGGAGGGGTTCCAGCAGTGTATTGGCAGATTCGGGAGTCTTACCCAGACAGGGACGTATTTAGGCACTTCTGAGGCAGGATCAAAGCTTGGGGTCCAGAAATTCAAATAGAGTCCTTGGGTGCCCATGAAGTACGGTCTGTTTCTGAAGATCAGATCTCTATCCTCTTGAGAAATGAATTCAAAAATAAAATACCCTCTCCCAACCGCATAGCACGTTACACTGTTTGTGATCAGCGGTCTCCAGTTTCTTTGAATCCAGTTTTCTGTGGATCTGGTTGAGGGCCAGAGCCCCATGAATTGGCCTACAAGTCCTCTTTCTGAGAGGGAAAGGGCAACCTTCATAGGATGATCGGGAGGCAGGTCAATCTTTGGGATATCGTCTAGTTTCTTGACGAAGCTTGGAGGAGATGAAGAGGTAATCTTCTTGCTACAAGATGCTACTAGCTTTCGAAAGGAGGAGGATGGAGAAGGAGGGGGCGGCGGCTCCCCTCCCCCTGAGCATCCATGGCAGTGGATGGTCCAAACCCTAGTCAGAACGAGATGCACTAGGTCGCGAGTCGCTTTTTTTGAATCTAATTTTTTGGGATTTTACCATGACTTTTATTTAGATTTTCCTCGCGACGTTGGGAAATGTTAGTCACAATGAGATGTATGGAATCATTTTTTACTTTGTATAAAATGATTTATACTTTTCCATAAAATGTATGGTAAAAATACAAATTAGTAAAAATAATTTCCATATTATAACACTGTGATGAACCTTTCATACACATATAAAACTTAAAACTTTACATAATATTATTAGAACTTTAACCACTATTTAAATAAATATAAAACTTCAAACAACATTTATACACTATTTCATTATCGATATAAATAATTTAATATATCATTAAAACTTTAAAAGATGAGTGTTGGATTCATAAATCACATCTCCCCATTAAAGCCTAAATAATATTATTAAAACCCTAATTGAGACATAACCGACAATACATACTTTACAACTTTATAGAGAAAGTACATGTTTTACAACCTTATATAAAATAGATGCATAATTACTTTACAAACCATCTTTTTCCTTACACTTGTGACGACAACCACTTTTATGTAAAAAGTTGTTGATATACTTTATAGAGAAAGTATATACTTTTGCAATATTTATGCATTAGTTATGCATAATTACTTTACTTTATAGAGAAAGTACATACTTTACAACCTTATATAAAATAGATGCATAAGATAGACAAACCATCTTTAACTTTACACATGATGATTTTTACTTGTTCTAAAGAAATTGATAGAAAATCATCTTGAACATGGTAGATGATGAATTATACTTGTTCTAAAAACATTGATAAGAAATCATTTAAATTTTTTTACTTATCATAAAATCTTTAATAACAAATGAATGGTAAAGTGTTACTAAATTATTGATAAATTAATAAATTAATACTTTACTAAAGTATTACTACACTAATAATATAATACATTATTACATTAATAATCCATTAAATAAACCTTAAATGCATTAATAAATACATTACTAATGTGAGAATACATTAAAATATTAATAAATAATACATTAAATTAAATCAAAATTAAAATTGTTAAGTTATTATCATTACCTTCTTATTATTAAATTATTATTATTTAAATTATCTTTAAATTATTATTATTTTATTATTATTATTATTGTTGTTGTTGTTGTAAAATAAACCTTATTAATGAATTATTAGGTTATTAAGAAATAAATATCTTATTAATTAATACATTGCTAAAGTAATACATTAACAATACATTGTTGAATTAATAATACATTAAATGCATTAGTAAATACATTACTATATAACTATAGTGTAAAGTAATACATTAACAATACATTGTTACATTAATAATACATTAAATGCATTAATAAACACATTACTATATAATACATTAAAACATTGATAAATTATTAATACATTAATAAATATTATATAAAATTAAAAGTATTAAATTATTATGGTTACATTCTTATCATTAAATTCTTATTATTTAAATTATCTTATTATTATTATAAAATAAACCTTAATACAAATAACTTTAACTTTAATACAATCATAACCCTAATTTTAATAGAAATAGCTCTAACCCTAATCTCAATATAACCTTAACCCTAATAACTATTAACAATAAATGAAATGTATAACAAGAATCTTAATAGAAATAGCTCTAACCCTAATCTCAATATAACCTTAACCCTAATAACTATTAACAATAAATGAAATGTATAACAAGAGTGATGATTTTATTTTAATTTTAATGCTCTAATATTAAGATTAGTGTCTAACTCATATTCAACTTGTATTTATATTTATTTATATTTCTAATATTGTGAAAAACACTTTTTACATATATAATTTTACTATGATAAATATGAAAATTTTACTATTTTACTATGATAAAAATTTTACTATTTTACTACAATTTTACTATTTTGATAAACCTCTTTAATAAATATGAAAATTTTATGTCCAATTTTCATAATGCTCTTTGATAAATGCATGGTGCCCAATATTTTTATCAATTCTATTGGACTTTCATTATTTAAATACAGTGATAAATTATTCAAATTTCTTAACATTTTTTACCATTCATTATTTGAATACAGTGATAAAGCTATATGTATCCTTTGAGGTAGGGTCATTTTGCATCTCTTAACACTTTTTACCATTCATTATTTGAAACAACTGTTAACATTTTTTACCATTCATTATTTGAATACGGTGATAAAACTATATGTATTCTTTGAGGCAGGGTCATTTTGCATCTCTTAACACTTTTTACCATTCATTATTTGAAACAACTGTTAACATTTTTTACCATTCATTATTTGAATATAGTGATAAAGCTATATGTATTCTTTGAGGTAGCTTCATTTTGCATCTCTTAACACCTTTTACAAACAAAAGTTATATGTATTCTTTAAGCCAACGTCATTTTGCATGTCTTAACATTTTGCATCTCTTACCATTCATTTTGCATATCTTAACATTTTATGGAAATGTGATAGAAGATTTTGTTCATAGGTTTTGGTTCAATTTAAAACTATGAAAATCATCTGATTTTTATAAAATAATAGAAAATGGAACTTTTCTTTAGCAAAAGTAAAGAGAAAACGTAACTTCATTTTGCTTAAACTTAGTATTCTTTAACTCAGCCTAATCATTTTGTTTTTATGCAAATGTGATAGAAGATTTTTTTCTCAGGTTTTGGTTCAGTTTAAAACTATACAAATTATTTGATTTTCATAAACTAATAGAAAATGGAACTTTTCCTTATCAAAAGTAAAGAGAATCTAAAGCTATTTCAATAATCCTGGTATGCATTTTAGACTAATGATTTTTTTTTAAAATTACTAAATGTCATAAATGGAGGATTCACCAATTAATTGGTTGAAATCACGGAATGCTGTTAGAGAATGAAATAAACTTTAAAGTGTAAAATCAATTTCTTAAAAAGGCTAAGAGATAGGTTGAACAACCGAAGCTGGTCTTTGAATGGTAGGAAGGGTCTTTGAATGGTAGGAAGACGAGACCTTCATGCCCAACTTTTGGAGATTGATTAATCCAAAATACCATTTTACCTTCAGATCTTCGCACCTCGCACCAATCTGTCATACATCCAACCACAAAATCGTCTGAAAGATACATGCATTTTCTAATGTTTTCATTCAGTACAAAAAATCAAATATACAGTGGAAAAAATGTAAATTTTCCTTCAACATACCACTTTTAACATGAAACATTTTGTATTGTTTTCATTTATTACAAAAATTCAAATATACAGTGTAAAAAATGCAAATTTTGACGTATACACAATGAAAAAACTGATGAACTTTTACATTTGCATTAGAGGAAATGGAACCCGGGTCTATACCGTTGCAGGGTACTATTTTGTGACTGTATTCTTACCAGTTTGATGAAGACCTAATACAATTAAAACGTAGCTTCATTAATCTAGATGCCCCCCAATTATAAGATACATGGATGTTGTTGTAGCCTTTCTCATCTCTAAACAGATTACACTCTTCTGGTGAGAAAGAACATCAATATACCACCGTGGTATCAATAGACCAGTTTGTAAAGAGATCGGGCAAATTACAAATGAATTCAGAAAATACTAGTTTGTAAAGAGATCGAGAAAATTACAAACTGGTCTTAAAATGTAGTTTCATTAATCAGGAAAATTACAAATTATAGTAACAAGAGCCTCCTGGAGATCGTAGCCAATTGGTGTTTTCTATTCTTTGCATCAGAATTTGGGGATCGCAACCAAGGTTGCGTTGACTATACTACCCTCCTGCGCCAATTCGTGCCATTATTGATATTCAACCACCGTTGTGTTAATTAACTGAAACACATGCTAGACATTCGGGCTACCATCGCTGTGTTAATTAGTTGAAACTCATGCTAGGCATGCAGGTTCGCTTCCTCGAGGTTAATTGAAATGCATGATAGACGTGGCAATGCTTCAAATCTATCCGTATAATTTGAGGTTAATTGAAACACATGATAGACGTGGCAACGCTTCACATCTATCAGTATAATTAATCCCAGCTAAATATTGAACGCTTTAGGAATTTAAACATGGAAATTACATATCCTTATAGTAATTTTTTAATGTGATTAGGTAAATGTTAAAAAGTAAACATGTTAATGGATGCCTTGATAAATGCAAGAAAGTTATGAACAATAAATCTGACCCATTGATTTTGGAGGATGACTAAGAATATGCCAGCATATTCAATGCATAGCCATCAGATTAGGGTTTAAGGTTAAATAAGGTTAAAAGATCATTAATTGTGCCCATTGTCAATAGGTGTACACCTTTCGGCGTAAAAATCAACGTTAAAATGGACACGTGTTGATTGTGTTGCGCCAGGTGTTTCTCGTTATGTGGTTTATGGCTAGGCTAGGCTTTCCCTTTTTAAGAAGAAAACATGCCTAAGGTCGAATCTAGTGCACCTAAATTGCAGTCGCAAAACCAAAGCCCACAAATGTAGTTATGTCTTCCACCCATAATGCGCAAAAAATAGTAATTCTGATATGGATAGGAAGCAGTGAAGGGAAGAGTGTTTTAAGGTTTTGGTTTAGATGTCAACTCAAGAGAAGTAGCATATGAAGGGAAAATCCAGTGATGGTGTTGTTCTCTAAATCAAGGGTGTATTGAATGAGGGACTTTATCACCACGAAGATTCCCTCAAGGATGCAATTTAAGAGGCAGCCCAGGAGTTGTTACAAAAAATCAAGGTAAGAATTCCTTCAGGCAAGTTCATTTTGACATCTTGTGAAATTTTGACTTGTACACTTGCAAATTAGCCAAAACAAAACTAGGCTTAGATTAGCAGTACTATTGCTATTGCCTTCCTCGTATTATCGCTCACTATATTCCCTTGTAATGGACCTTCCTGGCCTTTAGGTTACCCATCCTGAATCACAAACCTGAATAACAAATAAATTCCCTTTTTGCATAAAATATGGCATTGCCCCCGCTAAATTCGGTAGGGTTATCCCATAGAGTTAGGGATTCATGCTTTTCAGGAGGGAAATATTGGTGCTCCATGTCTCCAAACCAATAAATAGAGGAAAAGACAACTAGATCGAGAAATCACATATCTACATCTGCAAAAGCGGGCTTAGCAGGATAAACGGACGGCTAGTCTGAGGCATGATGAGAACTTGAAGAAGGCATTACATGTAATATTCCAGATATAAAAAGTATGCAGAACATAAATAAAATGCTAGAAATGGTAGATAAACAACAATATAACTAGAACACCACCACCATAATACTGAAATGATATCAAAATAACACCAGAAAGAGCACTTTGATTCTGAGAGCAATGTTCACAGGCCTCTTCGAGGGGGAAACCTCCAGTCGAGCAGAGCTCTATTACAATAATATCCAAACTAGGGTTCTCATACCCTCGACTCTTATTTATACTAAATATGTCTATCAAAAGAAGCATCTAGAGAAAGATCCTTCTAGAAGTGGAAGCTTCTATTAGGTCTTCTTACATTCGACTTATTCTACTTTATTGCAAGGCCTTATTAATATTGACCCTTATTACATATGAATATATTGTTCTACATATGCGTGGGTTATGTCCCTAACATGTCATCCCCCTTAAAAACAACCCTGTCCTCAAGGCTTGAGATGAGGAAATTGATGCAGAATGGTAGTTGGTTCCCAAGTGGCATCTGCTGGAGTTGTATCTTTCCACTGGACTAACACTTCCTTGATGGTTCTCTAACGCAGGCGACGCTGATGTTGGTCCAAAACTGCTTGTGGTTGTAGACAAATGGATCCTTCTTCATCTAACTCGGGAAGGTTGGTTTGAATTTGGCACTTAGTTCCAATCACCTTCTTTAAGCACGAAACATGAAAAATAAGATGTAGCTTAGAATGATTGGGCAAATCTAACTGATAGGCCACCTGTCCCACACACTTGAGAATGGTATAAGGAGCATAAAATTTGGGCGCTAGCTTCAGACAATGCTCGACCTTGAGGGAATTTTTCTTGTAAGGTTGCAGTCGAAGAAACACCTGATCCCCTTCTGCAAATTAACATTCAGAGAAACCTTGATCTTCTTGTTGCTTCATGCGATTCTGTGCCATGACCAAATTCTCTTTGAGGGTACGGAGAATAGCCTCTCGAACTATAAGCATTTGGTCAACCGCCTGGACCTTCAAGACACCAGGTAAGTATGAGAGAACTGAAGGTGGCTTTTGTCCATATACCGCTTCAAAAGGAGTCATGCGTGTGCCTGTATGGTATGAAGTGTTGTACCACCATTCAATTAGGGGTAACCATTGAGCCCATTGATTTTGATTTTCGGAGGCAAAACACCTCAAATATGTTTCCAAACACTTGTTGACAACTTCAGTTTGACCATCAATCTGGGGATGATAAGTTGTGCTGAGATGCAATTGGGTGCCTTGTAGCTTGAACAGTTCTTGCCAAAAATTGCTAGTGAAAATGGGGTCACGATCAGAAACAATATAATGTGGCATGCCATGAAGCTTGAAGACGTGATCCATGAAAATTTGAGCCACCGTGGATGTTGTAAATGGGTGTTGAAGAGAACATAAATGAGCATACTTGGAAAGGCGATCAACAACCACCATGATGACTGATTTATTTCTCGATTTGGGTAAGCCTGTAATAAAATCCATAGAGATATCCCTCCAAATAGCAGGTGGAATCAGAAGCGATTGTAGTGTTCCAGGAGATTTGACTGTTTTTCCTTTGTTGCATTGACACACACCACATTCAACTACAAAATTATGAACGTCTTGTTTCATACCATCCCAGAAAAAAGAACGTTTGACCCTGTCATAGGTTTTGGTAAACCCAGAGTGCCCAGTTGTGGGTGTAGCATGAAGCTTAGAAAGTACCATGGATTTAAGTTTTGATTGTTTACTTAAATACAAATGGTCTTTGTGTCGAAGCTCATCATGGAGCCAAGAGTACCCTGGGGAAGTTGGAGCATTGGACTGCAATTGTTGGATCAGATGAGAACTTTTGGGATCGTGGAGCCATTCCTGGTGAACGGCTTGGAGCCAATCTGGTACAATGAAGGAAAGAGAAAAAAGGGATCCTTCATCTTAATATTTTTGGGAAAGCGCATCCACAACCACATTGTCTTTGCCTTTTTTGTAAATGATCTCATAATCATATCCAAAGAGCTTAGTCACCCATTTTTGTTTCTCTAGGGAGGAAATGTGTTGTTCCAAAAAATACTTGAGGCGTTGATGGTCTGTCTTAATTTGGAAGCATTTCCCCAATAGATAAGGGCGCCACATATCAACGGCATGCAGAATAGCCAACATTTAATTTTCATAGATTGATTTGCCCAGATTTTGTTCAGACAGTTGCTTGCTAGTAAAGGCCAAAGGCCAACCCTCTTGCATAAGGACAACACCAATTCCTTTCCCTGAAGCATCACATTCCAGGACAAAGGTCTTTGTGAAATCAGGAAGGGCCAGGACTGGAGTGGTGCACATGGCCATCTTCA
>SNQJ01S0001565.1:128337-160169 GCA_010110895.2 Picea sitchensis
TTGATGTCTGAAAAGTTTGAATGTTCCACTTGTCTATGAACAAAATGATACCAAAATTCCTATAATGGTTTTGACATTGTAATGCATTAAAAAAAAAAAACACAACAAAATTAGAGAGTGGGTAAACCCAGATTTCCTTTGTCACCATGATTTTGTCAGGTAGGAGCGAAGATGAATGATTGGGAATAGGTCGGGCATCTTCTTTTGTATGGCGTGCCTGAGAGACCATCAAACAACAAGTGCAAGCGACTGCTGAGAATGGTGTGCCAGTGAAGTTGTTCTTCCATATCTCGTAGCATATCAAAGATGAGGTCCAAGTGATCATGTGAGAGGCAACAAGTATAGCTCAGTTCCTGTTCCAGAGCAACGATAAGAAGAGGTTGACCTTCATGAGAGAAAATCCCTCATGGTGCCCCTAAAGTGGGACTTCCTCTTCAATTATGCAGGTATCCAAATCCAAAGCAACGTCAGCTACAGGGGTGGACCGACCACGAAGGGTAGGTGGGTCTTGGGGGTCAGGGACAGTGTACAGGAGGGAAGCCAGTGGAATTCAAATCGAGACTTCAGGTATTTCTTCTTCAAAAATAGTCATGGGAGGATATTCCACCATTCTATTTTGGGTCGAGGAGGGAGGCGACATCACAAAGCAATTGTCGAGGCAGACTGGAGAAGTCGGGGGAGAAGGGGAAGAGAGGCTTATCCTTCATCGTTAGGTGACGAAGCTATAGTAAGAAAGCCCTCTCTTGGGCTTGCCTCTTTTCTGGGGCATAACTTGGTGGTTAACTAGGATGTCGAGCAGGAGTAGAGCCTGAGAACAGGGGAGGAAGAAGGTTGGATGAGATTGAGTGACTATAGCCAGAGACTGTTCCAAAAAAAAACAACAAAAACCATTGCATACCTTCTATAAATGGTGAGGCATCAGAGTGTTTGAGTGGACAGGGCTCGTGTGACTCGTACCCATCTCGACCTGCCATCGATGTTGTGCGGAAAATGTCATTAAACCAAAACATGTGTGACGTCGCACCAGCTCACATGAACAATGAATGTCTCTCATCCTATGAGGTAGTGAGGAGAGGGTGGCAGCATGAGCATTTAACTTCCTACTGTGCATGTTGTCCACCTGTCACGCCATCTAGGGGATATATAATCTATATATTACACTAGTTAAACATGTGGATTTTTCAATGAAATATAAATCAAATGTTCATGACAAATGTCACGATGCTTATGATTAATGTAACTTCTATTCAATCTATACATAAAAATGACCAATTTTTTTTTGGAAAAAAATTAATTCATCATGTCAAGTTAAATTTTTTAATAATGAAATCTAAATAATTATCACAATAATAGTCACCAACCTACAAAATTATTATAGCACTGATGTATAATTCCATTATATATATAATATTTTTTTTTATCAATTATTAATACATAATAAAAAGATCATATTAATGAAAGATTATAAGCATTAATATATAAAGACTTTTTTTAAATATTTAAATAATTATTTTTTAAATCATATTTTTAATTTATTTTATTATAAATAAATAAAATTATAATAATAACAATATTAATAAATATAAGTTTTTTATTAATACTTAAATATTTTTTTATTTCTTGTTTTTCATAGAAATAACAAAACAATATAATAATGAACATCAATACAAATTTCAAAAGAATATAATAATGCACCATTATATACTAGATTACATTAACTTCATTGATTTCATCAACATTCAAATTTGAGTTAGTAAGGAGCGTACATAAGTAATATGTATGGATATTCCTATGAGTGGCATCCCAAGTATTCTAACAAAATTGAATTTAACTAATAGTCTTGGCTTAAAGCTTCCCCATTAATCTACCAAATTCAAATCACCATTAATCTACCAAATTCAAATAATTATTTAATGTGATTTATTTGTACCTATAGCAATACGTTTTTTAACGTATGTTTTAGTAGATGAGTAGTAGTAGACAGTCTGTCGGCCTCTGCGATTTCACACATTAAAAAACAAACAAGCATATCATGTGTATGAAATATCGTTTTTTTTAATCATTTGATAATCGATCTTATATCAACATCATGAATTGTGTTATTTATGTTCAAACAAAACTTACTAAACCATTTTTTTTGTTGGCACAAATGTGTCATACACCTTGCACTGCTACAATAATAGAGAATATTGTATTGTTGCAGTGGAGTAGAGTTTGCAATGCTATAGTAGAGTAGAGAATATCGCAGTGTTGTAGTTGAGCAAATAATATTATAGTGTTATAGTGGAGCAGAGAATAATGTATTGTTGTAGTGCAACAAAGAATATTGCAGTGTTGTAGTGGCAGAGTGCAGTGGCAGGAAACAACTTTTTGGTGGTTTCCAACAAGTAAAAATGGAAAACCATAAACGGTTTATGGTTTTATTTATGCATATTTATTTGTGTGCTAGGGCTAGAGAAAAGCGAGAGTAAGTTTTAAATTACTTTTATGCTGTCAGATTTTCTCTAGAATAATTCTACTTCTGAACACTCTTGTTGAGAGCATAGAGATTCAATATTGTAACCATTTAGTTGTTGAATAATACATTGGGCAATCTTTAGAGTGTCATTTTTTTTTTATCCCTGAATGGTTTTCCATGGGATATCATGTTGTTAATGGTTTGTTGTTCATTTCATTTGTTTGCAATTGTTGTGTTTTTAATTTCTGCACATTCTTCTCTCATATATTAGTGTAGGAAGCATATTCCACACCTCTACTTGATTTCATTTGGTATCAGGGCATGATCACCTTGTATTCATGGTGTTAGGGACAATGTTTTTTAATCTAATTTGTTTTGAGTGGGATCTTGTGCATAAGGAAATATCGTTGTAGGGAAATGGCGAGCACATTCATATTATAAATGGAGGAGTTTAATTCCATTAACTTTGAGTTGTGGAAGCTAAAGATGGAATATCTTCTCGTAGATTGAGATATATGGGTTATAGTATCTGGAACTAAACCCATTGGTATGATAGACGAAGAGTGAGTGGTGTTAGAGAGAAAAGAAACAAGCCTTGTCAAGATTTTCTTTTTCGATAAAGTATTATTGAACATTTTTTAAGAAAAAACTGCAACAACTCTTTGAAATAAGTTGGGGGATATGTATTAGGGTAAATCCATGGTTAATAAAATAATTCTACGGAAAAAGTTTTTTTCCTTGATAATGGGTGATGGTGATTTTGTAGAGGAGCACCTGAATGCATTTAATACTATTGCGACCTAGTTGATCTCAGTTGGAGTGAAGATGGATGAGGAGGATTGTTGTATGACCGTTTTTTGTTCTTTGTCAGATTCATGGGATAACACGATAATGACCATTGGAAGCACTCTGAAGACATTGGTTCTTAATGAGGTTGTGGCTATTTACTCCCACAAGAGCTGAGGCAGAAAGCTTATGAATACACCAATGAGGCCTTGGTTGTTTGTGGAAGATTGAAGGAGAAAGGAGAGAAGAGATAAAAGGGTAGATCCAAATCCCATGGGGGACACAAGTCTCCTAGAAATTTCAAGGAAAAATGTTGGAACTATGGCAAGGTTGTGCATATCAGAAAGGATTGTAAGGAAGAGAATAATAAGAATAAGAGGCATTATGATGATGAGTCTAAAAAATATTCTCAAGAGGATGATGGAGATTCCTTTGTTGTAGGTTTAGAAAACCATGCATGCCAGAGTGCATGGTTGATAAACTTTATGTAATGAACCTCAATTTCATCATAAAAAAAAAAAATCTTGAACATAAATCAATTTCGTTTAAGCTTAGGTTTAAGAGCAGGTAAGATTTATTTATGTTCACAATGACATTATTATTCCAGTCTAGTTTCCTTCGAACAAATATTCATTTACATCTGTACATAATCCCACCTATAAGTATGTATATAGCTATGGATTTCCTTAAATACATATAGAACGATTCACTATCTCAGGTATAGTTTCATCTCGATTCTGGCTTAATAAGTTTAATACTTTCACACAATAATTCTCTATATTTTTCATACCCTATACACAGTGACTTGTAAAACGATTATATATTCTAAGCCTCTATCCCGGGTGAAGATATTCCAACGTTTTCCACCAATTCCATTTACTACAGAATTAGAGTTTTTCTTATAATAATAATTCCTACAATGCTCTTACAGTTTTGTGAGGAACAACGGTCAAACAAATTTCAGCGATTACAATTGTCGAGTACTAACACATGACAACTCCCGAAAAGGTGAAAAAGGGACCAGCACTTCAGGATTTCGGGGCTTGGGCCTTCGCGATTACAAGTGTCCAAACAACAACACAAACAAACCTCTGAAAAGAAAAGAAAGTGGGACTCGCACTTCGGGGTTTCGGGGTTCGGGACTTCGTGATCACAAGCGCCCAAAACATCAATACACAACAACTCCCAAAAAGCAAAAGGGAAAAGGTGGGACCCGCACTTCGGGATTTCGGGTTTCGGGATTTCACGACTTCAAAGGTCAAATATCAACACACGGGAACTTCCGAATTTCAAAAAAATGGAAATAGAGGAAAGGTGGGACCCACCCTTCGGGATTTCGGGGTTCGGGATTTCGCGAGTTCATAATCCATACATCAATAAGTGTGAACCTCCGAAAGGAGAAAAGGTAAGGTGGAATGAAGTCTTTCTATTGAAAAGAAAAGGAATTCATATGCAAAGGAAAAGAATATTCTACTTCTACTGTGAATTTTCACATTATTTTCATCACTCCCTGATCTTTATCCTTTACTGGCGCTCTTGGTCTTGGAAAATATAAATACCAAACACCAAACATGAAAAAACGTGAAGACTTGTAAATCCAGTACTTCAGGTTTTCGGGGTTCGGGATCCCGTGTTTTCAAAAGCCAAACCTCTACACACCAGAACTCTCGAATCGCGAAAAGTGAAAAAGAGGAAAGGTGGGACCCACACATCGAGATTTCAGAGTTCGGGATTCCGTGAGTATAGAAGCCCAAACAACAACACACAACAACTCCCGAAATTGCGAAAAGTGACCATCACTTAGGGGTTTCACAATTTTTTCTAAATTCGTCAAAGACTTTAACTGTGAGAAGGGTAAATTGTTTTTAAACAAACAATGAAAGCATAAAAACTTCTGGTAGGCATCAATTCTCAAGATTGTTCAGCATCTGATAAACCAAAGGGGTTTTCCTAGATTTCTTTGACCTTCCAAAAATTCGGTCAGTCTATACACATCTAGTATTTCATTTGCAAGTTATTAGTGCATGCAACAAAATTCATACACGGCAAGAAAGACGTAAATAAAGATAAGTATAAGAGTGTCCTTGTAATCCAATTGATCTCAATTTTTTCACAACATTTTATCCTCTACTATTTATGCCCTAAATCAAATACTAGGGTTATTTCCTTGAAGACAGGCCCTGTTTTCAACGCTAGATAAAGGATGGACATACACTAGATCTATCATAATAAATCCTATTCAATCCAAATCTGTCTGAGTTTACGAATACAAATTTTTAACCTTTGCCTATAGATGCATTTTATACTATCAATGTATTTGCACATAAATAACTCTGTTTCCAGTTTTTAATTCGGGAGGGGCGATCCCCGAATTTAATTACTTGATTATAAAACTTCATATAATGAACAGATACCATCTATGTAGGCCATTACCGCAATTAGAAATAATCATTCTCACATTTACATTACAGCTAATAGAAATAATCATTCCCACAATTACATCACAACAAATAGATATTATTATTCAGAAACGTTTACATCAATGCAAATTAGATAGAATTCATTCAACAGATACATGGTATCAATCAAGAATAGTCATTCATAATTGAGGGGGTAGATGAACATATCTTAATCCAATCCGCGGAAATACAAAGAGAACTACCACGTTCCTCCCAACCGTAGAACCGGGCAACCACAATTACTTGCCTGATTCACCCCTTAGCCTGACCATGAATCCATGAGGGCGAACTTGGAGACTCCTCAGCAATATTCCAGATTTTTCAATAGTTATCCCCTTGCCTCACACTTGCTCGTCAATGCTCATAACAACAAGAGGAGTCGCAATCCTTTCCCCAACATACATGGCAACGTCCTGCCTCCTCACATATGCTATTTATGAATTTTGCCCAAGTATTTTTTCCCTCCTTTGGGGATTTTCGCAGCTTTCTTAATCCCTGATTCTCAGGGGCTGCCAGTGGCCAAATATATGATTTTCCACTTGTAATAATCATCCTAGAGGCAGTTCCAACTTGTTCCCCACTCATGGAGTCATGGTCAGCTGATTTTTAACATGGCTATTCCATTTGTCCTCCTGCATTTAATATCTAAATGTTCTGTTTTTACACAAGTGTCATAGTCAACTAGTTAGTTGAGTCAGATCATATCTCTGCCCAACAGTCACAATAATTAGTTACAATTATTAATTTTGAAATTCGGAATTGCCATAAATGGCAAAACTTTTCCAGATTCGAATTTGCCAAAAACGAAAATAATTTTCCAGCCTATTTTCAAAAAATAAAAATATTTTATTTTTGGGGGATGTCACTTCCTTTCCCCCTTCAGTAAAACATTGTCCTCAGTGTTTGTTCCTTTCCCGGAATAGGATTGGATGATATTTCCGCAAATCTCCCTCCAATTCCCAAGTGGCCTCCTCATGACTAAAGTTCTTCCATTGCACCTTTACCTGAGCGACGACTCTGTTCCGAAGTGTTATTTCTCTCCGGTCCATAATGCACAGGGGTTCCACCTGGAACTCGCCTTCGGGTTCCACCTGCACCAAGTTCCAATCAATCATATGAGTAGGGTCATGAATATACTTTTTCAACAAAGAAACATGAAATACAATATGAATTCTTAGATTAGTTGGAAGTGCAAGATGATATGCTACGGGTCCAATTCAAGCCAGTATCACAAAGGCCCACAAAAACTGGATGCCATTTTGGCACAGTTTCCTAACTTCAACAAGATTTTTCGGGCTTTGAACTTCAAGTAAACATGGTCTCCTACTTGAAATTCCAAGTGTCTTCTTTTCTGATCTGCATAGCTTTTCTGTCTGTCCTGTGCTTCTTTCAAGTTCTGTTGTACCTTCCTTACCATATTCTCCATTTCTTGGAGCATCTCTGGTCCAACCATGAGTCTTTGAGTCGGGTTATCCCAGCTAATTGAAGTTGTACACTTTCTGCCCTATAGTATTTCGAAAGGGCTCAACTTAGCCGAAGTTGGTACCCATTGTTATATGCAAATTCTACCAAGTGTAGGTAGTCTTCCCACTTGTTCGACTTTGTTCTTACATACATGCGGAGCATATCCTCTATGATTTGGTTTGTCCTTTCAGTCTGTCCATCTGTTTGTGGATGATAACTCGTACTGAAATTCAAATTAGTATTTAGTCCTGCAAACAATTCCTTCCAAAAAGCGGATGTGAATTTTACGTTTCTATCTGAAATCACCATTTTAGGAATACCATGCAGTCTAAACATTTCTTTCATGAATATTTCAGCAATATTAATAGCTTTAAAATTAGACTTTACAGATATAAAGTGTGCAGACTTACTGAGTTTATCGATTACGACCCTGATTGAATCATTCTATTTCTGGGTTTTAGGCAAACCTGTTATGAAGTCCAGTGATATGGTCTCCCATTTCCATTCTGGTACTGGTAAGGGTTGTAATAGGCCGGCTGGATGCTGGTGTTTGACCTTAACCTGCTGACAATCTTGGCACTTAGCCAGATACTATGTTGTTTTGCCCTTCATATTAGGCCAGTAAAATAGTTTTCTGAGCGTTGTTATTGTTTTCTGGTAACCTGGATGGCCAGAATACGGTTTCTTATGCACTTTGTCTAAAATAGTTAATTTTATCTCTGTTGAATCTGGTATGTAAAGTCTGTTTTTAAATCTTAAAAGTCCCTTCTTGTCTATACTTATATCTGGTTTATCTGAGTTTGCGATACTATATTGAAATTTTGCCATCATCTTAGTGTAATTTCCGTCGTTAACACTTGTCATTCGTATTCTTTGTTCCATATCACTTTCTGCCCTACTGACATTTATCTCAAATAACCCATGTATTCTTCTGCTTAAAGCATCTGCTACTTTATTTTCCTTACCCTTGATATGTCTGACCTCGAAATCGAATTCGCTCAAGAAGGCTAACCACCTTGCTTGTCTTGCATTAAGGTCTGGTTGGTTAAACAAATATTTCACTTCGCTATTATCCGTCAATAGTAAGAATTTTCTGCCCATTATATAGTGTCGCCACATTTTTAAGGCATGTATTATTGTTGCCAGTTCTAAGTCATGAGTGACATAATTTCCCTCATGTTCTTTTAATTTTCGGGACTCATAACAAATCACATGCCCTTCCTGAGTTAGAACACCACCTAGTCCCTCTTTACTTGCATCAATGCATACTGTGAAGTCTTTATCTGGGTCTGCTACCTTCAAAATGGGCGCTGATGTCAATAATTATTTTAGCTTCCTAAAACTGTCTTGACATTTTTGCGACTAGTTAAACTTGGTTCCTTTCTTTTGTAATGATGTGATAGGGCAGGCTATCTTAGAGAACCCTTCTATAAATCTGCGATAATATCCAGTGATTCCCATGAATGACTGAATGTCTGCCACATCCTCAGGTACTGGCCATTCCATAATGGCTTTTATCTTTTCCGGGTCTACGACAATACCTTCCGCAGAAATGACATGTCCTAAATATTGTATTTCTCTTTGATAAAAGTCACACTTGTCGAATTTTGCGTATAGTTTGTGTTTCTTCAATGTTTGCAGAACTATTCTTAAGTGTTCATCATGTTCCTCCTCCGTTTTAGAATACACCAGAATATCATCGATAAATACTACTATGAACTTGTCCAAGTACTGGCTGAAAATGTTGTTCATCAAGCACATAAATGTGGCTTGTGCATTAGTGAGTCCGAAAGGTATGACTACAAACTCATAGTGTCTGTATTTTGTTCGAAAAGCTGTTTTGTTTATGTCTTGGTCCCTTATCCTAACTTGATGATAACCGGATCGTAAATCCAATTTTGAGAAGATCTTGGCCCCACCAACTTGATCGAACAGATCATTTATCCTTGGTAAGGGATATTTGTTCTTAATGGTCACTTTGTTCAGTTGCCTATAATCGATGCATAGTCTTAGATTACCTTCTTTCTTTTTCACAAAGAGAACTGGTGCTCCCCAAGGCGAGACACTCGGTCTGATATACTCTTTGTCCAACAATTCTTGTAATTGTATTTTTAATTCTGTCATTTCTAGTAGACACATTTGATTGGGTTCTTTTGAGATAGGGGCTGATCCGGTTAGTAAGTCTATGGAGAAATCTATTTCTCTTCTAGGAGGTAGTTCTGGTATTTCATCAACAAACATGTCTCTGAATTCACGTAGGACAACAAAGTCTTCTAACTTGGGCCTATCTTCTTTTTCTGGTAGATTCGTCACTTGGATGGCGTAGACTTGACATCCCTTTCTAATACATTTCTTGAGTTGCATCGCTGAAACTTGTCTCACTGACACAAGTTTTGGTATGCCTTGGGATGTCCTAACAGTGAAAAAATTATCTATATAGCTAAGTATCTTTCTATAACAGTCTAGTACTGCTTTGTGTTGTTCCAACCAATCCATCCCTATAATCATATCATAAGATCCTAGTGGTAGGATGTTCAGATTGGCCCTTATCTTTTGACCATCTAAGCTGAACTCCAGATCAGAAATAAAGTTGACTACTTTTCTTTTAGCACCTGTTGCTAGTTGTACAAGCCAAGATTTTGCGTGCCTTTGTTTCTTAAGTTTATTCGACTCTACTATATCAGGAAAAATATAACTTAATGTAGCTCCAGGGTCAATTAAAAAAAAAAATTGAGTGTCATTGATTTTACCTTCAATATCTACCACAGAGGATTGGTGGTCAGCTTGTCGACCGTATATGGTTGCATTTATCTAATGCGGACTTCTACCCATGTATCCCACTGTCGAGGTTTCCTGTAAATTGTGAAAAATAGTTATGTTTGATGTAATTAAACGTGGACAGTTCCTCCTTAGATGAGGCTCTCCACACTCCCAACACTTTAATGGCTCGTGGGAGTTGTTCCCAAACTTCTTCGTTCCAAGGTTTACTGGTTTACCACTACCTTGTGTGTTGGAGTGAAAATCCTTCCTTGGGAAACTTTTTGTTGCATTTCGATAAGGAGTTGGTTGGTATCCCTTCTTCCGCTGGTTTATTCCATCTTGCTTCTTATCCTTCCAGATCTTGGGAAACTCTACCCGTTGTTTATATTGGTCATAGCACATTCGTGCTTTCCTAAATGCCTCAATCAAGGATTTGGGGCTGTCAAACTCAATTCTGTCCCAGTAGGCCTATGGTAAACAACTTAAGAATCGTTTTATTTTCATCTTATCTTCCCTGATATACGGTACAAATCTTAGTAGTTCCAGAAATTTATTTATAAGATCCTCCATCGTCATTTGTCCGAGTCGTAGCTCATAAAATTCTTTTGTCTTCCTTTCATAATAGCTCTCTGAAAGGTATTGTTTCTTGAAATACTTCTTAAAGTCGGTCCATTCTAACTATTTCTCCTGTAGGCCCTTTGCCAATTTCAGGTCCTGCCACCAAATGTTGGCCTTCCCCTTCAAATTGTAAATGGCCATTCTGACTTTCATGTTGCTGGAATAATTGTAGATATGGAAGTATTTTTTGATGTCCAACAACCATGCTTCAACTTCTTCTCCGGTCCTGGATTCTCCATCAAAAGTAGATGGTTTAATCTTTTTAAATTCTCTTTCAAGGTGGTCTGTTTGTTTTCTTTTCCTTTCTAGTATGGTTTTGTCTTCAGCTAAAGGTGTCCCTTCAGACAAACTGTCTTCTTTTTCTGTTTTTGCACCAGAATTATTGGAGGCCCTTTTGCTGACCTCCTCCTCAGGGTTATCATCTTTTGGGGTTTTCTTGGTTACTATACTACGCAGTAGGACTTCATTTATCTCTTGTTGTTCCTACTGAGCTTTCTTCAATTTTTCATTGTCAACCTTAAAAACCTGTAGTTCAACAATAAGGTTTCTCATTGTTTCCAACACCTCCGTGGGTGAACTTTCATCACTGTTCTGTCTTGGATCTCCAAGAGGTCCTTGCTGCAGATTCTCTTCCATTCTGATTTTTGCATCTTCTTGAGCTGCCATGATTCAACAAAAAACAAAAAAGATTTCTATTTGTAATCCACAAGATTTATTAGTTTTTCCATAAATCAGAATATATACTAAGCAATTAATGTGGCCCTATTCAGGCCCAGTGTTGTAAATTTTTCTCTGATACCATATGTAATGAACCTCAATTTCATCATAAAAAAAATAAATTCTTGAACATAAATCAATTTCGTTTAAGCTTAGGTTTAAGAGCAGGTAAGATTCATTTATGTTCACAATGACATTATTATTCCAGTCTAGTTTCCTTCGAACAAATCTTCATTTACATTTGTACATAATCCCACCTATAAGTATGTATATAGCTATGGATTTCCTTAAATACATATAGAACGATTCACTATCGCAGGTCTAGTTTCATCTCGATTTTGGCTTAATAAGTTTAATACTTTCACACAATAATTCTCTGTATTTTTCATACCCTGTACACAGTGACTTGTAAAACGATTATATATTCTAAACCTCTATCCCGGGTGAATATATTCCAATGTTTTCCACCAATTCCATTTACTACAGAATTAGAGTTGTTCTTATAATAATAATTCCTACCACTCTCTTATAGTTTTGTGAGGAACAACGATCAAACAGATTTCGGCGATTACAATTGCCAAGTACTAACACACAACAACTCCCGGAAAGGTGAAAAAGGGACCAGCACTTTGGGATTTCAGAGCTTGGGCCTTCGTGATTACAAGCACCAAAACACCAACACAAACAAACCTCTGAAAAGCAAAGAAAGTGGGACCCGCACTTCGGGGTTCGAGACTTTGTGATCACAAGCACCCAAAACATCAATACACAACAACTCCCAAAAAGTGAAAGGGAAAAGGTGGGACTCGCACTTCAGGATTTCAGGTTTCGGGATTTCGCGACTTCAAAGGTCAAACATTAGCACACGAGAACTTCTGAATTCTGAAAAAATGGAAATAGAGGAAAGGTGGGACCCGCCCTTTGGGATTTTGGGGTTTGGGATTTCATGAGTTCATAATCCATACATCAATAAGTGCGAACCTCCGAAAGGCAAAAATGCAAGGTGGAATGAAGTCCTTCTATTGAAAAGAAAAGGAATTCATACGCAAAAGAAAAGAATATTCTACTTCTACTGTGAATTTTCACATTATTTTCGTCACTCCCTGATCTTTATCCTTTACTGGCGCTCTTGGTCTTGGCAATTATAAATACCGAACACCAAACATGAAAAAACATGAAGACTTGTAAATCCAGTACTTCGGGTTTTTGGGGTTCGGGATCCCGTGTTTTCAAAAGCCAAACCTCTACACACCAGAACTCCTGAATCGTGAAAAGTGAAAAAGAGGAAAGGTGGGACCCACACATCGGGATTTCGGAGTTCAGGATTCCACGAGTACAAAATCCCAAACAACAACACACAAAAACTCTTGAAATTAAGAAAAGTGACCATCACTTCAGGGTTTCACAATTTTTTCTAAATTCGTCAAAGACTTTAACTGTGAGAAGGGTAAATTGTTTTTAAACAAACAATGAAAGCATAAAAACTTATGGTAGGCATCAATTCTCAAGATTGTTCAGCATTCGATAAACCAAAGGGGTTTTCCTAGATTTCTTTGACCTTCCAAAAATTCGGTCAGTCTATACACATCTAGTATTTCGTTTGCAAGTTATTAGTGCATGCAACAAAATTCATACACGACAGGAAATAGGTAAATAAAGATAAATATAAGAGTGTCCTTGTAATCCAATTGATCTCAATTTTTTCACAGCATTTTATCCTCTACTATTTATTCCCTAAATCAAATACTACGGTTATTGCCTTGAAGACAGGCCCTGTTTTCAACGGTAGATAAAGGATGGACATACACTAGATCTATCATAATAAATCCTATTCAATCCAGATCTGTCTGATTTTATGATTACAAATTTATAACCTTTTCCTATAGATGAATTTTATACTATCAATGTATTTGCACATAAATAACTCTATCTTGGGTTTTTAATTCAGGAGGGGCGATCCTCGAATTTAATTACTTGATTATAAAACTTCATACAATGAACAGATACCATCTATGTAGGCCATTACTGCAATTATAAATAATCATTCGCACATTTACATTACAGCTAATAGAAATAATCATTCCCACAGTTACATCACAACAAATAGATATGATTATTCAGAAAGGTTTACATCAACGCAAATTAGATATAATTCATTCAACAGTTACAGGGTATCAATCAAGCATAGTCATTCATAACAGAGGGGGATAGATGAAAATATATGAATCCAATCCGCAGAAAAACAAAGCGAACAACCACGTTCCTCCCAACCGTAGAACCAGGCAGCCATAACTACTTGCCTGATTCACCCCCTAGCCTGACCATGAATCCATGAAGACGAACTTGGAGATTCCTCAGCAATATTCTAGATTTTTCAACAGTTATCCCCTTGCCTCACACTTTCTCATCAGTTCTCATAACAACAAGAGGAGTGACAATCCTTTCCCCAACATACTTGGCAGCGTCCTGCCTCTTCACATATGCTATTTATGAATTTTTCCCAGGTCTTTTTTCCCTCCTTTGGGGATTTTCATAGCTTTCTTAATCCCTGATTCTCAAGGTCTTCCAGTGGCCAAATCTCTGATTTTCCACTTGTAATAATCATCCTAGAGGTAGTTCCAAATTGTTCCCCACTCATGGAGTCATGGTCAGCTGATTTTTAACATGGCTGTTCCATTTGTCCTCCTGCATTTAATATCTAAATGTTTTGTTTTTATACAAGTGTCATAGTCAACTAGTTAGCTGAGTTAGATCAGATCTCTGTCCAACAGTCACAATAATTAGTTACAATTATTAATTTCGAGATTTGGAATTTCCATAAATGGCAAAAATTTTCCAGATTTGAATTCGCCAAAAACGAAAATAAATTTCTAGCCTATTTTCAAAAAATAAAAATATTTAATTTTTGGGGGATGTCACACTCTGGAGCTTCCTTCCATATGAATTCTCATCAACACTTGTTTTTAATGTATGATAAATACGATGGTGGGATGGTATAACTTGGTGATGACTCTCCTCTCAACATAATTGGCCATGGTGGTGTATTTATTTGATTCCCTGATGGGAGAGTAAAGGGGATTAGTGGAGTTTTTTATATTATGGGTTTAACACAAAGCCTACGATTAGTAAGTAAACTTAATGATACTAGTGTTCAAGTTGGTATGGGGAGATATGGTACTCATTAAGGGTGTTCATGTGGGCACTTTGTTTCATCTTGATGCATGCACTATTAAGTGTAATAGTTCTTCTATTTTTGTAGGGGAGAGATCTATAGGATCTACACGTTCATAGTCAAAATCTCATGAACAAGATATTGCTTTAGAAATCAATTTACTTGGTGAAGTTGGACCACTTCCGTATATGTGCATATACGAAACCTGACCACTTTTGTTTTTGCGCATATACAAAAATGGTCGACTTTCGTATATGCGCATATACGGAAGCTGGCCACATTCATATATGCGCATATACACAAGTGGTCTTCTTCTGTATATGTGCATATAGGGAAGAGGTCGACTTTTGTATATGCGCATATATGAAAGTTGGCCACTTCCGCATATACACATATACAAAATTGGTCGGCTTTTGTATAAGCATATATATGGAAGTGGTCATTTTTTTTATATCTGCATATAAAAAAATCGACCACTTCCATATATGCTCATATGTAGAAGTTGACCACTTCCGTATATGTGCATATACAAAATTGGTCGGCTTCCCTATATGCACATATACGAAATCCATATACGAAAGTGGTCGAATTTCATATATGCACATATACAGAATCCGATCACTTCCATATATGCGTATATACGGAAGTGGTCGACTTCAGTATATGCGCATATATGGAAGCAGGTTTCTTCCGTATATGCACAATGCACATATACAAAAGTGGTCAGCTTCCATATATGCGGATATATGGAAGTGTCTCGCTTTTGTATATGCACATATATAGAAGCATGCCACTTATGTATATGCACATATATGAAAGTTTACCACTTATGTATTTGTATGTTGGCTTCGGTATATGGCCGACTTTTGTTTATGTGCATATACAGAAGCTGACCACTTGCGTATATGGGCATATATAGAATCCGACCACTTGTGTATATGCACATATATGGATGTTGTCAGTTTCCGTTTATGTGCATATACGAAAGCTGACCATTTTCATATATGTGCATATACGGAAGTGGTTAACTTTCGTATATGCGCATATGAAGAAGCCAATCATTTTCGTATATTCACATATATGAAAGTGGTTGGCTTATGTATATGCACATATATGGAAGTTGACCATTTCTGTATATGCACATATATGGAATCCGAACACTTCCATATATGCGCATATACGAAAGTGGCAAGCTTCTGTATATGCACATATAAGAAAGTCGACCATTTTTGTATATGCATATATATGGATGTCGACCACTTCCATATATGCACATGTATACAGAAGCTATCGTCTGTAAATCCCCCCCTCCCCCCCCGCTCTCTCTCTCCTACTTCCTATTTCCTTCCCTCTATATAGCCCTTCCCCTCTCTCTTTGCTTTCCCCCTATCTCCCTATCTCTTTGTTTCCCTCTCTCTCCCCCCTAATCTCCCCCCTTCTCTCTTATATTTCTCTCCCTCCCTCTCTACCACTCCCTCTCTTTATATATCATCTCCACTACTCTCTCCCCATGCCTCTCTCCCTCTCTTGCATCTACCCCTCTCTCCTCCTCCTCCTCCTCCTCCTCTCTCTCTCTCTCTTGCATCTACCCCTATATCCCCCTCACTTTGTATCCCCCTCCCTCTCCCTTGCTCTCTCCCCATATCTCTCAAGAAAGTCCTCCCAAAACCAAAAGAAGAAGACGCCAAGGAAAAGTTCAAGAAGAATAAAATCAAGGCCAAGAGGATCTTGACAGATTCAATCAAGGATCACTTTATCCCCAATGTATAAAAATTGAAGACACCAAAGGAAATGTTTGATGCCCTAACCATACTACATGAAAGTAAGAATACCAACACGAAGCTGACACTAAGGCATCAACTTAGAAACGTAATGATGAACAAGTCAGAAACAATATCCAACTACTTCATGAGAATTTCACATATCAAGGACCAACTAGAAGATATTGGATACTCAGTGGATGATGCAGAGCTTGTGACTACTACAGTTAATGGTTTTCCATCTTCTTGGGACCCATTTGTTCAAGGAATTTGTGCAAGAAGTAATTTTTCCAAATTTGACAAGTTGTAGAGAAACTGTAGCCAAGAAGAATCTAGATTGATATCCAAATCACAGAAGACTAATTATGAAGAAAACCAAGCTCCGTATATTCATGTGAAGAAAAGGAAAGAAAGGAGACATTCTAGTCTGAAGAAAACTCAAAGACGACACCATATGCGCATAGATAGAAGCCGACCATATACCGAAGCTAGTGTGCAAATACAGAAGAGGTTGTCTGACCCAAATTTTATGAGCAGAACGAAATGACTACAAATTATTAATAGATTCTTAACACAGAATAACGGAGATATAGTAAAACTAGTTTTCTATTCAATAAGGAAATAAGATGAAACTGTAAAATGCAGCGGAAAACAAGCTTGCTAGAATGATGGCGGCTTATCTCTGAGAAGAGATGTGATGGCTACGCTCATTCACAAGAAGATGGTTACAATGAGGCTCTGAAGGCCTTTTAAAATAAACAGGAATGTCAAAAACCCTAGAAATCCAAAAATATAACCCTAGGAGATGAAGCGCCAAAAGTCATGTGGGCCCTGTTTGGGTAAGTTTGTACATCAAATTCATAGGGTCATAACTTTTGCATACGATCTCCGTTTTAGGTGCACGATAGCCCATTGGAAAGGTTTAACCGAGAAGAAAAAATTCCCATTGACCCAGGTCAATGCCTTGGACAGTCACCTGGGCCCCTGTTACACATCAAAATTGCTCAGTTCGATAGTGTCGCAAGTCTCATCATTGCAAGTGTCATCATTACAAGTGTCGCAAGTGTCAAGGAAATCATACTGCCATGATGCCTATGTCATGCCTATAACGACATAAGGAGGACACTTGACACATGTCAAATACTTGATTTGGAAGAGGAGGAATGGTCAACTGGACTCATTAACTTCTTGCCATCTGAAAGAACCAAAAACTGACTTTTTTAGAGGAGAGCGTCCCCCTATACCTCCTTTAGGAGCGCTGGTGCCCCCCTTACACTGCCTGGAAGTGCTATAGCACTCTAATATCCCCTCTAAGGGAGCACTGATGAGTTCAAGAGCGCTGGCGCCCCCCTAAAACCTACTGGGGAGCATTATAGCACCCTAATGCCCCTTTTGAAAGAGCGCTGCCTATTCTGGGTAGTAGTTGGTTTGTTGAGATGAATGGGGGAAGGATCTGTTCAATCCCTGAAGGCAGTTGGATTCGAATCCCTAGTTAATCCATGATCTAAGGGATGATCCCTAACTGAAGGAGGAAAATCCTCAACTTAACCCAAGGATATCTTAGGTGGTTAAGCCTCTCCAAGGCTATATAAGCAAGCTTTCTCATGGTGAACAGGGGATGGAAATGGAGAATTACACCAAACTTATGATCTCATAAGTGGTGCTAGAATAGAGATGGAGAATTACACCAAACTTATGATCTCATAAGTGGTGCTAGAACAGAGATGGAGAATCATACCAAACTTATGATCTCATAAGTGGTAGGAGAAGGATTGGAAGAAAGAAACCTATTATCTCATAGGAAAGACACAACAGATTGAAGAAAAATCGGCGAAGCCATCATCATTTTGATCGTGGATATTTCAAGCAAGGATTAGACAAGGAGGACTTGACGAAACTGCTGCAACTCATCCATGGCTGTAAGTAATGTTTTGTCCTCATTAATATGATTTGCTTGGCCTGTTTATTTCTAATTCGTGTTGGATATCACATGAATTTGTCTCTAAGTAGATAGGTCTATTTTGGACTAATATTGATAGAGTAGGAAAGTGGTTGTACTTTCGTTTGTCTATAGGATTCATCGAAGAGCGAAAGATTGGAGCTCAACTCGAGTCGTGCAGGGACAAATGTCGATTAAAGGTACATCTTTCCTCTTTCCTCCTCATGCATTAGTTTGTGTAGACCTAAAAGGAAGTCAGTGACCATGATAAGCACTTTTTTTCTTGAGAGTTAAGAGTCTAGCTCTCAAGAGGATATCTATCTGTCCGCAGGGGGATTTTCCTTCAACAAAAATTGGCGACTCCACTGGGGATCGAATCGAAACTTTTGGTTTTGATTTTTTCTCATAGAACTTGTCTTACCTTTTGTTGTGTTTAGACCTTGTTCACCCCATATGTTTGATTTCATATGTTGATTGAATCTTTATTCCATCATACATACTCTGAATGACAAAGTTCAACAGAGTTTTAGGGTTTTTTTTTGGACTTTTTTCTGAGTTTTAGGACTCCATCGCTCCCCTGCCTTGTTAGCAGGGTGCCAGTGCTACCTTAAGGTTCTAGAAAGAGCTTTATAACACCCTGGTGTCCCTTACAGCAGAGCGCCAACCCCTTTTTGCACAAAATCTTTTCAAAATTTGTATTTTTTGAGATCCAAACCCTGTTTTTTCACTTGCTAAGCTTCTTTGTGACTCAATGATTCTTCCTTTGACCTTTGACATGCTTCCTCTTGAGAAGTAAACACCTTGTTGTTCAGATTTTATGCCTTCTTCCTTATTTTTGAGTTTTTGCTGTTGAGAGCTTGAAATCAATCCCCTGCTTTCTTCTCTCCTATCTGACTGAGCGGGAACTCTAGTGAAGGACATTAGAAGTCTGTGACTGTTCTCATTTGGTTCTTTGAGGTCATCTTGTCCAATATCTTTCTCCTTCCTTTTGCATTTTTTGTTTTTCTTTCTCTTGTTTGATCGCAAATAGGGTGTGTTGTTTGTGTGAAATCTGTTTGTGCTTGTCACAGGGTAGTTGACAGGAGAATCATCATTTGCATACAAACGACAAAAGATACATCTTAGTGATTAGTTTGCATATTAGAAGGCATTTCTGAAATGTTGTAGCATTATATTGGATCTGATTGAGGACAAAATTGATTGAGGGCATTCCTTATTAAGTGTTTGATAGTGAAAACGACTCTTTCTCTCTCCCTTAAATAGGCATTCATTGAAAAGAAACGATTGCTTATCATCTTTTATGCATTTTTTTGGGATTTGAGTCGTCATTCCATCAGTTTCACTTTCATACACCCTCTGAGTAAATAACAGCCACTAAAATCAACGCTTAACTAAAATTTATCAGAATTTTTACATCTTATTTAGCAAACCTACATTAGTTTAAGGTGTAGGGCTTTGGAATAGGTTGAAAGGATAACTTTCCAAAGATATCAAACAAACTTAGTATCTTTCGGTAGGGAGAGTCAAATCCAATTGTCATATTGGCTCGTTGGGATCCCCCTCTCACACGGGGGTTACGCACGAGGTCGCATTCAGGTGAGTTACAGAGATTATCCCTCCGTGGCCCAACTGTTTGTAGTGGTCGGATCGTATATTGGGGGTCACTGGAAGGTATACCCATGATTATGTGTGGGAGCCTTTCAAGTTGATTTCTGACTTGTTATCCTGCCCATACATTCCGATTGGACTGTCGACTATTCCCACCCAGGGGTTGACTACGAGTTGGTGACCTTAGTATCCATACTCTTTAGGGTCTCACACAAGGTGACAGTGAAGGGAACTCTCACTGTACCTAGAACAAATGTTGGTCAAACTCACTCAGGCTCCTTGGAGGGTAAATCCACAATTACTATGTGGAAGCTTGCACCAAGGTGTAAGTCCATTAAGCAAGTCGCCAATGTAACTGATCCACCCGCTCTATCCCTGCCCCTTCCTATTTTGATCTTGCGACGTTGAATTTCATCACCAACTAGTGGTTTCATCGTAGGAAGGTTTGTTTGATTGATTGCTTCTTATATTCATAACATGTGTTGTTTTTTTTACTTAGTGGACCTTAGGTCAAGTCAATGTTAATGGCATTGAATCCCAAGATTACCAATGGAGGAACCCCTTCTTCTAGGGAACCTTATACCTTTCCTTCGTTTGGAAACTTTGGTCCTCCATATGTTGCCACACTGAGTCTTCCAGGACTCACCATCAAATTACCAGTTTGGTTGTTCCCCACTCCAGTGATCCTGAATCCTCCCAATGTTTCAACTGCACCTAATACTTTAGATGTCAATACACCACCCATGCATCAACCTCATGTCGAATTTTCGCCTTCTTCACCCATTAAGTCTCCTTCCATTTCTCCTTCTTCACCTAGTGAAAGCTCTAAAGCAAGTAGCCAGGTTGATCAACAGAAGAAGAAATAGAAAGAGAAGAAAAAGAAGAGCCCGAAAAGGACCAAGTCCCCAACAACATCAGACGTTGGCTCTCAGGAACCAGTTACTGTTAATAGTACCGGGAGTGTTGATGAAATCAACAAGATTAAAATGAAGAATCTGAAACCCAAATTCCCTTGCAGCCTTTGTAAGGGTGACCACTTTCTGAGGGATTTCCCTAGTCTTATCAAGGTCTTAGAAATGTGGTCCTCCACATCATCGGCCTCTATCGGTCATGTCGATGATACCCCGTCAATTAGTGATGTTAAGGTTGGTAAGAAGACGAAAATTGTCAAGTTCCCTTGCATGTTGTTTAAAGGTGATCATTACTCTCACCTTTGTCCTCGTATGGACGAGGCTTCTTCTCTTTTGGAAAAACTTCAACCTCCAAAAGGTTATCATAAGCTTTCCCCCGACCCATCGTTAGTTGATGGTCTGATCAATCCAGTTCCATCCTCGGTCAGTCCGGTTGATCAGGTGGTTAATCTAATTTTCTCCTCGATTGAACCACAAACCCAAGTAGCTAATCCAGTTCCATCATCGATCAGCCCCGCTCTTCATCAAAAGAGTGTAACCCAAGTGGTCGATCTAGTCCTTTCCTCGGTCGAGCCCACTCTCCCGTTAGAAAGTGACACCAAAGCAGTTGATCTGTTTCCACTCGTCGACCCCATTCTTCCCTTGGAGAATGACACTCAAGTGGTCAATCCGATTCTATCATCAGTCGATCACACTCCTCCTTTAAGGAGTGCCAAAGCGATTGATCCGGTCCCTTCCTCGGTCAGTCCCACCCTTCCTATGAAGAATGCTGAAGTGGTCAATCCAAGTCCACCTTTGGTTGATCCGATCCAATCATCGGTCGATCCTACTCTCCCTCTGGAGATTAAACTCGATAATGCCCACATTTTTCTCGTTGATACAGACTCTACCATGCTGGGGGGCATTCCTCATTCTCCCGCGAAACCCCCTCCAAGTAATGAGGCCATCCTTTTTGATTGGGGTGCACTAACTGGACCTCGTCTTCCCTCTCACATTCCTTTCCATATTATAGTATAGGTTTGTGGTCGGGACGTTCCTCAAACGTTGATAGATGAAGGTGCAACTGTTAGTATTTTGTCCTCTGTTTCTTGGCATGCTTTGGGTTGTCCTCAACTTGCGCCGGTTACACATAATCTGTTAGCTTTTAATAGAAGAACTAGTCAACCTTTAGGGACCCTTCCTCAGTTTCCTGTAACTTTGGGAGGGAAAACTGTCTTTATTGATGTCATGGTAGTCCGAGAACCCTTGGATTTCGCTTTACTCTTTGGGCGGGATTATGTCTATGCTATGAAAGCTCTTGAATCCACTCTTTTCCGCGTGATATCTTTCCCTCACGATGGAAGAATTGTGACTATTGATCAACTTTCATTCATCGACCCTGACTGGATTACCTCCCTAAATGGTTCTTATATGCAAACAATATCACCCTCGCCGCATGTCAATTATGTGGTGTTGTCTCCCATGATTTCAACTTTCGATGATTTAGATCCGATAGTTGACATGGTGATTTCGTTGGTAGGGCTATTGGAGCCTAATATCCTTAACCCTGTCGCGACCCTCGACATGTGTTCCTTCCAGAGTGATTATCTTCCATCCAGTGAAGATCTCTTGGAAGCCATGACCGAGTTTTTTCCCTTGACATGGTGTCCTTCCACAAAATTCTCCTCTTGGAATCCATGATCAAGACAGAGCTACGAGCATAGTTTCTCTTCTCTGTAGCAAGCTCGTTAAAAAATGAAACAGAGGCTTTGAGCATAGTTTTTCTCTCTGTAGAAAGCTCGTTAAAAAATGAAACAGAGGCCCTGAGCATAGTTCTTTTCCTGTGTCAAGCTCATTAAAAAATGAAACAGTCATCTCTCTTGAACCTTATTTTCATCCACCCTTCTCTTTTTTCTCATCTACTAGAGAAATTGGTGATAACCTCAAAGTTGGTGCATGAATTGAAGCTTGGAGGGCATGTCTCTATCCTTTGATGATCATTCTGGAGCTAAGCCACTAGCTTTCAAGCTGGGGGCATATCGAGCTTAGTCTTTGTTCTTTCTTGTGCTCCTAAATACATGATAATGCATCTGGGTAAACTTTTATCTCTTTTTCGGACCTGTATGGATACACGAAAAAGGAACCCCTTGGAGTCTCCTTTAAGCTCTTTTCAGACTCTCTAAACATGAAAAGATTGCCGAGTGATCTTGCTTCCTTTCCCACTCGTTAAAAGGTTTGAAAGGGCATCTTTCGAGTGATAATTTATCTCTTTTTCGGCCTCGCGAGACTAACATTACGAAAAAGGACAACATTGGAGTTACCTTTAAGTTCTTTTCAGACTCTCTAAACATGAAAATATTGTCGAGCGACCTTGTTCTCTTCACACTTGTTAAAGTATTTGAAGAAAATGTCTGTTGAGTGATAGTTTATCTCTTTTTCGGTCTCATCCGGCTACTTTACGAAAAAGGAACTGAGAGAGTTCTCTTTTAAGTGTTTTTCCAGACTCTATAATCATGAAAAACCTTCGAGTTTTCTATCGTTGGACTCGTTAAAGCAAACATCGACAAGCCCATACGGGATCAAACCCTTACTTCTTCCAATTCATTAAACAAAAGGAAGAGGAACTTACCGAAGGTGAGTTATATTGAGCATGTGTTACCTTCCTCGAGCTCGTTAAATTAAAAAGAGGTACTCATCTATCTAGATGGGGGAAAAATTGAAAGAAGCAAGCCAAGCAGTTTTTGGGAACATTACCAAGTAACTCTTAGAGTCGCCCTTGAACATGGAACTTTGTCTTTGCGCACATATTAATCCATTGAACCTTTTCACGCCAATCCTTTGAGTTTCTTTTACTCCTTTGGGTCACCCGACGTAAGTCACAACATCCACTGCATCATCAAGTTTTGGTCCATGTCAAGTTTCTACTGTTGTGCCTCAATGTTCAAGGGAAGTATCCGCCTTGAGAGTCAGCCATCACAAATATCTTGCCTCAATACCCATGTCAGTCCATGTTCATTTGATCTACCAATTACATCTCTGTTCTTGTTTCATGTCATTGATGGGAGATACATCAAGGCCCTCCTTCGACGAGTCTATTCCTGTCGATTTCAACACATTATCCAGGAACTAGATTTAGAAACCAGTTAGTACTTTGGGACCTACATGCCTCAATGACAGGCCTCCTCATGTTTGACAGTGGATTTACATCATTGACCTCTGATTGGATGATTTCACAGATGTTCAACTTCATCTCATCCATTCACATTCGTTGGAATATACTAGGGTACCTTGGGAATCATTGACATCAATGGTGATTTCCCTCGTGCTTGTTAACAGTTTACATCATTGACCGGTAATCAAGTGGTTTCTACCATGTTCGACATCAGTACAACTATTCACATGGTTAGATTCGTACTACATCGGGATCAGTAAGAAAAATCCCCTTGTGGACAGGTAGATCTCCTCTTGAGAGCTAGACTCTTAACTCTCAAGACAGAAAGTGCTTATCATGGTCACTGACTTCCTTTTAGGTCTACACAAACTAATGCATGAGAAGGAAAGAGGAAATATGTACCTTTAATCGGCGTTTGTCCCTGCACGACTCGAGTTGAGCTCCAATCTTTCGCTCTTCGATGAATCCTGTAGACAAACGAAAGTACAACCACTTTCCTACTCTATCAAGATTAGTCCAAAATAGACCTATCTACTTAGAGACAAATTCAAGTGACATCCAACATGAATTAGAAAGAAATAGGCCAAGCAAATCATATTAATGAGGAAAAACATTACTTACAGCCATGGATGAGTTGCAACAATTTCATCAAGTCCTCCTTGTCTAACCCTTGCTCGAAAGATCCACGATCAGAATGATGATGGCTTCGCCGATTGTTCTTCACTCTGCTGTGTCTTTCCTATGAGATCATAGGTTTCTTTCTTCCAATCCTTCTCCTACCACTTATGAGATCATAAGTTTGGTATGATTCTCCATCTCTGTTCTAGCACCACTTATGAGATCATAAGTTTGGTGTAATTCTCCATCTTTGTTCTAGCACCACTTATGAGATAATAAGTTTGGTGTAATTCTCCATTTCCATCCCCTGTTCACCATGAGAAAGCTTGCTTATATAGCCTTGGAGAGGCTTAACCACTTGAGATATCCTTGGGGTAAGTTGAGGATTTTCCTCCTTCAGTTAGGGATCATCCCTTAGATCATGGCTTGACTAGGGATTCAAATCCAACTGCCTTCAGGGATTGAAGGGATCCTTCCCCCATTCATCTCAACAAACTAACTACTACCCAGAATAGGCAACGCTCCCTCAAAAGGGGCATAAAGGCGCTATAACGCTCCCCAGTAGGCTTTAGGGGGGTGCCAATGCTCTTGAACTCATCAATGCTCCCTTAGAGGGGCTTTCAGAGCACTATAGCGCTTCCAGGCATTGTAAGGGGGGCGCCAACGCTCCTAAAGGAGGTATAGGGGGGCGCTCTCCTCTAAAAAAGTCAATTTTTGGTTCTTTCAGATGGCAAGAAGTTCATGAGTCTAGTTGACCATTCCTCCTCTTCCAAATCAAGTATTTGACATGTGTCAAGTGTCCTCCTTATGTCGTTATAGGCACGACATAGACATCATGGTAGTATGATTTCCTTGACACTTGCGACACTTGTAATGACGACACTTGCGACACTATCGAAGTGAGTAATTTTGATGTGTAACAGCCCCAAATCCCAAAATACATCGTTTATGGCCTCAAAATGACCCCGAAAGTTTGGAACTCGAAAAACTACCGAAAAATTGCCAAAGTGGAAAGTTGTTTTTCGAGCCATAGGAATAGGTGTGTGGCCACCGATATCCACTGTGATCAATCATCCCTCCTTAGGAAGAAATGGTCTCCATTGCATTTATTTCCCCCATCAGATGGGGAAATTTATGTTGAATTTGGCCCCAGGTGAGCCACTTGCTTTGGTGCAGGAGTTTCCCTGCTTTAAAGACTCGATAAAGTTGGATCCTTTGCTGTTGAGTGCCCTTGATCTGTGTGTCCACAATCTGATGACTGGATTCCTATTGTATGTAGTTGGGGTTGAGCTCTTTTGGTGTCAGTTGTTCTGCTACTTCTGAGGTGTCCAATAATGGTGGGAAATAAGGTCGAAGGAGATCCATGTTGAACACTGGGTGCAGGCCAAGGAAAGGAGGAATGTTGAGCTCAAAACCATTATCCCCCACACCCTTGGTGATGGTTTACGGCCCATAATGGAGTGGGAGAAACTTCTGATGGATTCATGTAAGGATTTCTTTCTGCAAGTGCAACCAAACTTTGTCTCCCACCTAAAACTTATGTGGCACCCGATGTTGATCATGGTGCTGCTTGTACTTGTCATTGGAATTTTGTAGGATATCTTGAACCTATTGGCATATGTGTTGGATGCACTCAATGAAACAGGTGGATTTGTCAGCTTCAGTTGGAGTAGGAGGTGAGTCAGTCGAGGTGACTGCAAGGGTGTTGGCAGCCAATTCAATTTTTTCTATTGTCCTATAAGCTGCCTACACCTATGTCTTCTGAATTTCAAATTGTCATCGCATTTTGCAAATAGACGATATTTTCATTTCTTGCGACACTTGCAAATTGGTCTCAATTTAGTTTTCACGACTGTAAGCGTGAAAACTCCTCCATCGTTATTTGAACTGTCATGATTTTTTCATTGATATTCTGAATGGCACATACCTTTGTTTTATCATTATGTGGCTAAAAGGAATTTTCAAACTATGCCTATTTGGATGTTCTTACTTTGATTGCGCAACTTGATTTTATTAAACTGGTAAGGCATTGAGCATATAGGTTTATATTGTTTGGGACTTGCCTAGTCATCAAATTGCATGAAGGTCATGTTTTATTTTGTTTTTATATATATGATGTGATTATTTATAGCTCTTGGCTTGTCAATTTTATGAAATCAATTGTCACAATGGTTTTAAAATGTTTGATTACACATTTATGCAACAATCGCGTGGTTAACATTTGGTTTGATTTCACATTGAATATTCATGGTTTGATATATTATAATAGTGCATTGGTATACCATCCACCGTTTAATTCTTTGGTTGGCCGAATGATAAGGTTTTGAGCTATGTTATGATTGATTGAACAAAGGATTAATTGGTGGTTGTACTTCATCATTACTATTATGCATGGAAGTGAATAATCCCACCACCCTCGCATGCGCACATTAATGCTTCCCCTTTGATCGTTCATAGTGGTTAGACCGAATGACTCTGCTCCTGTGTGCTGGTGTTTTCGAACCAAACCCTTACCATGTGCTCGCACCATGGCTCCAGTCGTGAGGGTTGAACCCAATGGTAGCCAGGCTATGTTGATGTTCGACAGTGCCCGCAGCGACCTCGAGGACAATGGGTGGCTCCCATTCATACAAAAGTTTGATGGTTTTAACCTCTGCGTTGCCCGACAATTCATTTTAACCTTTGATGGCTGTCGAGCCGAGGTCGATGATGTTCAATTGCAAATTGACGAGCAATTTGTAAGTCTTGCTACGGGTTTCCCTGTCATTGGACAACGATGGTCCAAGAAATGCAAAGTGGAAGAGGTCCCTTGGACACTACTCTTCCAGTCGCGTAAGGTTAGCTCCTGTGATAAAGGTTTGCCTGTGAACATGCTCAAGCAACATTGACACGATTTGCTGATGATAATCAAACAATTTATCACCTGCGAGGGTCGGTACGGGTTTGTTTTCTTACACCACCTTCGTTTTCTTATGGTTTTCATGGGCTATGAGCTCAATATGCCTTACTATCTGCTTAGAAGCCTATTTAAAATGTCTAAGAAATACAAAAGGAACCAGGCTGATAGCAGCCTCTTTCACAATGGGTTGGTTAAAATGATTGTTGTCTGTCATTTGGGGTTACATGGAGACTGTTGGAACGATTTCCTTGGACACAATAATTTTGAAGATTCAAACCTCCACAGGTTGACAAACCAATGGTGAGCGAGGGCAAGTCTGTACCCCTGGTACCCTACAGTATTCTGTTACCTAAACCCTTACCCGACTCACCTATCAACCTATCCCACTCTGTGACCAAGGATGTCGAGACTGTTAAGCCTGTGGGAAAAAAGCCTAAAGCCAAACCCACTGCAAACACCAAAGGCAAAAAGAATGCTCGTATAATCTCTTGAATGGCAAGGAACAAGCCGAAACCTCCTGTCAACCCTGACCCTATCGTATTAAGTGAAGACTCCGACTCGGAAGTTGAGCATTTCCTGGCTAGTGAATATCCCTATTTGGAAGGTTTGTGTGCCAAACCCTCATGTGACTTCGTGTCAAACCTACCACCTTGCTTGCAAAACGACCCTAGCTACCCAGGCATTAAGCTGCCTTGTGAAACCCCCGGTCACTCATCAAAACCCTCTCCTTCTCTGCCTCAACCTACAGTGCCATCCTATGATCAATGTAGCTCATGGTTAGAGAGGTATTATCTTGATGTGCCGATGCTGCAGTCGAGAATTCACTCTTTGGAGGACCAAGTTGCACGATTTTCCAGTCAAAAGGCTAAGTTGCAAGCCACTGATAAGAAACAGAGGACGACAGGCTCTATTTTGTTTAAAAATGTGGAGTCAGCTACAACGGTCGTGAATTCAAAGTTGGCATAGTTTGAGCAGCCTCACTAGTATGTTCTATCATTTGTTTATATAACGAATTCGAATTCTTTGAATAGTTCCGTCTACAACGTGGATTTGCTCTGTCACATTATATGCATTATGTACATAGTTTTGTTTTGATAAATCAAATTTCATTTTCCCAGTTTAGCTTTGATTGGATTTCCTTCGATTTGATTGATCGTGGTATGGATTGGATTGGTTTGATTTAGCTTAAATTGGATGCTCTGCTGTCAATTGAAGTCATTGGTATCTATTATAAACACAAGTTGTTTCTCATATTCGATTATGAACACAATCGCATTTTGTTTTGATTTCGTTATAATGTATATGCTATGTTTGGCGATGATTGTGATATGGTTAACTGTTACGGTTTTATGTACATATGACTTTCGACCAAGCTCGAATACAGCTTGGATTATGTTTTATATGCACCCAAATCATGAATAGATACGAATCATAACAATTATACCCAGTCGGTTGATTCACGTTGGTTTACTCCACCATGTTATCAGTTCGATTCATATTGCAATGAATATACTGTTTAAATTTGATTTGAGGAACGAAAGTGACTATACCCAAGATCACGATTTGTTTCTATATTTAACTCAGTCATGATTTGTTTCAATTGTTGCCTAGTTTATGATTATCACTTCTGTCGATCTGATGATGGTTGTGATCACTATTTGATCCTGTCTGTTGATTGTGTAACGCTCAGCAATTGAAATCTATGGCGAATTTTGGTTGATGCTGTTATGAATGTTTACCCATAATCGTAACAGTCTTTCCATCTTTGTATTTAATTAAAACAACATGAATCTTATGCTACATTGTTATAGCCATAACAAATGGATTATGATTGTGTTGGATTAGATCGTATCTCATACGGTATGACTCACTATTAATTTCATTTGATATGAAATAGTCTTGTTACGGTTTGACCCTATTTTATGGTAAAAGAAAAACAGAGTATTCTTATCCCTGTTTCGATTGAATCACTTCTGATTTTGTTTAATTTGAATGATAAAATCATTTGAATCATTAGTGATTCATTTTTAATGTTTATTGAAAAAAAATTGGATTTGATTCTTTTAAAAAAGATTTGATTCGATTTCTATCTGATCCTATATGTTATTTTAGACTAGCTATAGAATCAGATGATTCTGTAGCTAAGTCTGTAGAATCAAATTCTTATTGTTTTGTTGATGAAATACCTTTCTAACTTGATATTTTTGGTCTATTGCAGATAAATTCGAACTTGCAGTGGATTTGATGAGCAGTTAGGGGATATTTCAAATATTCCACTTGCATTTTAGTTTCCTAGTTTAGTTGATTTTTGGGATATCTCCCAGATTATGTAAAACAGTTTGATATTATCCACAGGGAGGTTTTACCCTGTGGAGAGACTTATATATACTTATGATTTTTGTAATAATGTTCATCCTCATTCGTGGGAGAACAAGGATATGGAGTTTTAATACAGACTGAGGCAAAATTTGGTGTTTTGTTACAGCTTTAGCTTCTCATTATATCAACATTTTGTTTCATATTGTGTATATCAATTTGTATATGGTTAATGACTACTTTAGCTATCTTAATCATGTGCAAATGATATAATTTAATCACTGTAATCCATATCTGATTTCTTCTAATATCTAAAAAACATAGCAATTGCTTAGTTCAGTTTGTGAACGACAGATTTCTCTTCTTCATGAGTTGAATTATTAAATATAAGTTTTTGCATAACAGGTTTCCCTTATTGCAGAGATTTATAAATCATATAATTGTTATGATTTTTTATGGCTTGTTTGTCCTGTAAACAACTCAAAGAGAAGCACAACTTATCGTTTACGAGAAGCTTTTGGATTAACCGGTGCGAGTTTACTGCCTCCGACCAGCTTCGAAGTCATCATATGCAGGACAAATTAGGAGCGTTTTCAGGTCAGTTAGTCGCTTGTTTGTTTACTATTTTTTATTAGTAGTTTAGTTCAGATATTAGTATAGGTAGAATTAGTATATTAGATTGTTTAATTTCAGTAAATATATTAGATCGTTTAATTTCATTAATTTTATTTCTTATTCATAAAATAAAAAAAAATAAAAAATATCTCTGGCTGTCTTAGGACAGAAAGCATATGAGTTTTACAGGTTTTATTTAAATCTACCAGCTGTGTATATTGTATATTTGTGAATAAGCTGTATTATAACTAGTAGCTAGACGGTTAATAAGTAGAGTTAGTGTAATAGTAATTAATAGAATAGTTAGTGTAATTTGTATTTAGTTTTAGTTTACATAGTAGTTTGTTTTAATTAGTATATTAGTTTGTTTTTATTGTTAGTTAGTTTAGTTTCTTTTATTTTAGTTTTAGTTAGTTTGTTTAGTTAGTTTTAAGTTTGTTTTTTTTGTTTTAGTTAGATTAGTTAGTTTAGATTAGTTTTCTCTTTGGTTTTCATAGGACCTTAGAGCGGCCAACGGAGCCGTTAAACCTGTCAGGGTGGTTCATTCCAAATGGCTTGGATTATTTAGACAACCCCGGACCGGTTCCACTCTCTCAGTTGACGGATGGACAATTTCGCCCGTCAACAAATGGCACTAGAAGGAGGGCCTGAACTTAATTAATGGCACGAGGCGGTCGCAAGACTCCTCCCCCCCCTAATCGATCACCTATAGTGACTAGGAGCCATTCACAAGATAATATTCCCCCTCAAACAAGAACTACTTCAACCAAAGATCCGTAGATCACAGTTGAGCCAACAACCCCTAATCCTACAGGTGGCGACACCCAAGAGATTATCCGTCAGTCTCTTATTAAAACACACAGTGCCTTAGCTTGTCTTAGGCAACCAAACCATCCGTGGGGTCAACCTTTAGACTTCTCTGATATCAGAGAACAGTTAGGTGATATAAGCCTCACTGTGAATCCTACAGATCCAAACAAAAATCCTATTTTAGGAGGATCTGGGATACCTCCTTCACCACCTCCCTCATCTCCTTCCTCTTCTAGGGGATATTCCTCTTCAGACGAAGGCAACTCACCTTCTCAGCCTTCCACACCCATTACCCCAATGGCAAATCAGAACAACCCTGCTAGACCTTGGTTGGACCAGGATGCTGTAGCTGTACCTGGAGCCCAGCACCCTTTACCTAAGCACCCGGAGAAATGGCTTCCCAAGTTTGATCCCGATTCAAAACAGATAGCTGAAGATCATATCAAAAAATTTATGTTAGCTATCAGACTCCGTAATGTTGAACATGAAGATGTTGTCTGTAGTTTTTTCCCTTATACTTTTAAGGGTAATGTGTCCACTTGGTACTTTGCCCAACAACCCCATACCATCATGTCTTGGGAAAAGTTTGAGTCATGCTTTTTGGAAAAATTCAGAGATGGTAAACCTCTGGAAGTCTTAGTCATGGATCTTTCGAGCTTAAAAATGAACCCAAAAGAAAAAGTTAAAGATTTTAATCAAAGATTGTTAACGCTTAAAAAGTGAATCCCTGCAGATTCTATGCCTGCTGAGAGTCTTGTAATAGCTTACTAC
>SNQJ01S0001565.1:165396-182143 GCA_010110895.2 Picea sitchensis
TTTCTTATTCATAAAATCAAAAAAAGTCAAAAATATCTCTGGTTGTCTTAGGACAGAAAGCATATGAGTTTTACAGGTTTTATTTAAATCTGCCAGCTGTGTATATTGTATATTTGTGAATAAGTTGTATTATAACTAGTAGCTAGACGGTTAATAAGTAGAGTTAGTGTAATAGTAATTAGTAGAATAGTTAGTGTAATTTGTATTTAGTTTTAGTTTACATAGTAGTTTGTTTTAATTAGTATATTAGTTTTTTTTTATTGTTAGTTAGTTTAGTTTCTTTTATTTTAGTTTTAGTTAGTTAGTTTAGTTTGTTTTAAGTTTGTTTTTTTTGTTTTAGTTAGATTAGTTAGGTTAGATTAGTTTTCTCTTTGGTTTTCATAGGACCTTAGAGCAGCCAACAGAGCCGTTAAACCCGTTAGGGTGGTTCATTCCAAACGGCTTGGGTTATTTAGACAACCCCGGACCGGTTCCACTCTCTCAGTTGACGGACGGACAATTTCGCCCGTCAACAAAGGGGAAGTGAAACATCTATGGGACCCAATGGTTGGAATCCCAACCCCACCTGAAAGGGGTTATGGTTGGTTGAGCTATGATGGACATAGGGAAGACTCTCATCCCATGTGCGAGGGTTCTTGGAATTATACATGCATAGGATATGCATAATCATTCAATTTACGACCTCAGTTTGGCCATCTATCTCGGGGTGGAAGGTCGTGGATTTGGTGAGATTGGTGTCCAACAATGACCAGAGGCTTGACCACAATGTGCTGAGAAATCGATTGTCCCGATTTGAAACAATGGTTTGTGGGATTCCAAAATGTACCTAGACTCATTCAAATAAGAGCTTGGCATTGGCCTCTGTTGTGATGCTCTTCTTACAGGAAACCATAATCTCCATCTTAGAAAAGCGATCAACAACCACAAAAACACAGTCATTTCCTCGTTTGGTGGACGGGAGGCCTGACATGTAGTCCATTGAGATGGATTCCCATGGCCCGTTAGGAGTAGGAAGAGGAGTGTACAGGTCATGTTTCTTAGTGGTCGGTTTGGGAATAGCGCAAGCAATACAGGACCTGACATACTTGTTGACTTCCTGTCGAAGTTTCAACCAGTAGAAATTTTTTTATAACATCACCACTATCTTTTCGACACCGAACTGTCCTGCAACTAGACTATAGTGGAATTTCCAGATCAGCTTGGCTCACTCGCTTGATGGAATGTAGATATGGCATAGACAACACAACAACCCATCCTGAAGATGGAAATTATCGAAAACTTCGTTTTCACCCAACATTTGGTAGGTGGTGGCGAAGTTCGGGTCTATCTCGTAGAGTTGGGGCCAACCAGAGGTCTCATGGATGCAAGAGTCTAGCACCGTGGTGAGTGCCACGACTGGAGGTCTACTGAGGCAATCAACGACGTGGTTGGTGCTTCCTATTTTATACTTGATGTTGAGTTGGAATTGCTGCAAGTATGTGGACCACTTTTGATGGCGGTCATTCTGCAGTTTGCCTTATGTCTGCATGAACTGCAGTGGCTTATGATCAATTTGGATGACTGTGTCTCCACTAACATCAGGCTTGCACAATGGAGTACATTTATTTGTCATAAGTAGGTTACTTATGGACAACATCTGATAGTGTCTCACTATGATAGGCCACGGAGTGGCCGTGCTAAGTGAGAACGGTACCCACAACATAGTCTGAAGCATTTTTATCGATCTCAAAGGGTTATTGCAGGTCTGGTAGTGAAAGTACTGGGTTGAGAACAAGCACTTCTTCAAATCACTGAACGCAAATTTATCCTTACCACCACCCCTGATTATTTGGCTGAGGGCCCATGCAATATGGGAGAATCCCAACACGAACCTGCGGCAGAATTGGCAAGGCCCAAGAAGCTATGAAGCTCAGTGAGTGTGGTTGGGGTTGGCCAGTCACGGATGAGTTGGATCTTGGCTGGATCCACATGTACATCATGCTGATCAATGATGTAACCCAGGTAATGGACCCTGTCCATGCCGAAGGAGAATTTTTCCAAGTTGGCGTATAGCTTGTGCTGTCACAGGGTGTGCAGAACCTGTTGAATATGTTGCAAGTGTTCTGCCCAAGTCTTGATGTAAATGAGAATGTAATCCAGATACACCACTACAAAATTATTGGTGAATGGTCACAGGATATCATCCATCATCCTCATGAAAGTGGCTAGAGAATTTGTCAAAGCAAAGGGCATGACCAACCATTCAAAAAGGCCTTCCTTTGAATTGAAGGTGGTCTTTCATACATCTTTCTATTGTATCGGGATCTGGTGGTAGCCAGACTTAAGATCAATCTTACTGAAGTATTTGGCCCCCGTGAGTTGATCAAGGAGGTCGTCGATTTGGGGAATCGGGTACCGGTTTTTTACTTTGTTTTTATTGAGAGTCCGATAATCAATGAAAAGTCGCTAGGTTTCATCTTTATTTTGTACCAACATGATTGGGCTCCCACAAGGTGATGAGCTGGGACGAATGTGCCCCTTGTGGAGCATTTCTTGGATCTATCACTTGATCTCCTCATTCTCTAACAGAGAGTGGCGATAGACTGGACCATTGGGCAGTGGTGCGTCGGGGATAAGATCGATGGGGTGCTTGACCTGACAGTGCAGAGGTACCCCAGTAGGTGAGGAGAAGATATCTGAGTATTCTTTCACGACCTTATCTACTTACTTCTATTGTGTGGAGAGGTCATCCGTAGAGACCCTAGATGTGGTTGTGATCTTTCGCTCATTCTGAGAGCGAATCACAAAGAAGAAAAACTTCCTCGTCTAAGAGATGACCTTCCTGCATTGCTTGGAAGAGATCAAGGAAATAGCACTAGGTGGGACTACCTTGGGTATCCTGTACAATTTCCTATTCAAAGTAATAATAACAGTATGAGGCCTAGACTCATATACAACATGACATTTCCATAAATAAAGTTTTCCCAAAAGAAAATAACAAACTTCGAGAGGAGCAACATCACACAATACCTCGTCTTTGAAGGGCTTGATGTCATATGATAGTGGGCACTGTTGGCTAATGCGTATATCGCTTCCTTGGAGTAACCATCCAATGGTGTATGGTTGTGGGTGCGGCATTGTAGGCAGGGCCAACCAATTGACGACCTCTGCTAAGATGAGGTTCTTCTGGCTACCGCTATCAATGATGAAGTGCAACAGGGTGCCTTTTACCCACATCTGTGAATGGAAGAGGCGCTCGCCTTCTTCTGGCTCGTCTAGTTCACCAGGCTGGAGCTTGGTGGTAGCAACTGTTGGAACAAATATTGAAATTTTGGCTTTCGGTAGCTTAGGAGGAAAAAATTTATAGTGTTTAGCTACCGAAAGTGTAGGCTTTTGGTAGCTTAAATCTCAAGTTTCATATGCCCTTAGCTGTCGAAAGTGTATCGGTCGAGACTAAGCATTTAAGCGTCACACATCAAGCCACATGGAGGAAGAGCTCATGAGGAGGCAAAAAAATAAAAATAAAAATGCAATAAACGGAAATAAAATCACTTAAATGAGGTTTTGCAAGATGCCACGTCACCATTTCGAAGTTTTGGCCATCAGAGGTTTGGTCGACGTAAAACCACTACTCTATTTCCCGAAACCCGAAATCCCGAAATCGGGGTTTCGGGACTTTTGGTGGCTTACAGAACTCTGAAATTGCATTGTTAGCTGCCAAAATCCAGGACTTTCGGTGGCTAACAGAACCCTATTTTCGGCCTGTTAGCTGTCGAATCGCAGATTTGTTTTTAGTGGATAAAATGCCTCAGCAAAAAATAAGTTTTCTCAGTCACGGAGAGGTCGTTTTGCTCGCTCAAATGGTTGATTGACATATACAGATCCTAATATTTCCAGTGGTTCATTCAGAGTTTCATTTGGATCTTGGGAAGGCAGTCAAAATTCCCCCGAAAGATGAGGTTTGTTTTTAGAAATGTGGCATTTTTTACTGTACTGAGTCATCATTTTCAAATGATGATTATGAGCGACTCGAGTATAATTTTGAGAAATGGTTGGAGGTTTTTGTGCCTAACACATCAGAGATCAATAAACTCCCTCATTTTTTCTACATGTGTCACATATTGGGAGAATCAAATCCATCTTCGTGCCCTAATTTTCGGATCTCAGAATTTCCCCGTTTGACACATGTTTTTGAAAGGAAGATCTGGGGAAAATGGAAATGGATCTCAGGAAACCGAGAGAGGGTTTTTCTCAGAAACAAAATATGAAAAAAAACCTCTTTCATTTAATACACAGCCATCATGATTCAAGATATACAGAACCATAACCGCAGCCCCAGTTTTCAGCAGTTTGGCCTATTTTCTATGGCAGAAACTTTCCAAAATTGATGGCAACTGTTGTTATCTTTTGGAGGATTTCGACCTCACTACCTACATGAGATACCTGTTCATTTATAAAGTGGATTCTTTGGTAATTGGAATCGTTTTTCAGTTATTCAACAAAGTACTTATATTATTATATCTTCTTGAAGAAGAAAAGGAGGGGGGAACAACCCGAGAGCCTTTTGGAGGCTGGGTTTGTAATGTATTCCTTTTCAGCAAATATAGAACAGAATGCCAAGAGATTCTACACCTTGTCACTGTCTAATTTTGTCTTCTTCCTGTTTTATTGCTTCTGAAGTTTTCATCACTTCTCTTTCTTCCTTCCATTCATTAATTCAGCTTGTAATGGTTACAATTCAGTGATACTTCTGCTGTAGCTAATTTAAAGCGTTCCGTAAAGTACAGTTTTTCCTCTTTTTCCGTGAGTAGAACAAGACCTGAATCTTAATTGTTTTTCCTTATTTACAAGTTTTATTTGTTCATAGATTTTCCTCTGTCTTGCTATGAGTGAGACAAGACCTGTGTTCAGATATTTGAAGTTTGGTGTTATTTATTCCATTGAAATAAAGATTAGACCTACCAAAATTAGATACCTAACTCTTCGTTTCAGTCTTCTTCATCTCCTATCCTCTATCCATCTTCTTTATTAAATCAATTAGACAAACAATGTCATGCCTCTTCGTTTCTGATCTATAAATGAGTGAAGGGCATGTTTCAGACCTAGTTCTAAGAGCCTCTTATGACTGATCAATCAACAAATTTTATTTCATTTAAAATGTGCTAAGGCTTGGCTCTATTACATCCTAGAGTCAACTCTTGCAAAAACATTTTCTGGCGACGTTTCTGGGGATGGAGGAACGAAGCTATCTTCCCTGGGATACGACAAAAAGTTTAGATCTATTCCTTGATGGTGAACAAGGGATAGGCATTCAATTGGCTTTTATCATTCACCTGGCGACTCCTTGGTTCGAAGACTCTATAAGATTCACTGGTGACTCCACTGGTCTCAAAATGTCGAATTCGTTTGCTGCTCGGATTGCTGCAAGGTTTGCTCCTCTGGACTTTACAAATGTTTATGGTTTTCCAAGCACTATTATAGACATTAAAATTTGGGAATATGTCCTTCTGAAATTTGGAGGATATGTGGACGACAATCCTGCTCAACACTTGTTTGAATTCCACAAGCTCATGGATGAATTAAATGTACATCATGAATATGTCCTCATGAAATTGTTTATGTTTTCATTGGAAAAATATGCTAGACTTTGGTATAAATCTTTACCCCATTCCAGTATTCCTTCATTGAAAGATTTTCACATACTTTTTCATCAACATTGTAAAAGAATCTACTTAGCTGAAATACTTTTTGAAGATTGTTGTAATATAGAATTCATAAGACAAAACGATCAAACAAATCCTCTTGAAGAGGAGGAAGAAATATCAAAAATTTCTCAAGTTGATGAAGATGATCAGTATGAGGAAGAGTTGGCTCATAAAGAAGCTGGGTCTTGTGAACATACTCAAGAAGAAAATATTCAGCATCACAATCAACCTGCAGAAGAAGAGATAGACCTACTCCTGAACAGCTATGTTACAACCCCTACTCACACAGATTTGCAACTTTCACACAGTCCCGGATATGAGTGTCAAACTTCTTCCATTTATGAAGATGTAAATATGTTTTTAAATGATGACAGTCATGTATTTGATGGAACTTTACAGGAAGTTAGTGAACCTATTTATGATGATTTCCTGCCAGGAGATCAAATTTTAGACTCTGTTTTGTTTCATGAAAAAGATATGGTTTCCATGTTTAATGATCCTGAAGAAAGTTTGTTGTTCGAGAATGCTTTAGACTGTGGTTTGCAGAAGTATGATACTGAAATAAACAGTATGCTAGAGATAGTAACAGAGTTTCCTTTGCTTGAGAGATCCACAGTTGATGTCCCGATTTTTTGGCTGACTGATGACCCTCTTGAGTTATCTACTAAACCTAAATATGATGAGTATAGTGATGATTATTTCATCGTTTCTGTAGAACAACTTGCTGCAGATTTTTCATGGAGGGATGAGGGTCTTCAGACAAGATTGTGCCATGATTTTGGAGATGCCATTGCAAATGATATTGAAGGGTGCTGAGATATTCTCTTCGAGAATGATCCTGAGCATTATAAATCAGAACATAGAGTAGTCCTTGATGTTTTAAAACCTCAGGACCATATATTTTTCCAAGATCCTTTTGTTGATATTTTAGATTCATTTAATGGAGGAGTATGCTATGTCATGGATATTTTGTCACAAGAATCGATGAAAGGTTTGAAAATTCATGATCACCAACAGGTCATATGGGAGTTGTCAGTTTCATTTTTCAACCTGTTCAAAGAAAGTGTGAGAAAATTTCAAATAAGTAGACAATTATTGGAATGGCTTCACTGGCATTTTCGTATCATTTGATTCAGTGGGAATTTTTCAGTAGTTAGAGTAGGTGATGTATATAAATAATCTTGAATTCGAGCATTAGATTACAGCGGTGGTTTTCAATATGTTTTCAGTTCAGTTTTGAATCTAGTATGGTTTTGTTTTAAAGCATTACGACTCCATAGCCCAATGAATGAACAAGCAGTTTTTGTTTTGGAAAGCTGCAAGTAAAGTGACAGGGTTCAGAGTTTGATAAAGATGATTTCAAGTCGCCCAATGGATGAAGGAACGTGGTCTAATGTTCTTGGCACTTTACAGGAAAGCACCATCCCTAGATGGAGCCTATGTTGGAACATATATTGAAATTTTGGCTTTCGGTAGCTTAGGAGGAAAAAATTTATAGTGTTTAGCTACCGAAAGTGTAGGCTTTCGGTAGCTTAAATCTCAAGTTTCATATGCCCTTAGTTGCTGAAAGTGTATCGGCTGAGACTAAGCATTTAAGCGTCACGCATCAAGCCACATGGAGGAAGAACTCGCGAGGAGGCAAAAAAATAAAAATAAAAATGAAATAAATGGAAATAAAATCACTTAAATGAGGTTTCACAAGATGCCACGTCACCATTTCGGAGTTTCGGCCATCGGAGGTTTGGCCAACGTAAAACCACTGCTCTGTTTCCCAAAACCCAAAATCCCGAAATCGAGGTTTCGGGACTTTCGATGGATTACGGAGCTCTGAAATTGCACTGTTAGCTTCCGAAATCCAAGACTTTCAGTGGCTAAGATACCCCTGTTTTTGGCCTGTTAGTTGCCGAATCACAGATTTGTTTTTAGTCGATAAATTTCCTCAGCAAAAAAATAGTTTTTTTAGTCGTGGAGAGGTCGTTTTGCGCACTCAAATGGTTGATTGACATCTACAACTCCTAAGATTTCCAGTGGTGCATTCATATTTTCATTTGGATCTTGGGAAGGTAGTCAAAATTCCCCCGAAAGATGAGGTTCGTTTTCAGAAATGTGGCATTTTTTACTGTGTTGAGTCATCATTTTCAAATGATGATTCTGAGCTACTCGAGTATCATTTTGAGAAACGGTTGGAGGTTTTTTTGCCTAACACATCATAGATCAATAAACTCCATCATTTTTCCTACAGGTGTCACATATTGGGAGAATCGAATCCATTTACGAGCCCTAATTTTCGGATCTCAGGAAACCGAGAGAGGTTTTTGCTCAGAAAAAACATATGAACAAAAAATGCTTTCATTTTATACACAAATGTCACGATTCAAGAGATACAGAACCATAACCGCAACCCCATTTTTCAGCAGTTTGTCCTATTTTCTGTGGCAGAAAGTTTCTGAAATTGATGGTAACTGTTGTTATCTTTTGGAGGATTTCGACCTCACTACCTACATGAGATACCTGTTCATTTCTAAAGGGGATTATTTGGTAATTGGAATCATTTTTCAGTTATTAGACAAAGGACTTATATTATTGTATCTTCTTGAAGAAGAAAAGGAGGGGGGAACAACCCGGGAGCCTTTTGGAGGCTGGGTTTGTAATGTATTCCTTTTCAGCAAATATAGAACAGAATGCCAAGAGATTCGACACCCTGTCACTATCTAATTATGTCTTCTTCCTATGTTATTGTTTCTGAAGTTTTCATCACTTCTCTTTCTTCCTTCCATTCATTAATTCAGCTTGTAATGGTTACAATTCAATGATACTTCTGCTGTAGCTAATTTAAAGCATTCTGTAAAGTGCATTTTTTCCTCTGTTTTGTCGTGAGTAGAACAAGACCTGCATCTTAATTGTTTTTCCTTATTTACAAGTTTTATTTGTTCATAGATTTTCCTCTGTCTTGCTATGAGTGAGACAAGACCTGTGTTCAGATATTTGAAGTTTGGTGTTATTTCTTCCATTGAAATAAAGATTAGACCTACCAGAATTAGATACCTAACTCTTTGTTTCGGTCTTCTTCATCTCCTATCCTCTATCCATCTTCTTTATTAAATCAATTAGACAAACAATGTCATGCCTCTTCGTTTCTGATATATAAATGAGTGAAGGGCATGTTTCAGACCTAGTTCTAGGAGCCTCTTATGACTGATCAATCAACAAATTTTATTTCATTTAAAATGTGCTAAGGCTTGGCTCTATTACACCCTAGAGTCAACTCTTGTGACAACATCAACGGTGGCACTAGGTTCCATGTCAATGATCCATCTTCCCCTTTCTAGTTCTGACTCAGATTCAAATCTCGCATCTGATTCAGAGGATTTCACTTCAGCCACCAACGACTGTTTTGAGTGGCATTCAACAATGTTATGCCAAGGGATCTTATGGAAGTTGCACCAATTCTCGGTGTCTTTATTTGTCATTATAGTGTCCTTCTTTTCTTGTGGCTTGGAATGGTTGTCCTGATACTGTCCATCTTTGCACTATCTTTTTTTTGGTGGGTTGAGGCCTCCCTTTCCTGGATTTTGTTGTGAGGGGTTCCCAGGCCCAAATTTCCACGTCTTTTGTTTGAGCTTCTGCTCGATTTTGATGACATATCACTAGGCCACGCCCAAGGACGAGATGTCTAGAAATTACATTTCGGTTTATATGTATCTATGCAGAGCACCGTGATACTTGAGCACCAGATTTCTCTCTAGATATTTGATACCCAGCTTGGTGCACAAGGTATGGAAGATATTTGTGAACTCTGGCACTGCTTGGTCTCTTTCTTGCCGTAGTGTGGTCCATTTGGTATACAAGTCGTCATAACTTTCGACAGGGTAGTATTGTTCCTTAATAACATCCCTGAAGGATTCTGAGGTGGTCATGACTATAAATAATGAGGGTTCATCTGTTGCTCGCATAAAGTTTCCCACCAATCTTTGACATGGGGAACAACTTTGAGGAGTGAAAAAGTAGTCTTTTCTCTATTCGAAAAGTTATGTACAGAAAAATTCCCTTCTAGTAGATTGAACCACTTGTCTATAGAATCTGCGTCTATCTGACCTTAAAATACATGAATATCGAGGTTGATTTGTACCTTCAAGGGGGCAGTGCTTCCGCTCGAAGAAGATGTGTCACCCGTTGGTAGCCGTCGAAGGATTTGCATGAAACTATCCATCATCTCGTTCCTCTGTTGCATGAGGGCTTCCTTAAGAAACATTTTGAAAGGATCTCTTGTCTCGTCATATTTATTTTCTCCTGCCATGAGAGGTCGCTTGGGCATGCGAGAGCTTTTGTCCTCAAGATAAACAAGCTGGAGACCCAATTATTTGTACTCTATCCTCTCTAGGGTCATGCATTAAGATGAAAAGGAGCAGACCGCTCTGATACCATTGATCCAGATTTTATGAGAAGAACGAAATGACTACATATTATTAATAGATGTTTAACAAAGAATAACATAGATACGGTAAAACTGGTTTTCTATTCAATAAGGAAATAAGCTAAAACTGTAAAATGGAGTAGAAAACAAGCTTGCTAGAATGGTGGCGACTTATCTCTGAGAAGAGATGTGACGCCTGCGCTCATTCATAAGAAGATGGTTACAATGAGGCTCTGAAGTCCTTTTACAATAAATAGGAATTTCAAAAAACCTAGACATTTAAAAACCTAACCCTAGGATATGAAGTGCCAAAAGTCACGTGGGCCCCGTTTGGGTAAGTTAGTACATCAACTTCCCGTGGTCTTAACTTTTGCATACGATCTCTGTTTTAGGCACACGATAGCCCGTTAGAAAGGTCTAACCGAGAAGAAAAATCTCCGACTAGCCCAAGTCAATATCTTGGGCAGTCACCTGGGCCCCAAATCCCAAAAAACATCGTTTAGGGCCTCAAAACGACCCCAGAAGTTTGGAACCTGAAAAAATGCCGAAAAACTACCAAGGTGGAAAGTTGTTTTTCGAGCCAGAGGAATAGGTGGGTGGCCACCGATATCCCCCTGGATCATTGGCTTCTGTATACTTGCATATACTGAGTGGACTGCTTTCGTATATGCACATATATGGAAGCGAGACACTTTCATATATGCACATATATGGAAGCCGACCACTTTCGTATATGTGCATTGCACATATATGGAAGCGGCTTGCTTCTGTATATGCACATATACCAAAGTCGACCACTTCTGTATATATGCATATATATGGAAGTGACAAGCTTCTGTATATGCACATATATGGAAGTAGACCACTTTCGTATATGGATTTCATATATGCGCATATACGAAAGCCAACCACTTTCGTATATGCACATATACAGAAGTGACCAACTTCCACATATGAGCATATACATAAGTGGTCAACTTTTGTATATGCAAATATATGGAAACCGAACACTTCGACATATCTGCATATACAAAATCGAACCAATTATGTATATTTGTATATAACGAAGTGGCCAACTTCATATATGCACATATACGAAAGCCGACCACATTCATATATGCACATATACACAAGTAGTCTTCTTTTGTATATGTGCATATAGGGAAGTGGTCGAATTCCGTATATGCGCATATACAAAAGTTGGCCACTTCCATATATATACATATACAGAATTGGTCGGCCAACCATACACGGAAGCAACCATAAATGTGCATATATAGAAACCAACTTCCATAAATACGCATATATGGAATCCATTTCCATAAATGCGCATTTACGAAAGATAACTTCTATAAATGCATATTTACAGAAAATAGCTTTTGTATACATGCACATATATGGAAGTGGTTGGCATCCATGTATACACATATATAGAAATGGTTGGATTTCGTATATGTGCATATATGGAAGTAGGCAGCTTCCATATATGTGCATATACGGAAGTGGTCAACTTCCATATATATGCATATACAGAAGCCAACCGCTTCCATATATGCGAATATACGAAAATGATTGGCTTCCGCATATGCGCATATACAAAAGTTGACCACTTGCGTATATGCAAAAATACGAAAAATGGTCGGCTTTCGTATATGCGTATATACGGAAGTCAACCACATTTGTATATGTGCATATACCCAAGTGGTCGGATTCTATATATGCACATATACGGAAGTGGTCTTCTTCCATATATGTGCATAGACGGAAGTTGGCCATATATTGAAGCCAACATACAGATACAGAAGTTGTCATCTTTCCTATATGCACATATATAGAAGTGGCCCGCTTATGTATATGTACATATACAAAATCATGCCACTTTCGTATATTCACATATATGGAAGACAACCACTTCTATATATGCGCATATACATAAGTGGTCAACTTTTGTATATGTGCATATATCGAAGCTATCCATATACCGAAGCCGACCACTTCCATATATGTGCATTGTGGATATACAGAAACGGCCATCTTCTATATATGTGCATATACCGTAGTTGAACACTTCCATATATACACATATATGGAAGTGATGGGCTTCTGTATATGCGCATATACAAAATTCTACCACTTTTGTATATAGATTTTGTATATGTGCATATATGGAAGCTGACCACTTTCGTATATGCACATATACGAAAGTGGCCAGTTTCCACATATGAGCATATATGGAAGTGGTCAACTTTTGTATATGCACATATACGAAAATTGATCACTTCCATATATGTGCATATACAAAAGCCAACCAATTTCGTATGTGCATACACGAAAGTGGTCAACTTTCTTATATGCGCATTTACGAAAGTCATCCACTTCCCTATATGCACATATACATAAGAAAACCACTTGCGTATATGTGCATATATGAATTTGGATGGCTTCCATATATGCGCATATACGAAAGATGAACATTTTCGTATATGCACATATACAAAAGTGAACCACATTCATTTATGCACATATATGCAAGTGCTCCAACTTTTCCAAGTAACTTGCTTTCTGAAGCAATATCTTGTTCATGAGATTTTGAATATGAAGGTGTAGATCCTATATATCTCTCCCCTTTAAAAATTGAAGAACTATTACACTCTATAGTGCATGCATAAAGATGAAACGAAGTGCCCACATGAACACCCTTAATGAGTACCATATCTCCTGGGACCAACTTAAACACTCGTATCATTAAGTGTACCTACTAATCGTAGGTTTCGTGCTAAATCCATAATGTAAAAAATTCCACTAATCCATTTTACTCTCCCATCAGGGAATCTAATAAATACTCCACCACGGTTGATTATGTTGAGAGGAGAGTCATCACCAAGTTATACCATCCCACCATCGTATTTCTCATACATTAAAAACAAGTGTTGATGAGAATTCATATGGAAGGAAGATCCAGAGTTTATCAACCATGCACTCTAGCCTGCATGGGTTTTAAACCTATAACAAAGGCATATCCATCATAATATTGAGAATATGTTTTAGACTCATCATCATAATGCTTCTTTTTCTTATTCTTCTCTTCCTTACAATCCTTTCTGATATTCCCAACCTTGCCATAGTTCCAAAAATTTTCCTTGGAATTTATAGGAGACTTAATTCTCCCATGGGATTTGGATCTACCCTTTTCTATCTTATCTCCTTTCTCCTTCGATCTTCCACAAACAACCAAGGCCTCATTGGTGGATTCATAAGCTTTATGTCTCAGCTCTTTATTAAAATATCCTTATTAGATTACCTTTTACTCCCATAGAAGGTGAGACAGAAAGATTATGAATCCACCAATGAGGCCTTGGTTGTTTTTGGAAGATCGAAGGAGAAAGGGGAAAAGAGAGAAAATGGTAGATCCAAATCCAATGGGGGACATAAGTATCCTATAAATTCCAAGGAAAAATGTTGGAACTATGGAAAGGTTGGTCATATCAGAAAGGATTGTAAGGAAGAGAAGAATAAGAATAAGAAGCATTATGATGATGAGTCTCAAAAATGGTCTCAAGAGGATGATGTAGATGCCTTTGTTGTAGGTTTAGAAACCCATGTAGGCCAAAGTCCATGGTTGATAAAATCTGGAGTTTCCTTCCATATGAATTCTCATCAACAGTTGTTTTTAATGTATAATAAATACGATGGTGGGATGGTATAACTTGGTGATGACTCTCCTCTCAACATAATTGGAAATGGTGGAGTATTTATTAGATTTCCTGATGAGAGAGTAAAAGGGATTAATGGAGTTATTACATTATGGGTTTAGCACGAAACCTATGATTAGTAAGTAAAATTAATGATACTAGTGTTCAAGTTGGTCCGAGAAGGTATGTGTTATAAAAATAGGATAGAAGATAAATAAAATAAAACAAATGCGGAAATAAAACACAGAAGATATATAGTACAATAGAGACACAAATATACATGGTTCACCCAGTGTGGGCTATGTCCACCAGAGAAATTTCCAGGTCCTTCCTTTATTATTATCCAACAAATGAAGGGATAGAACCTACAACAAACCCGTTGTAACTTCCTCTTATTTCTCTCACGGTCTCCTCTCTCAGAATACAATATTCACTATCATTCCTAGCCGCAATACATTTCCCTCATAAGAGAGGGTTTCCTTCTAGGGTAAAAAAACCCTAACATAACTTCTACCGTTAGATATGTGACCTTATAATGAATGGTCCAGATTTACAATGAAAGTACAATATACATTTACGCATGGAAGAGTGTACATTCTTCTGGGGTGTAAAGTCTTCATGGGGTATAAACATGGCTGAAAATAAAGACCTGTGAATTAGGAAGATAATCAGGCTCCACAACCAACAATCTCCCACTTGGATACTGATCCCAACAACTCCACCCCTTCTGTATATGATGGACTATGAACCTTCTTGGACCTGGAAAATTTCTCATCTTCACCTTCATGCTTGAAGACCAACTGAAACTGAGAAAGAACTCATTTTCTCCCTGGTTACTCCCTTTGTTAACATGTCTGCAGGATTTTGGCTAGTGTGTATCTTTTCCAACTTCAAAATTCCATATTCCAAGATGGATCATATGAAATGGTACCTCAGTTGTATATTCTTAGTCTTCAAATGGAAGGCTGAGTTCTTTGCAAGATGAATGGCACTCTCACTGTCACAATAAAACCTGCTATTCTCCTGCTTCTTTTCCAATTCCTCCATAAACCTCTATAACCAAATCATTTCTTTACTAGCCTCTGTAGCATCAACATACTCTTCTTATGCTGTTGAAAGTGCAACAACCTTTTGTAGTTTCGAAATCCAACTTACTGATGTTCCACCTATAGTAAAAACATACCTTGTGGTGTTCCTCCTGCTATCTTTATCACCTGCCATATCTGAATCAACATATCCCTATAGAAAAGTGTCTGAAACTCCAAAACATAATTCATGAGTAGAACTACCTCTCAAATACCTGAGAATCCACTTTACTGCCTCCCAATGTTCTTTACTTGGATTCTTCATATACCTTCTCACAACTCCCACTGCATGTGCAATAGCTGGTCTTGTGCAAACCATTGCATACATCAAGCTACCAACTACTGATGAATAAGGGACCCTGGACATGTATTCTATCTCCTCCCATGTCTTGGGATGCATTTCCTTAGTTAATTTGAAATGGATGGCCAAAGGTTTACTAATTGGTTTTTCATTCTACATTCTAAACCTCTCCAACACCTTTTCTATGTGCTCACCGTGAGATAATGTCAATTTGCGATTTTTCCTGTCTCTTTTTATTCTCATACCAAGGATTTTATTTGCAGCACCCAAATCCTTAATCGCAAATGAATTAGCTAATTTATTATTGAGCACATTTATATCCTGCATATTAGACCTTGCAACAAGCATGTCATCTACATACAATAGTAATATAATATAGCTTCCATTTTCTAGCCTTTTAAAATAAACACAATGATCAAAATGACATCTGCTACAACCTTGTTCTGTCATAAACCTGTCAAACTTCAAATACCATTTCCTTGGATATTTCTTTAGGCCATACAAGCTCTTCTTCAACCTGCATACCAAATTCTCCTTCCCTTTGACCTCATACCCCTGTGGCTGATGCATATAAATCTCTTCCTCCAAATACCCATGGAGAAAATTTGTTTTTACATCTAACTGTTCAAGATGCAAAAATTCTCCCACCACAAGACTTAAAATAGTCCTAATTGAAGTCATTTTAACAATAGGAGAACATATTTCATCAAAATATATACCTTTCTTTTGTGCAAACCCCTTTACAACTAGTCTAGCCTTGTACTGCTTTATTCCTCCATCTTCTTCTTTCAACTTGTAAACCCATTTATTTTGCAATTCTCTTTTTCCTGCAGGAAACTGAACCAAGTCCCAAGTATGGTTATTTACCAAGGAATCCATTTCCTCTTTTATGCCTTGCTCCCACTTCTTTTTTGCATCTACCTGCATTGCCTCTTCATAACATTCTAGTTCACCAGAATCAGTCAACAATAAATAATGCAATGAAGAAGAGTATCGATCAGGGGGTCTACATAACCTGGTAGATCTTCTAACAACACTTGCAGGATTTTGAGGTACCTGTTTCTCCTTTTGTTGTACATTTTGATTTTCTAGTTCCTTTGGAATTTATGGTCCAATGATCTCATCAAGCACTGTGTATTCTAGTTTTTCTTTTCCCTGTTTCTTTCCCTGCAACTGATCTTTGTGCATGAACTTCTCATTGAATATGACATCTCTACTCCTAATGATTTTTTTCATTTTCATAATACCATAAGCGATAACCAAAATTATTAACACCGTATCCAATAAAGGTACACTTCTTTGATTTTGCCTCAAGCTTTGTTCTATTTTCTTTTTCAATATGGACAAATGCTTCACAACCGAAAGTCTTCAAAAAAGAATAGTTTACCTTTTTGGCTGTCCATGCCTCATATGGAATTATACCATCCAAAGAGCTTGAAGGTCCTCTATTTATTAAGTAAACAACATTATCTACAACATCTTCCAAGAACTGTAAGGGAAAACTAGCATGCAATCTCATACTCCTTGCACACTCCATGACTGTCATGTTCATCCTTTCTGACACACCATTT
>SNQJ01S0001565.1:185492-195685 GCA_010110895.2 Picea sitchensis
GGCAATTTACAGATGATAGATTTTGTATACATGAACATATATGAAAGTGTTCAACATCCATATATACACATATACAAAAATGGTCAGCTTCCATATATGTGCATATATAGAAGATTTCCACTTCTGTATATGCACATATACGGAAGTGGTCGGATTCCGTATATGTTCATATGCGGAAGACAACCATTTCTGTATATGTGCATATACGAAAATCATTGGCTTCCGCATATGCGCATATACGAAAGCAGACCACTTCCGTATATGCACGTATACAAAAATGGTTGGCTTTCGTATATGGACATATACGAAAGTGACCACATTCGTATATGTGCATATACGCAAGTGGTCGGCTTCTATATATTCCCATATACGGAAGTGGTCAACTTCCGTATATGCACATAGACGGAAGTCGACCATCTACTGAAGCCAACGTACAAATACAGAAGTGGTCGGCTTCTATATATGTGCATATACATAAGTGGCCTGCTTCTGTATATGCTCATATACGAAAGTGGGACACTTCCATATATGTGCATATATGGAAGCCAACCACTTCCGTATATGTGCATTGCGCATATACGGAAGTGTCCCGCTTCCATATATGCATATATACCGAAGTCGACTACTTTCATATATACGCATATATGGAAGTTATGGGATTATGTATATGCGCATATACGAAACTAAACCACTTTCGTATATGGATTTTGTATATGCGCATATACGGAAGACGACCACTTCTGTATATTCACATATATGGAAGTGGCCAACTTCCACATATGAGCATATATGGAAGTGGTCGACTTTTGTATATGCATATATATGAAAATCGACCACTTACATATATGTGCATATACAAAATCCAACCAATTCTGTATATGTGTATATACGAAAGTGGACAAATTTCGTATATGTGCATATACAAAAGTTGACCACATCCATATATGCACATATACACAAGTAGTCTTCTTTTGTATATGTGCATATAGGGAAGTGGTCAACTTCCTTATATGTGCATATACTAAAGTTGGCCACTTCCCTATATACACATACATAATCGGTTGGCCAACCATACATGGAAGCAACCATAAATGTGCATTTATGGAAGCCAACTTCCATAAATATGCATATATGGAAGCCATTTCCATAAATGCACATTTACGAAAGCTAACTTCTATAAATGCACATTTACGGACAATAGATTTTGTATACATGCGCATATACAGAAGTGGCTGGCATCCATATATATGCATATACATAGATGGTCGACTTTTGTATATGCGCATATATGGAAGTGGTTAGCTTCCATTTATGTCTATATACGAAAGTGGTTGGCTTCCATATATGTGTATATACAAAAGCCAACCGCTTTTGTATATGCACATATATGAAAATGATTGGCTTCCGCATATGCACATATATGAAAGTTGACCACTTGCATATATAAACATATACAAAAATGGTCGGGTTTCATATATGTGCATATACAAAAGCCGACCACATTTGTATATGCGCATATACACAAGTGGTAGACTTCTATATATGTGCATATATAGAAGTGGTCAGCTTCCGTATATGTGCATAGAAGGAAGTCGGCCATATACCGAAGCCAACGTACAAATGTGGAAGTGGTTAGTTTCCATATATGTGCATATATAGAAGTGGCCCACTTCTGTATATGTGCATATACGAAAGCGGGATAGTTCCGTATATGCACATATATGGAAGCCGACCACTTCTGTATATGCGCATATACAAAGGTGGTCAACTTTCGTATATGCGCATATAACGAAGTCAACCACTTCTAAATATGTGCATTGTGGATATACATAAGTGTCCTACTTCCATATATGCGCATATACCGAAGAGATCCACTTCCGTATATACACATATATGGAAGTGATGGACTTCTGTATATGTGCATATACGGAAGTTGACCACTTTCGTATATTCGCATATATGGAAGCCGACCACTTCGGCATATGCACATATATGAAAGTGGCCAGCTTCCACATATGAGCATATAAAGAAGTGGTAAATTTTTGTATATGCACATATATGAAAATTGACCACTTCCATATATGTGCATATACAAAATCCGACCAATTCCGTATATGTGTATATATGGAAGTGGTCAACTTTCGTATATGCGCATGTACATAAGTCAACCACTTACCTATATGTACATATACAGAAGCAGACCACTTGCGTATATGCACATATATGAATGTGGTCAGCTTCTGTATATGCGCATACACGAAAGTCGACCATTTTCGTATATGTGCATATACAGAAGTGGTCAGCTTCTGTATATGCCTATATACAAAAGTGATCAAACTTCACCAAGTAACTTTCTCTCTAAAGCAAGATCTTGTTCATGAGGTTTTGACTACGAAGGTGTAGATCCTATAGATCTCTCCCCTTCAAAAATCGAAGAACTATTACACTCAATAGTTCATGCATCAAGATGAAACAAAGTGTCCACATGAACACCCTTAATGAGTACCATATCTCCTCGGACCAACTTGAACACTAGTATCATTAAGTGTACTTACTAATAGTAGGTTTTATGCTAAACCCATAATGTAAAAAACTCCACTAATCGCTTTTACTCTCCCATCAGGGAATATAATAAATACTCCAACATGGCCAATTAATTTGAGAGAAGAGCCATCACCAAGTTATACCATCCCACCATCGTATTTCTCATACATTAAAAACAAGTGTTGATGAGAATTCGTATGGAAGGAATCTCTAGAGTTTATCAACCATGCACTCTCTCCTACATGGGTTTTTAAACCTACAACAAAGGCATCTCCATCATCCTCTTGAGAATATTTTTTAGACTCATCATCATAATGCTTATTATTCTTATTCTTCTCTTCCTTACAATCCTTTCTGATATGCCCAACCTTGCCATAGTTCCAACATTTTTCCTTGAAATTTCTAGGAGAATTATGTCCCCCATGGGATCTGGATCTACCCTTTTATATCTTCTCTCCTTTCTCCTTCGGTCTTCCACAAAAAACCAAGGCCTCATTGGTGGATTCATAAGCTTTATTTCTTATCTCCTATGGGATTAAATAGCCACAACCTCATTAAGCACCAATGTCTTTAGAGTGCTTCCAATGGCCATTAACAGGTTATCACACGAATCTGGTAAAGAACACAAAAGGGTCATACAACAATCCTTCTCATCTATCTTCACTCCAACCGAGATCAACTAGGTTGCAATAGTATTAAATGCATTCAGGTGCTCGTCTACATAATCACCATCACCCATTATCAAGGAAAACAACTTTTTCCATAGAAAAAAATTATAACCATGGATTTACCATGATACATATCCCCCAACTTATTTCAAAGAGATCCTGCAGTTTTTTCTTTAGAAATGTTAAATAATACCGAATCAACCAAGCAAATATTGATAAGGCTTATTTAATTTCTCTCTAACACCACCCACTCTTATACTATCATACCAATGGGTTTATTTCTAGATAATATAACCCATATATCTCAATATATGAGAAGATATTCCTTCTCGAGCTTCCACAACTGGCGCAGAACCCCCCCCCTTCTTCTCTCCTTCGAGGATGCTCAACCTCCCGGTCTAGGATCGTTTGAACGCTTGAGTCGAATTGACTCTTCGTCTCCCTACTGGAACTCGATAAACTTTATCATATGTCCCTCTTTCTCCAAAGTGTGGGTCCTCTTAACCCTGCGATTCTCTTCTTGGCCCTTTGAAGAAAGTTGGTGGCGACACTCGCTCTTCTTGCCAGGCCCTTTCTATCATGTGACCTCGGGTTGTGTCCTGAGCTCAACCACAAAAAGTGTTTCGGGCTTTTGGCTTCGGCTTGTCCCATGACAACTGAATCATATGTTCATGAACTCTGAATCGTTGAACTCAAACGACACGAGGATCAACGGTCCTCGTCCCTCCTTCAGATCGACATCTCCGATCCATTCGGACTCTGGCCTTCGAGAGTCTCTCTCTATGTTCCTCGGATATCTCCCGGAGTACTACTCCTCTGAATCGACGGATTGCTTCTGCATGTCCCTTCCAGATCTAATGGTATGGATTCAAGCTTCTCTTCGTGACTTCGCGAAGATTTCTATTTTCCCTTGCCAAACCTCCTGGAGCTCCAACTCCTGGATCTCCTGATCTCTTTCCGCCTGTCTCCTCCCGACGATGGATGATTTCATGGTCTTCGGCACTTAAGAAATTTCTTGACCCTCTTGCACACTTAACACAATTTCTACCCGAGACTTAGACTGTTCTCGTCCTTTCCTCTGCACTCTTTGAAAAGTTTTGCGCTAGTTCTTCTAATATTTTGCTCATCTTGAAACCTTCGAGGTTCTTAGTTCTCTTGCATCCTTCCACAGACTTTCTAGTGCTCTCTTGAAAACTTAACGACCTTCCTCTTGAGCTTGTAAGATGAACTTACTATATCCTCGGCACACTCCTTGTGCTTACTTCAGCCTTCTGATGGCTTCTCCCTGATCCCTTCAAGAAGTATTAAGGCATCTCCTTTTCTTGGTCGATGCACTCTTGCAAAGCCTTCCTTCCTCAGAGTATTCAACAACCCCAGGGTTCTCTCAATGCTTCCAACACTCCAGAATGTGTTTCTCCTGTGCACACTCATACTAACTCAATGCCCTCCTGGCAGAGTCTTACAGAGTGTTCAACAACTCTGCATTGTGCTTCCTCCCACACAACCTTTCTTTCCAAGGTATTTAGCAACCTTGAAATTTCCCTCCAAGTCTGTGAATTATCCTGGTGTGCCTTCCTGGCAGCTTCTCTTCTGACTTGAATGAGTTCAAAAACACACTCCTTACGTTAGCTCACAAAGTCTCAACTCTTTGTTTCACACTCCTTGCACTTATCCTAGAGAACCATAATTAATCCAACACACTCACAGTTAGAATATTATAATTCTATCCCTTCTGACAATTTCTAACATACATCTACAGTACAAACGCATATGAATGACATTCATAACTAAACATCCATTACACAAAAATTGGCAAACAGGAAAATCTATTCCTTTTCTATTAATGGTGGAATGTCCATTACAATATGTGAGACCGGAATATGACTGGGTCTCTGTTTCCTCTCTCTATATCTATCTCCTATATCTCTATTGGCAACAATACACGAGTTTATACAAGAGGGGCTCAATGAGATTCCCTCCAAGCTAACCTAGTGGTGTCTAATCACCATTCAAAACGCCTGACTAATGAGGAATATTATAATGATGGAAATCTGATCTGAATTAGATACAGATCCCCTATACCGTCAAACACTTAATGGTGACCTAATCTATAGCTTGTGCAAAGGCACAACTTGGCTCTACCGGCCTATCAACACTTATTTCCTTGATCATGATTTAGATTTCGAAGGAAAAATGAGAGGGCGACGCCTCTCCCTTTCTTTAATGTGCACTAATCATGCTAATCAGCTGGCGCGTGTTGAGGTGGAGCGATGCTCCTGCATCATACTCCACGGCTACAAAACATCATGAGCTTCCCAGCTCTGTTGAAACCCTCCTGGATCCAAAACTTTCTCTTGGAGTTATCCTTCTACTCCTCTGTGTCGCTGCTGCTGCTACATATTCATCTTCCCTGCTGCTCGTGCAGGTTTTTCTCTGTCCATATTCTCCTTGTTGACCACTTCTTCTGCTGACCTCAACATCAACCTCCTTATCTCCTCTACGACTTATTCTAGCTGGTTCATCGGCTGGTTCTCCTTGTGCAGTTTTCTCGGTTGCAACTCTTCACGCTACTCTATGGGTAGATCGTCCTGACCTCCTGCGTTGCTTTCATCCCTTGTGACATTAATTGGCCACTCTGTTGCAGACTCCAATTCTGCAGTCTCTTTACCGAACTGTTGTTCAACTACCTCCTTCGACAAACTAACTACTGTTAGTTATTCGGCTGGCCCCATTCCATATTCCTCCAGCTGTGACTTGTGCTGGTATGTCTCCTCTGGCATGGATATCTCGTGGCAGCCACCTTTTGGTTCTGGACTGTCCAACCAATCCTCCAGTGCATTTAACTTCATCTCTCACTGAGTGAGTAACTCAACTGGGTGTTCCTCTTCTGTTGGGACAGACTTTAGTATCTGATCCTTCTCCTCCATGACAGTCTCAGCTCGTTGTCCTTCTATTTCATCTACAACACCTGTGCTATCCTCTCCTCGTCTACTTGGAAGGAATATTTGGATTCCCGCAATGACCAAAACGCTCCTCTGATCCTTCTCCTCTATGATGGAAGTTTTCAACTTGTCATCATATTCATTCACGTGGATTGAAACTCTGCATGAACCTTCATATGGATGAGTCCTTTCTTCCACCTCCCCTCCATCTGTCAACACCCCTTTCTAACATGCAATCTCATCTTATCTCATCTCTTCTCCCTTGCCCACTTGGAAAATCAGGATGTCTCCTCTACCCTCTTGACATTTTATGAGATCGACTGATCTCTTCTCATTGCCCACCTAGAAACCTATGATACCCCTCCCAGATATATTTCCCTCACCATTGAGGTTTTCGACATATCTCAACCACCTTTTTAACACTTGTTGCTGCCTCATGGCCAACAACTTCTAAACATGCCACTTATTTGTCCTTTTCAAAGGCCACTCGTACCTCCAACATACCTTTGCTTCCTGTTGCATCTTAAATGCTAGCTTCTCCATCTCTGCTCGGATTTCACTGAGCTCTTTGTCCATCTTCATTTTGATTTTCTGCAGGCAGTCTTCTCCTCGACCACATTTATGACCTCCAACCACCATCTTGCTTCACCTACAACCTGCCTGGCTGTTTAGTATTTGTTTCACACCTTGCAACAATTTCCACAGAGTATCACACTCTGTCTCCCTTCACCTATTGTCTACAGGTTAATTCAAGATCTGATACCACTCTAGCGCAGACCCTCCCCCTTCTTCTCTCCTTCGGGGTTTCTCAACCTCCCGGTCTAGGATCGTTTGAACGCCTGAGTCGAATTGACTCTTCAGCTCCCTACTAGAACCTGATAATCTTTATCATAGGTCCCTCTTTCTCCAAAGTGTGGGTCCTCTTAACCCCGCAACTCTCTTCTTGGCCCTTCGAAGAAAGTTGGTGGCGGTACTCGCTCTTTGTGCCATGCCCTTTCTATCATTTGACCTCGGGTTATGTCCCGGGCTCAACCACAAAAATCGCTTTGGGCTTCGAGCTTCGGCTTGTCCCACAACAACTAACTCCTATGTTCCCGAACTCAAACAACGTGAGGATCAATGGTCCCAGTCCCTCCTTCAGATTGACGGCTCCGATCCATTTGAAATCCAGCCTTCGGGAGTCTCTCACTATCTTCCTTGGATATCTCCCGAAGTACTACTCCTTTGAATCGATGGATTGCTTCCACACGTCCCTTCAAGATATAACGGTATGGATTCAAATCGCTCTTCGCGACTTCGCGAAGATTTATGTTTTCCCTTTCCAAACCTCCCGAAGCTCCAACTCTCGGATCTCCTAATCTCTTGCCACATGTCTCCTCCCGACGATGGATGATTTCACGGTCTTCGGGACTTCGACAAGTCCTCAACTCTCTTGCAAACTTAACACAATTTCTACCCGAGACTTGGACTGTTCTCAGCCTTTCCTCTACACTCTTTGTAGAGACCTACACTAGTTCTTATGAGATTTTTCTCAGCTTGAAACCTTCGAGGTTATCAGTTCTCTTGCATCCTTCTGCATACTTTTTAGTGCTCTCCTGGAAACTTAACTCCCTTCCTCTTGATCTTGTAAGATGAACTTACTGTATCCTCGGTGCACTCCTTGCGCTTACTTCAACCTTCTGACGGCTTCTCCCTAAGCCCTTCAAGAAGTATTAAGGCATCTCCTTTCCTTGGTTGATGCACTTTTGCAAAGCCTTCCTTCCTCAGAGTATTCAACAACCCTGGAGTTCTCTCAATGCTTCCAACACTCCAAAATGTGTTTCTTCTATGCACACTCGCACTAGATCAATTCCCTCCTAGAAGAGTCTTATAGAGTGTTCAACAACTTTGTGTTGTGCTTCCTCCCACACAATCTTTCTTTCCAAGGTATTTAACAACCTTGAAATTTCCCTCCGAGTCTGTGAATTATCCTGGCGTGCCCTCTTGGAAGATTCTCTTCTGACTCAAATGAGTTCATACACACACTCCTTGCGTTGGCTCACAGAGTCTCAACTCTCTGTCACGCACTCCTTGCACTTATCCTAGATAACCAAAATTAATCCAACACACTCACAGTTAGAAGATTATAATTCTATCCCTGCAGACGATTTCTAACATACATCTAAAATACAAATGCATATGAATGACATTCACAACTAAACATCAATTACACAGAAATTAGCAAACATGAAAATTTGTTCCTTTTCTATTAATGGTGGAATGTCCATTACAATATGTGAGACCGGACTATGACTGAGTCTCAACTCCCTCTCTCTATATATATCTCCTATATCTCTATTGGAAACAATACAAGAGTTTATACAAGAGGGGCTCGATGAGCTTCCCTCCAAGCTAAGCTAGTGGTGTCTAACCACCATTCAAAATGCTTGACTAATGAGGCAGATTACAATGATGGAAATATTATCCGAATCGGACACAGATCCCCCCTACCGTCAACCACTTAATGGCGACCTCATTTATAGCTTTTGCAAAGGCACAACTTGGCTCTCCTAGCCTAACAACATTTATTACCTTGATCATGCTTTAGATTTTGAAAGAAAAATGAGAGGGCGATGCCTCTCCCTTCCTTGAATGCACACTAATCATGCTAATCATCTTGCATGTGCTGAGGTGGAGCGATGCTCCTGCATCAACAACTCAAAGTTAGTGGCATTAAAAATCTCCATTTATAATATGGATGTGCTCACCATTTCCCTACAACGATATTTCCTTATGCGCAAGCTCCCACTCAAAATAGATTAGAATGAAAAACATTGTCCCTAACACCATGAACCCAAGGTGATTAGGACCTTATACCAAATGAAAGCAAGTAGAGGTGCGGAATATGCTTCCTACACTAATATATGAGAGAAGAATGTGCAGAAATTAAAAACATAACAATTGCAAACAAATGAAATGAACAACAAACCATTAACAACATGATATCCTAGGGAGCCATTCTGGGATTAAAAAAACCCACACTCTAAAGCACACCCAATGTATTCTTCAACAACTAAATGGTTACAATATTGAATCTCTATGCTCTCAACAAGAGTGTTCAGAAGTAGCATAATTCTAGAGAAAATTCAACAGCATAACAGTAAGTTAAAACTTACTCTCACTTTTCTCTAGCCCTAGCACACAAATAAATATGCATAAATAAAACCATAAATTGTTTATGGTTTTCCATTTTTACTTGTTGGAAACCACCAACGGGTTCTATACCACTACAACGCTGCAATATTCTTTGTTGCACTACAACAATATATTATTCTCTACTCCACTATAGCACTATAATATTCTCTGCTCAACTACAACACCGCAATATTCTCTACTCTACTATAGCATTGCAAACTCTACTCAACTACAACAATACAATATTCTCTATTATATTATATTATATTATATTGTAGCAGTGCAAGGTGCATGACACATTTGTACCAACAAAAAAAAATTAGTAAGTTTTGTTTGGACATAAATATCACAATTCATGATGTTAAGATAAGATCAATTATCAATTGATAAAAAAACCAATATTTCATACACATTATATGCTTGTTTGTTTATTAATGTGTGAAACGAAGGAGGCCCGCAGATTTTCTTTAGCTACTCATCTACTACAACATACGTTGAGAAACTTATTGCTATAGGTACAAATAAATCACATTAAAAAAAATTTGAATTTGGTAGATTAATGGGGAAGCTTTAAGCCAAGACTATTAGTTAAATTCAATTTTGTTAGAAGACTTGAGATGCCACTCATAGGAATATCCACACATATTACTGATGTACGCTCCTTATTAATTCAAAATTGAATGTTGATGAAATCAATGAAGTTAATGTAATCTAGTATATATTGGTGCATTATTATATTCTTTTGAAATTTGTATTGATGTGCATTATTATATTGTTTTGTTATTTGTACGGAAAATAAGTGATAAAATAATATTTAATTATTAATAAAAAATTATATTTATTAATATTGTCATTATGATAATTT